>BPLQ01013904.1:0-207915 GCA_021605075.1 Caerostris darwini | reverse complement strand
AGAAATTTGTAATCAACGAGTTATGATAGATATAAAGGTATAGTAGAATCAATACATTTGCTTCATAGAGAAAAGTTTGTCAAAATATAAATAGGCTATAATTAGAAGTTAAATTCCTGAATCCCTGCCACCGCCAGATTTAGTTTTGTGACAAGGGGCGTTGTCCTGTTTAACAATCCATTTCAGCTGGAAAACAGATGCCGTAGCAAGGGTGCAACTGATCGCAATGATGCCGTGTATACCTGTAGCATTTATGGTCTGTTCTACCACAACCACGGGTCCCAGAGACGCCCAAGAGAATGTCCCTCAAAGCATAATACCACCACCACGGGCCTGTATATGACCTACTGTACATTAAGGGAACAACTGGAAGACGGCGTATCCTGACACAGCCATCGGCGTGATGAATGACAAACCGTCATTCATCTGACCAGGCAACTCTCTCCCACTGATCCGTGGACCAGTCACGATGTTCCTGGGCCAAGCGCAGGCGCAGTTGGCGATGACGCTTGGTAAGCAAAGGCACACGAGGGGGACGTTTGCTGCGTAGCCCCATATCCAACAGTGTCCGCTGAACAGTGAGCTCCGATACTACTCTACTTGGCCTTGCATTGTATTGGGCTGTCAGCTGAGCCACTGTCTGGCTCCGGTTTTGCTTCACCATGCGAGACAGTCTCCGACGAACTATTTCTTTGATAGCGTATGGACGTCCAACACCATGTCATCTACTGCTGGTTTCACCGTCATTCATCCACTTTGCATAAGTACTAACAACTGTAGATCGCGAACAAACCACGAATCGTGCAGTTTCGGAAATACTTGTTCCGAGCCATTACAATCTGCCCTCTATCAAAGTCACTTAGATCCGCCGCCTTTCCCATCACACACAGAAATAAGGGAAATAATGATTCTTCAGACTCTCCAGCAGCAGTTAAATACCACTTCCACCTGATCACGTGCCTTCCACGTCATCCAGGCGAGTTCATTGCAAAATGTAGGGGTGGTCATAATGTTTTGGCTCTAGAGTGTAGCTTAAAATAAGCTTTGGAAACACCTGTTAATAAGATTTCATTTTAGCAACCTTGTACTTTAAAAAAAAAGAAATTTATAATCAACGAGTTAAGATAGATTTAATTCTTTTGCTTCATAGAGAAAATTTTGACAAAATATAGTTAGGCGTTGAATTACAGTCGTAATCCAGGTTAAACTGAAGGAGCAGATCCTTTATTCTAAATAGACCTGTGCCTACAGCTCAACGAGGATTCCGAACCGCTAACAAACATCCCTGCCACCACCAGGATACGAACATATAGCACCAAAGATCAGAGCGAACACTTATACATAACAATACATTCAAAAGAACTATGGAAACAACTGTATTAAAGTTTCATTATAGCAAACAAGTACTTAAAATAAAAACAAAAAAGAAATTTGTAATCAACGGCTCATGTATTTAAATGTTTAGTAGAATTAATTCATTTGCTTCATACGTCAAAGTATGGCTAGCCTATAGATAGGCGTTAAATTACAGGTCGAATTCCACAATAGACTGTAGAAACAGGCCCTTTATTCTAAATAGACCTGTGTCTACAGCTTAACGAGGATTCCGAACCGCTAACAAACATCCCTGCCACCAGCAGGATTCGAACATGTAGCACCAAAGGTCAGAGAGCTAGCTATTTGGCCAACAGGCGGCATTGAATAAAACCATATTTTAATGTCATTATACCAAACACTTACATAAATAATAATAGATGGAGGCTTTATCGTAACAAGTATAATTTCTTCACCTTCTATAGAAAGTCAGTAAAGGTGGAATTTCAATATACATTAAAAAGAGCTTTGGAAGCAGCTGTTAATAATGGTTCATTTTAACTACCAGGTACTTAAAAAAAAACAAAAGTTGTAATCAACGAGTTATGATAAATTTAAAGTTAAGTAGAATCAATTCCTTTGCTTCATACATAAAACTTTGTCAAAATATGGATAGGCTACGGTTAGGCGTTGAATTACAGTTCAGATTCCGCGATAAACTGTGGAAACTGCCACTTTATTCTAAATAGACATGCATCTACAGTTTACCGTGGATTCCGAACCACTAACAAACAACCGCGCCACCGCCAAGATTCGAACCTGTTTCACCAAAGGTCAGAGTGCTACCTATCTAGCCATCAGGCTGCATTAGATCAAATGAGATTTTAATGTCAGTATACCAAACACGCGCATTAGTTATAATAAATATCTTTATTGAGGTTTGAGGCTTTATCGTAACAATATAATTTTTTCAACTGGTGTGATAATGGGTGAACTGCAATGTACATTAAAAAGAACTTCAGAAACAGCTACTAATAAAAGGTTCATTTTAGCAACCAAGTACTTAAAAAAAAACGAAATTTTAATCAACGTGTTAAGATAAATTTAAAGGTTGAGTAGATTTAATTAATTTGGTTCATAGAAAAATATTTGTCAAAATTTGGATAGGGTATACTTAAGGGTTAAATTACAGTTCGGATTACACGATAAAGTGTAGAATCATGCAATTTATTCAAAACAGACCTGCACCTATAGTTTACCGCGGATTCCGAACTTCTAATAGGCATCTCTGCCAACTCCAGGATTCGAACCTGTTGCGCGAAAGGTCAGAGCGCTAGCTATTTTGCCATCAGGCTGCATTGGATCAAATGAGATTTTAATGTCACTATACCAAGCACTTACATAACTTATAATAATTGGAGGCTTTATCGTATCGAGTATAATTTCTTCAACTTCTACAAATAGTCAATAATAGGTGAATTTCAGTATACATGATAAAGTTCTTTGGAAATAGGGGTAATAAGGGTTCATTTTAGCGAGTACTTAAAACAAAACCAAAAAACGAAATTTGTAATAAACGAGTTATGATTTATTTAAAGGTTTAGTAAAATTAATTCATTTGCTCCATAGAGAAATCTTAGTGAAATATAGTTAGGCTGTACTTTATGCTGAATAGACCTGCCCCTGAATTTTGCCGTGTATTCCGAACCACTAACAAACATCCGCGCCACCGCCAGGATTCGAACCTGTAGCACCAAAGGTCAGAGTGCTACCTATCTGGCCATCAAGCTATATTGTATGAAATATTTTAATGTCAGTATACCAAACACCTACATAAGTTATAAAAAGTTATAATAAGTAAATGGAAGTTATACCGTAACAAGTATAATTTCTACAGAGAGTCAATAATGGGTGAACTTCAATATACATTAAAAAGAGCTTTAGAAACAGCTATTAATAAAGGTTCATTTTAACAACCAAATACTTACAAAGTACTTACAAAAAACCAAATTTGTAATCAAAGAGTTATGAAAGAGTTATGTCAAAGTATAGAAAGGCAATAGTTAGGCGTTGAATTATAGTTCGGATTCCCCGATAAATTGTAGCAACAGGCACCTTTACTAAATAGACCTGTGCCTACAGTTTACCGTGGATTCGGACCACTAGCAAACATCCCTGCCACCGCCAGGATTCGAACATGTAGCATCAAAGGTTAGAGCGCTAGCTATTTGGCCATCAGGCTGCATTGTATCAAATGCGATTTCAATGTCTGTATACCAGACACCTATGTAAATTATAATAAATACAACTTCTATAAAGAGATAATAATGAGTGAATTTCAATATACATTAAAAGACCTTAGGAAATCGCTGTTAATAAGGGTTCATATTAGCAACTAATACTTTAAAAAGAACGAAATTTGTAAATAATGAGTTATGATAGATTTAAAGGTTTAGTAGAATCACTTCATTTGCTTCATAGAAAAACCTTTGTCAAAATATAGTTAGGCGTTGAATTGCAGCCCGTAATCGATGTTAAGCTGAAGGAGCTTTCAATTTAGGCTAATTAGAACTGCACCTACGGCGTAACATAGATTCCGAACCACTAACAAACAACCCTGCCACTGCCAGGATACGAACATGTAGCACCAAAGGTCAGAGCACTAGCTGTTTTGACATCCGGCTGCATTGGATCAAATGAGATCTTAATGCCAGTATGCAAAACACTTGCATATAATAAATTGAGACTTAATCGTAACAAGTATAATTTCTTCAACTTCAAAAGAGAGTCAATAATAGGTGAACTTTCAATATACATTAAAAAGAGCTTCAGAATAGCTATTAATAAAGGTTCATTTTAGCAATCAAATACTTACCAAATACTTCCAAAAAACCAAATTTTTAATCAAAGAATTGTGATACATTTACAAAGGTTTAATAAAATTAATTCATTTGTTCCATAGAAAGAACTTTGTAACATATGGTGAGGCGTTGATTTACAGTTCGCATTCCACGTTAAACTGCAAGAGCAGATACTTCTGAATAGACCTGCACCTGAACTTTATCGTGGATTCCGAACCACTAACAAACATCCCCACCACGGCTAGGATTCGAACCTGCAGCACCAAAGGTCAGAGTGCTACCTATCTGGCCATCAGGCTGCATTGCATCAAATGAGATTTTAATGTCAGTATACCAAACACATACATAAGTTATAACAAGTAATATAAAAAAAATATTTTTAAGTCAATTCCTACTTTTGCAGAAAGTCCTTTATAAATAAGTTTCATTCATTTTTTTAAGTTTATCTGGCGCTATCTATTGATAGATAAATGCAACTTAAATCTAAAAAAAAACTGAAACTAATTAATTAATTTAATTACTGAATTGATATTTGAAATAACTGTATTAACATCAAGTGTCCTCCACTACAAGTTAAAAAAAATGTATTTGAACTTGAGTGGATGAATAAAAATTATTTTATTAACGATTGAAAATTTGAACAAGATATATATAGGGAGAGTGTGAGCTAATAGAAGATATTGAAAAAAAGTTATAATAATTAAATGGAGGCTTTATTGTAACAAGTATAATTTCTTCACACTTCTATAGAAAGTCAATAATGGGTGAATTTCAATATACAATAAAAAAAAACATTTGAAGCAGCTGTTCATAAGGGTTCATTTAACAACCAAGTATTTAAAAAAAGAAAAAAAATTAAATTAGTAATAAATGAGTTGTGATAGATTTAAATGTTTAGTATAATCATTTTATTTGCTTCATAGAAAAACCTTTACCAAAATATAGTTAGGCGTTAAATTACAGCCCGTACTCCATGTTAAGCTGAATGAGCTGTCAATTTAGGCTAATTAGAACTGCACATAAAGTAACATGGATTCCGAACGACTATTGTAAGGAATAGTTATATTTGCCTTAATTATAAATAATATGACGGCAATCTCTTATACCTTTGTAGAAGACAAGAAATGTTTCTAAAATTAAACATATATGTGTATAATTTTACATCTAACCATTTCGCTACATCAAATAAATTAAAATTGGCGTTAAATTACAGTCGGAATCCACGTTAAACTTTAGGAGCAGGAACCGCCAGGATTCAAACTTGTAGCACAAAAGGGCAGAGCGAATTCTATTTGTCCATCAGGCTGTATTGGATCAAATGAGATTTTAATGTCAGTATACCAAACACATACATAAGTTATAAGAAAAATGGAGGCTTTCTTCAACTTCTACAAAGCGTCAATAATGAATGAAGGTTCTTAGTTAAACGTATATGCGTATATTTTTACATACGGTCTTTTCGCTACATCAAATAAATTAAAATTAGCATTAAATTACAGTTCGAAATCCACGTTAAACTTTAGGAGCATTAACTATAGGCTCTACCAATACAAATCAGTATACCATACACCAAATACCAATAAAATTAATATACCAAATACCAATAAAATCAATATACCAAATACCAATAAAATCAATATACCAAATACCAATAAAATCAATATACCAAATAGAAAAATATTTGATTTTCTATTTGGTATATTGATTTTATTGGTATTTGGTATATTGATTTTATTGGTATTTGGTATATTAATTTTATTGGTATTTGGTGTATGGTATACTGATTTGTATTGGTAGAGCCTATTCACCTATTTTAGCAACTAATACTTTAAAAAAAACGAAATTTGTAATTAATGATTTAAAGTTATTTAAAAGATTTTAAAGGTTCAGTAGAATCACATCGTTTGCTTCATAGAGAAATCTTTGTCAAAATATAGATGGGCGATATTAAGGCGTGGAATAACAGTTCGGATTCCGTGATACACTGTCGGACCAGATATTTTTTTAAAAAGACCTGCACCAACAGTTTACCGTGGAATCTGAACCACTACAAACATCCATGCCACCTATTGCATTCAAACCTGTAGCACCGAAGCGTAGAGCGCTGGTATTTGGTGATCAGGTGGCATTGTATCAAATAAAATTTGAATGTCAGTACACCAAACCCCTACATAAGTTGTAATAAAGTTATAATAAGGAAATGGAGACTTTATAGTATCAAGTATAATTAGTACTTCTATAGAAATTCAGTAATCTGTGAATTTCAATATACATTAAAAAGAGCTTTGAAAACAGCAGTTAATAAGGGTTCATTTTAGTAAACAAGTACATAAAAAAACCGAAATTTTTACTCAACGAGTTATCATAGATTTAGAGGTTTAGTAGTATTTTTTCATTTGCTTTATAGAGAAAGCTTTGTCAAAGTATAGATAGGCGTAGAATTCCTGAATATCGGCCACCGTCACCTGTTCTAGAACCTGTATCAATAAAGGTAAGATATCTAGCAATTTAGCCAGAAGGCTGCATTGGATTAAATGAGATTTAATGTACCAAACACCTAAATAGGTTACATAGATCACACCTACAAAACTACACACTATAACACCTACAAAACTACACACTATAACACCTACATATTAAACAGCTACATATTTTGAATTACAGTTCGGATTACACGTTAAACTGTAGCACAAGTACTCTATTCTACATAAACTTGCACCTACAATTTACCGTGGATTCCGAACCCCTAACAAACCTCCCTGCCACCGCCAGGATTCGAACCTGTAGCACTAAAGGTCAGAGCGCTAGCTATTTTGCCATCAAGCTGCATTGGATCAAATGAGATTTGAATGTCAGTACACCAAACCACTACATAAGTTGTAATAAAGTTATAATAAGTAAATGGAGACTTTATCGTAATAGTATAAATAGTACTTCTAATAATGGATGAATTTCAATATACATTAAAAAGAGCTTTGGAAACAGCTGTTCATGAGGGTTCATTCTGGCAACCAAATACTTAAAAAAAAAAATTTGTAATCAACGAGTTATGATAGATTTAAAGGTTTAGTAGAATCAATAAATTTGCTTCATAGAGAAATGTTTGTCAAAATATAGGTAGGCTATAGTTAGGTGTTGAATTACAGTTCGGATTCCACAGTAAGCTGTGAGAACAGGCAAGAACTAATTAGACGTGCCTCTACAGTTTACCGCGGATTCAGAACCATTCCTGCCACCGCCAGGATTCGAACCTGTAGCACAAAAGGTCAGAGCGCTAGCTATTTGGTCATCAGGCTGCATTGGATCAAATGAGATTTTCAACTTCTATGGAGTCAATAATGGGTAAATTTTAATATACATTAAAAGAGCTTTGGAAACAGTTGTTAATCAGGTATATTTTAGCAACTAATATATTAAAAAGAACGAAATTTGTAAGTAATCAGTTATTTGCTAATATGATAAGTAATCAGTGAATAAGTAATTTGAAATGATAAGTAATCAGTTATTTATCATTTCATTTGCTTGAAAAACCTTTAACAAAATATAGTTATGCGCTGAAATACAGCTCGTAATCCATGTTAAGCTGAATGTGCTGTCAGTTTAGGCTAATTAGAACGGCACCTACGGTTTAACATGGATTCCGAACCATTAACAAACATAACTGCTGCCACCATGATACGAACATGTAACACTAAAGGTCAGTGCGGCAGTTATTGAGACATCAGGTTGCATTGGATTAAATGATATTTTAATGTCAGTATACCAAACACCTATTTAAGTTGTAATAAATGTAGGCTTTATCATAGCAAATATAATTTCTGCAACTTCTATAGAATTTCAATAGTGGGTTAATATCAATATAAATTAGAAAGTGCTTTGAAAACAGTTGTTTATAAAGATTCGTTTTAGGAAACACAGCACTTAAAAAATATATATATATTTGTATCAAAGAATTATGATAGAAAAATATAGATAGGCTGTAGTTAGGCGTTGAATTCCTGAATACCTGACACCGCCACCTAATCTAGAACCTGTATCAATAAAGGTCAGAAATTTTATACTTTTTTCTTAAACATTAAATCTAAGAGACTTTTAAATTCACTCGTAGAATACTAAAAAAAAAAAAAAAAAAGAAAAAAAAAAAAGAAAATAAGAGAATATATTATTAAGGTAAAATTATTCTAATCTCATTTCTTTTTACAAAATTACAAGATGTATTGATTAAAATATTCCTAAGTATTTAGAAGAGAGCTGGAATTTTCTCTCCAGAACTCTCTGTTTGCTAAAAACAGATTAATCGCAAAATACGGAAAAGAAAATTTTGAAGAAATACGCAACATTTTTATACCCTTTTTTTTTAAATTAAATCTAGAAAATTTTCAAATTCACTCGTAGGACACTAAAAAAAAAAAGAAAGAAATTAAGAAACGAATATGTTAAACGTAAAATTATTCTAATCTCAATTTGTTTTACTACATTGCAAGATGCAAGTGAATGCAACATTCCCAAGTATCTAGAAAAAACATTATCCCTCAAGAATTCTCCATTTGCTGAGAACAGATTAATTGGAAAATACAGAAAAGAAAATTTTACAAAAATATGCAACATTTTCATACATTTATTTTAAAAATTAAATCTAAAAGAGTTTTAAATTCACTCGTAGATCACTAAAAAGAAATAAAAAAAGAAATAAACGAATGTATTATCAACATAAAATTATTATAATCTCATTTCGCTTTACTAAATTTCAAGATGCAATGGACTGTAATATTCTTAACTATGTAGAACGACTCTTTCCTCGAGAGTTCTCTATTGGCTGAGAACAGATTAATTGCAAAATACTGAAAAGAAAGTTTTGCAGATATACACAACATTTTTATGCATTTGTTTCTTAAAAATTAATTCTAAATGATTTTTAAATTCACATGTAATAGATATCAAATAAATATATATTCTAAATATTGCCCAAAATAGATTAAAAAATTAAATCTAAAAGATTTTTCAATTCACTCCGAGGACACTAAAAAAAAAAAAGAATGAATGGAATAAACGAATATATTATCAACGTAAAATCATTTAAATCTCATTTCTTTTTACAAAATTACAAGATCATCATCCTTGTTTTTACGGAGTTCCTTGGTCTGTGATGACCTATTACTCCAGGATTGCATATTAGAGTTCATTGGTAAGAGGTAAAAACATTGATGATTATAAACAGTAGTGAATAATCAAGGTATTGCCCAATAATGAAAAAATTAAAAGTTAAAATTAAAAAACTAATGAAAGATAAAAAATAATAAAAGAAAAAAGATAAAAACCAGTTACTGAGAAAAATATACAAAAAATAAAAATAGGAGTATACTACGGAGTAGAGTAATTGCTGCTAGAAATGATGACTAAAGGGGACAGGTCAGGTTCGAACCCGCTGCCTTACGGCAACATAAGTTCTGCTCTGAGCACTGAGCCAGTTCGTCTAGGTCAATTGCAAATTGTGCAGTGTCGCCCGTGGGCGTTTAGCATTTTCCGGCAATGTGAAATCGTATCTAGGAAGATTACGAATTTCATCATTGGGAATAAAATCAAGATTTGCGTAAAGATTAGTCGCAAGTTTAAGCATAAAATTTTGAATAGCAGGGAGGGATAAGCTTTGACGAATGTCATCATTTCTAAAGTACCAAGGAGAGTTTGTTATCATACGAAGTAATTTATTTTCAATTCTATTAATAAAGTTAATATGGTACCTTGCAGAAAATTACAAGATGCAATTGACTGAAATATTCTTAAATATGTAGAACGAATTTTCCCTCAAGAATTTTCTATTTGCTGAGAACAGATTAATTTCATAATACCGAAAAGAAAACTTTGCAGAAATAAACAACATTTTTATGCATTTTTTAAAAAAATTAAATTTAAAAGTTTTTAAATTCACTCGTAGGACACTAAAAAAACAAGAAAGAAAGAAACAAATATATTATCAACGTAAAATTCTTCTAACTTTTCTTTTAATCTTTTTACAAAATTGCAAGATGCAACTTATTGCAATATTCTTAAATATGTAGAACGAATATTTCCAAGAATTCTCTATTTGCTGAGAAGAGATTAATTGCAAAATACACAAAAGAAAATTTTTGAGAAATACACATCAT
Organism: Caerostris darwini; assembly: GCA_021605075.1. Taxonomy (NCBI): domain Eukaryota; kingdom Metazoa; phylum Arthropoda; class Arachnida; order Araneae; family Araneidae; genus Caerostris; species Caerostris darwini. Next base: position 197,594 of record BPLQ01013904.1, on the reverse strand, counting down.
TTTTATTGCATTTTTTTGTAAAAAATTAAAGAAACAACAAAGAAAGAAAAAAATGTATTATTAATGTAAAATTATTCTAATCTCCTTTCTTTTTACGAAATTGCAAGACTGCAATATTCTTAAATATGTAGAACGAATTTTCCCTGAAGAATTCTCTATTTGCTAAGAACAGATTAATAGCAAAATACCGAAAAGAAGATTTTGCAGAAATGCACAACATTTTTATGCATTTTTTAAAAAAATTAAATCCAACAGAATTTTTAATTCACTCGTAGGACACTAAAACAAAAGAAAGAAAGAAAGAAATGTATTATAAACGTAAAATTATTATAATCTCTTTTCTTTTTACAAAATTGCAAGATGCAATTGACTGCAATATTCTTAAATATGTAGAATAAATTTTCCCTGAAGAATTCTCTATTTGCTGAGAACAGATTAATAGCAAAATACCGAAAAGAAGATTTTGCAGAAATACACAACATTTTTATGCATTTTTTTTAAAAATTAAATCTAAAAGATTTTTAAATTTTCTCGTAGGACACTAAAAAAGGAAAGAAAAAGAAACGAATTTATAATCAACATAAAATTCTTCTAATCTCATTTCTTTCTACTAAATTTCAAGATGCAATGGACTGCAATATTCTTAACTATGTAAAACGAATTTTCACTCAAGAATTCTCTAATTGCTGAGAAAAGATTAATTGCAAAATACAGAAAATAAAATTTTGCTCAAATACACAGCATTTTTATGCAGTTTTTTAAAAATTAAATGTGAAAGATTTTTAAATTCACTCGTAGTGCACTAAAAAAAAAAGAAAGAAATGAAGTTATTATCAACGTAAAATTATTCTAATCTCCTTTCTTTTTACTAAATTTCAAGATGCAATGGACTGCAATATTCTTAAATATGTAGAACGACTTTTCGCTCAAAAATTCTCTATTTGCTGGGAACAGATTAATTGCCAAATACAGAAAAGAAAAATAATACGCGACATTTTTATACCTTTTATTTTATTTTTTTTTAATTAAATCTAAAAGGTATTTCGATCCCCTTGTAGTACACTAAAAAACAAAAACAAAAAAAGAAACAAATGTATTATAATCGTAAGATTATTCTGATTTCATTTCTGTTTACTAAATTTCAAGATGCAATGGATTGCAATATTCTTAAATATATAGAACGACTTTTCCCTCAAGAATTCTCTATTTGCTGAGAACAGATTCATTGCCAAATACATAAAAGAAAGTTTTGCAGATATACACAACATTTTTATGCATTTTTTAAAAAAATTATATCTAAAAGTTTTCTAAATTTACTCGAAGCACACTAAAAAAATAATAAGAAAGAAGGAAGCAAATGTATTATAAACGTAAAATTATTCTAATCTCATTTCCTTTTACAAAATTGCAAGATGCAATTGACAGCAATATTCTTAATTATGTAGAACGAATTTTCCCTCAAGAACTCTCTGTTTGCTGAGAACAGATTAATTTCAAAATACAGAAAACAAAATCATGCAGAAATACACCATTTTTACGCATTTTTAAATCTAAAAGATTTTTCGATTCACTCGTAGGACACTAAAAAAATAGAAAGAAAGAAAGAAATGAATGTATTGTCAACGTAAAATTATTCTAATCTCCTTTCGTATTACTATATTTCAAGATGCTATTGACTGCAATATTCTTAATTATGTAGAACCAATTTTCCCTCAATAATTCTCTATTTGCTGAGAACAGAGTAAATGCAAAATATAGAAAAGAAAATTTTTAAGAAATACACAATATTTTTATGCATTTTTTTAAAAACTTAAATGTAAAAGATTTTTCAATTCACTCGTAGGACACTAAAGAAAAAAAAAGGAAGAATATATTTTCTATGCAAAATTATTCTAATCTCATTTCTTTTTACAAAATTGCAAGATGCAATTTATTGCAATATTCCTGAGTATCTAGAAGAGTTTTGGAATTTTCCCTCCAGAACTCTCTGTTTTCTAAAAACGGATTAATTTCAAAATACGGAAAAGAAAATTATGCAGAAATGCGCAACATTTTTATACATTATTTTTTTAATTAAATCTAAAATATTTTTTAATGCTATCAACATAAAATTATTCTAATCTCATTTCGTGTTACCAAATTTCAAGATGCAATTGACTGCAATATTCCCAAGTATCTAGAACAAATTTTCCCTCAAGAAATCTCTATTTGCTGAGAACAGATTAATTGCAAAATACAGAAAAGAAAATTTTGCAGAAATACACAACATGTTTATGCATTTTTTTTAAAAATTAAATCTAAAAGTTTTTTAAATTCACTCGTAGGACACTAAAAAAAAAGAAAGAAAGAAACGAATTTATTATCAATGTAAATTATTATAATCTCATTGCTTTTTACTAAATTGGAAGATGCAATTGACTGCAATATTCGCTAAGAGCAGTTTGCAAAAGAGAGAAAAGGAAATTTTGAAAGTAAATGCTCAACATTTTTATATCTTTTTCAATATCAAATAAATACATATTCAAATTATTTTTAAAGCTATTAACCTTAACACACTTCTAACGAACTGTTAGTAAAAATAATTACTTGAACAGAACATCCTTCAAAACTACATACATAGGGCCTTTAGTATCATCGTCCTTTACTAAAGAATTTGGCTATTTAAAATCTATGGTGGGTGAGGGGGCTAAAGTAGAATGGAAGAAAGATGAGTTTAGATAATTAACATATTAGAATTAGAAAAGATTTAAATAATTATAAAATAAAATATATAGGTAAATATTTTCCTCCTTAACGTTTGTTTTCTGGCTTAACCAGAGAGTTAGCCACTTGGCCATCAGGCCGCAACTCTCGTAGGGGGATCGTTTTATTAGCCAAAACCCTCGTTTTCCAACACATCACTTTCGGTTCATGGTAAAGGCTCGATTTTTTCGGTGCATGTCATTTCCGCCCCCACTTATATGTAAAATCCTTATTCGGAAAAGAATATCATTATTATCGAAGTAAAATTATTCCAATCTCATTTCTTGTTACTAAGTTGGAAGATACAGTATTCCTAATTATCTAGAACAGTACTGAAATTTTCTCTCAAAAGCTCTTTATTTGCTAAGAACAGATAAATTGCAAAATACAAAAAAGAAAATTTTGCAGAAATACGCAACATTTTTTTACCTTTTTTTAAAAAAAAATTAATTCTAAATGATTTTTAAATTCACATGTAATAGATATCAAATAAATATATATTCTAAATATTTCCCAAAATATATTTAAAACTATCACCCATATGACACTTCTAACGAGCAATTAGTAAAAATAATAGTTTAAGCAGAACATCATTCGAAACGCATGCATCGGACCTTCAATATTAGCGTCATTTACTAAAGAATTTGGCTAATTAAAAGCCCCGGGTAGTGGTGGGCGAAAATAGAAGGGAGAAAAGGTAAGATTAGATAATTAACACATTATAATTAGATTTAAATAGTTTTAAAATAAAAATATACTATGAAAAAATATGTCGGTAAATATTTTCCCGCTTGCTGTTTGTGGCTCATTAACTTTTTTTTGAAATCTCTAGTGGAAGTCGACTTACAAGGTGCGTAGGCTTCCTATCCCTGCAATGCATAATGCAATGAAAAGGAACAGATCATTAGTGAAGTAAAGTTCTAATCTAATAGAATCCCAAAGGGAGGGAACAGAGATCGAATCAGTTTTCATAAACAAGGGGGCAGCTTTCTAATGAAGAGAATGTGCTCTAATGAGTGAGTGAGTCATCTCAAATTTGTCAGTACTTAAAAGTTCGTACTTTTTAATCCTTTCCTACAGCTAGGATAAAATTTTCCGGGAAACTTAATTCGGAGAAAGGGAAACCTACAGAGTATTTCAACTTCGACTGAAATGTGATAGATATACGTCCCTTAATTAGTGATTATATTCGAATTTTTATTCGATTCGATGTTCCTGCACCTAGAAATCGTTGGGAGACCTAATTAAAACTTAGAAGGGAATCATCAAGTTTCATGGTTGTTCTGGATTACCTTTGACTGGTATTTACGCAGCTCATAGATTTAATGAGTTGTCAAGGATTTAGGGAGAATTATAACCAAAATTTTGAACTTATCGGAACCGTGAGCTGAGAAAATCCTGGTGATGTAAATTGTTATCAGCTTCATTTCCAGTTGACAACCTTATAATTATTAGTCTTACAGATAAACTTAAATTAAACTTAAATAAGTTACATTTTTTTCGGTTAACTTCTGTCTGCCATCACTGTTTTTTTATCTATAATAACAGAATAAAGTGCAATTTAACAAGTTTTTAGTACTATAGGGTATACTCAAGAGCTCAAAAGCTCAAGATACTATAGGGTATTATGTATATATATAATCAACAAATTCATGAATTTGTATAAGGAAAATAAAATAATACATAAAGGGAATTAAAAACGAGAATTATGCAGATGAATAAAAATAAATTACGAAAATTGATATAAGCTTAAATAATATTAGAAAAAAGTAAGAATGATATAATTGATAATGATAAATTAAGAATAGAATATATTAAAATAGAATTAAGAATAGAATAAATTTAATAGAAACAAAATAAGAATGATATAATTGATAATGATAATTAGAATGATAATGATAAATTAAGAATAGAATATATTAAAATAGAATTAAGAATAGAATAAATTTAATAGAAACAAAATAAGAATGATATAATTGATAATGATAATTAGAATGATAATGATAAATTAAGAATAGAATATATTAAAATAGAATTAAGAATAGAATAAATTTAATAGAAACAAAATAAGAATGATATAATTGATAATGATAATTAGAATGATAATGATAAATTAAGAATAGAATATATTAAAATAGAATTAAGAATAGAATAAATTTAATAGTAACAAAATAAGAATGATATAATTGATAATGATAATTAGAATGATAATGATAAATTAAGAATAGAATATATTAAAATAGAATTAAGAATAGAATAAATTTAATAGAAACAAAATAAGAATGATATAATTGATAATGATAATTAGAATGATAATGATAAATTAAGAGGGATTTTTGGTAATTATTTTTTAGATTTTTTTTTTTTTTTAGATTTTGCACGATGATAATGTAAAAATTCAAATCAGATTATTTGACTGATTGCAGAAAAAAAAATCAATGTTTTAAAAAACAACATTTCAAATAAATTGTTAATTAAATAAAAGTAAAGCAGAATACACTTGTATTCAAGATCAAAAAATATTTTATGATCTGCAATTATAATTATTCAACAACTTTAAATCTTCATAATATGAAGTATTTTTTAGGGAAGATTGCATAAAATGAACAGTTTTCGTTTGTTCTTTTTTACTTTTTTATTTACAGGATTTCATCATGAATAGAAATAACAACTCATAAATATACGTTAACATTTATTAATATCTGTGTTTTGTAAGAAAATTTAATCTCATATTTTTATATAATTAATGAAAAAAAAATAGAAAACGCAGAAAAATCAAACGCTGCGGGATTCACTTATCCCTATTTTAAAAGAAATACTGAAAAAATGTGTTAATTAGTTTACACTGAAATAGAAACTTACTGCTCCTTACCCACATTTTTCCGAAAACAATCCAAAAAAAATTTTAATTACAACTTGATAAGATAAAAAAATCCTTAAGATGTCGTTTTAGCAGTTTCTAATTAACTATCTACGAATATAAAGCGATACATATCATTAAAAAAAGATAAATTTCTCTTTCCTAAGTATCACTTTATTTTAATGAGAACAAATATTTCACTTTAGACTTTTTTAAAAATTTAATACAGGATTATTTTATCATACATTTTCTTTTACGCTTTACACCAATCAAATGATTTTAATGGGAATATTTCGAAATTTCATATGTTACATGAGTTTTGTTCTTAATTAGAATTTGACATATTATTGCGTCACTTAAAAAAACCAAAAGCTAAGCTTCAATGCTTCAAATTAAGTAGCATCCAGACATTTTTTACGCTTCAGAAAACTCACAAATTAAATTAAACGCAATAGTATGCGTTTGATTATTTTTTTCATTTAAATACGAAATGTAATATTATACAAATTTTTTTATTTATGGATATATAATGAATTTTTATACATATATTCTCTTATAAAACTAATAATATGAAATGCATATCTCTCTTCAAGATCTTTCAAATTATTAATTAAGCAAATCTTGATCTTTCAAATCATGTTTTAAAGCTGATCTTTCATTTTGATCAGAAAAAAAATTAGCATTTTAACTTCATGTTCACTTTTAAGTGTTTTAGGTAACAAATAATCATCATTGAGAATATAATGAATTCCTTTAAATATATTTTCTCAGTTTATTTCTTAAAGCATTTCATCACCTATTTTTGTCATCAATTTCATTTTTAATGCTGTAGATGCAGTATCGATCTCAATATATTTAACATAACTACATAATTTTACTCATTTTGATCATTTCTTTTACTCATTCATTCATTTCCAATCATTTTAATCATTTCCATTACTCATTCATTCATTTCCAGTCATTTTAAGCATTTAAATTACTCATTCATTCATTTCCAATCATTTTTATCATTTCCATTACTCATTCATTCATTTCCAGTCATTTTGAGCATTTAAATTATTCATTCATTCATTTCCAATCATTTTAATCATTTCCATTACTCATTCATTCATTTCCAGTCATTTTGAGCATTTCCATTACTCATTCATTCATTTCCAGTCATTTTGAGCATTTAAATTATTCATTCATTCATTTCCAATCATTTTAATCATTTCCATTACTCATTCATTCATTTCCAGTCATTTTAAGCATTTAAATTACTCATTCATTCATTTCCAATCATTTTAATCATTTCCATTTCTCATTCATTCATTTCCAGTCATTTTGAGCATTTAAATTATTCATTCATTCATTTCCAATCATTTTAATCATTTCCATTACTCATTCATTCATTTCCAGTCATTTTCAGCATTTAAATTACTCATTCATTCCTTTCCAATCATTTTAATCATTTCCATTACTCATTCATTCATTTCCAGTCCTTTTGAGCATTTAAATTACTCATTCTTTCATTTCCAATCATTCTGATTATTCCAATTACTCATTCATTCATTTCTAGTCATTTTGAGCATTTAAATTACTCATTCATTCATTTCCAATTATTTTGATCATTTAAATTACTCATTCATTCATTTCCAGTCATTTTGAACATTTAAATTATTCATTCTTTCATTTCCAATCATTCCAATTACTCATTTCTTCATTTTCAATCATTTTGATCATTTAAATTACTATTTCATTCATTTCCAATCATTTTGTTCGCTTCAATTACTCATTCATTCATTTCCAATTATTTTAATCATTTCAATTACTCATTCATTCTTTTCCAATAATTCTGATCATTTAAACTGCTCTTTCATTCCTTTCCAATCATTTAAATTAATCATTCATTCATTTCCAATAATTTCGATCATTTCAATTACTCATTCACTCATTTCCAATCATTCTAATCATTTGCATTATTCCTTCATCCATTTCCAACCATTTTGATCATTTCCATTACTCACTCTTTCATTTCAGATCGTTCTGATCATTTCAATTACTCATTCATTTCCAATCATTCTGATCCTTTTCATTACTCATTCATTCATTTCCAATCATATTGATCAGTTCCATTTTTTTCCATTTATCATTCTCAATTTAATAGCAAAATAAATATAATTATTCAAATATGGATTACATTGATAGATAGGGAATTATTCATCAATTGTATTGTCATTTAAATTGTTTATCAATTGTTTTTGTTTTGTTTTTGAAAACTAAATTTTAACTTATTTTTTTTTAATGAACTTTTAGCAGGATAAATTTTTGATACATTTGAGTTCTTAATATACAGATTATTTTTTTAATGAAATTCATTGAAATATAAACTAATTTTATATACTTTTGTACGCTTTAGTCAAATCTTGTTATTCCTACAAAAATTGTTTCAAAGGCAAAAACTGAAAAACATTAGCTGATATTTTCAGTATCAATATATTGCAAATATGCAATAATAGTATTGCAAGACAACACTGAATTATTTGTAAAGTTGGATGAAAATGATTTGTGAAAATGTTTTCACTTTTTTTAGGCAGTATACAGTGCCTCACGAAAGGTTTTGCATAAATGCGATAGTGTATATGTTTAAAATATTCAATTTGTTGAAACGTGAATAAAACTTTACTTTGCACTAAATAATATAATATAATTTATAAGATGTAATATACTTTAAGTTTTAAAAAAAACAAATTTTAAAGAATATTTTAATGATTTATTAAGTCTCAGAAACTTTTCACAAGTGATTTAGTCAAGCAATAAATATTTTCGTTTCACATTAATTTTCGATTAGATATAAGAAATATTTTTCAAAAACAACTGATAAACAACTGATTTATTAAGTCTCAGAAACTTTTCACAAGTTATTTAGTCAAGCAATAAATATTTTCGTTTCACATTAATTTTCGATTAGATATAAGAAATATTTTTCAAAAACAACTGATAAACAACTGATTTATTAAGTCTCAGAAACTTTTCACAAGTGATTTAGTCAAGCAATAAATATTTTCGTTTCACATTAATTTTCGATTAGATATAAGAAATATTTTTCAAAAACAACTGATAAACAACTGATTTATTAAGTCTCAGAAACTTTTCACAAGTGATTTAGTCAGGCAATAAATATTTTCGTTTCACATTAATTTTCGATTAGATATAAGAAATATTTTTCAAAAACAACTGATAAACAACTGATTTATTAAGTCTCAGAAACTTTTCACAAGTGATTTAGTCAGGCAATAAATATTTTCGTTTCACATTAATTTTCGATTAGATATAAGAAATATTTTTCAAAAACAACTGATAAACAACTGATTTATTAAGTCTCAGAAACTTTTCACAAGTGATTTAGTCAGGCAATAAATATTTTCGTTTCACATTAATTTTCGATTAGATATAAGAAATATTTTTCAAAAACAACTGATAAACAACTGATTTATTAAGTCTCAGAAACTTTTCACAAGTGATTTAGTCAGGCAATAAATATTTTCGTTTCACATTAATTTTCGATTAGATATAAGAAATATTTTTCAAAAACAATTGATATAAAATGAAATCACTTGCTTATAATATTAATTATGTAATTTTTATTTATATTATTAAAATATCTTCATAGACATTTAAGGCAAGCCAGCATACTTAGTAAGAAATTTACATATTAATTATTATTGTGATTTTATAAGAAATTTATACTTTAAAAAAATTCCTTAAACAGTTATTTTAAGTTATTTCATTTATTGCTATAAGAATTACAGAAAAATTGAAAGAGCATCATGATATTATGTGTATATAGGTATAAGCTTTGATCAACAAAATGATTCTAATTTCTGTCGTAACATGTTTAATATATTTGCATTGTATGTTCGATTGTGGTTGATTAATAAATGTAAAGAAGTTATAAAAAGTCATCCTCAGTCACCATAACTTAATTTAGTTAATCATATTTCACCATAATTTGAAAACATTACATCATTACATTAAGAATCATTTAAAGACTGTAATGATTGGCACATGAAATGTATTAACATTAGGAAGAGATAATAATTATTATCTAAATTTTGTATTTTGTAATTCTTAAGTCGAGAGATAAATTTTGTAAGTCAAGAGACAGTTCAATGATTCAAATACAGTTCAGAAAATATACCTAAATTTAAAAATATACTAACTTTCTAACACATTCTTAAGTTTCATACCAAATTTCAGATATTTATATACTGATATTTTAACATCACCATTAATTTCATTCTGCCAACCTGATGATACTAAATCCCATATGAAGAAATATTAGAGGAATTTTCAAATTTTAATAATTTTAATTATAAATTTTAAAATGAAGCTTAAAATTCTATAAGAAACACCTTGTAGAGACATTCAGGAAAGAAATTTTAAAATGAAGCTTAAAAAAATGAAATATTTGTTTCCTTATAAAAATTAAGACTCAATATTTAACTAAACTAAACTTGAGCAATTTGTTAAAATTTTAAATACCATTGTCAATTTAAATAATAATAAATCGATAACAAATCTCGTAATATAATATTTTATGTCCCATACTTTTATTTAATTATAATAAAGAGCTGGCATTAATCAGCCTATCACTTATTACATCCAAAACCCACACCACAAGTGATCATATAATGAAGCATAAAAGTATGAAATATTTGTTTCCTTATAAAAATTAAAGACTCAATATTTAACTAAACTAAACTTGAGCAATTTGTTAAAATTTAAAATTAAAAAAAAAAAAATTTTAATTTTTAATTTTTTGTTAAAATTTTAAATTTAATTAATTTGTTTTTAATTTTTTCAATTTAAATAATAATAAATCGATAACAAATACCATAATATAATATTTAATACACCATACCTGTGTTTAGTTATAATAAAGAGCTGGCATCAATTGGCCTACCACTTGTTGGGCAACGGGCAACGCGGTTACTTGTTACGTCCAAAACCACAGCACAAATGATCGTCACAATCGGTTTCTAATCGACAATTCGTCAAATTTCAGCCGCGCATGCGTTATTCAAAAATATCCCACTCAAAAAGGCTTGTTTCCAATCAACCTCATCATTTCGACTCGTATTGTTCTAGAACGCTTTGTAAAGATCCCATTGTAAAGAATCGATTGAATTTTTGAGGTAAATATTTTGATTGTTGTACAATTATTACGTTCATGATTAAAATAGAAATATGTTTTCTATTCCTATTCATTTTTATTAAAATAATAAGGTAGATGAATTAAAATAAATTATAATTTTCCGAATTTGATAACGTAATTACGAATTTGCGAATATTTGTTTGATTTTATTTATGATTGTATTCAATATAGTAATTTCATGACCATGTAATTTAAAAAAGAATTCAGATGGTAAAATAGTTAAAGGTTTATTTAAATTTTACGAAAACAATTATTAAAACATATAATTTAAAAAATATATATTATTTATTTAAAAGATATACTTCTTAAAATATATTCTATTTCATTTCCTTATTTTAAAAATATTTTTAAAATATTTAATTTAATAATAAAATCATTTCTTTATTTTAATAAATATTCATAAATATTATAAAATAGCTTAATCTCCTTCAAATATTATGCATAAATAGGTTTTTCTTCTTAAAATATAATTTTATATAATATACTTCGTTTTATAATTTTTTTATTGATAAGATTTAAATTGTATTCATTTATTATTTCTTTAGTTTTTCAAAACTATTCAGATATAATTTTTTTTCTTAAAATATTATTTTTATACCAGTTATATTTTCATTTATATAAAAAAGGATATTATTTCATTTATTTTTTAAAAAAATATTCATAAATGTTCTTAAATTATTTTGTTTGTTTATTATAAAATAAATATTATTCATATTAATGGTTATTACATTCATGATTAAGGTAGGGAAAGTTTTCCATTTCTATTGATTTCTATTAAAACAAATTAAAATAAATTATTATTTTCCGAATTTGATAACTTAAATACAAATTTGCGAATATTTGTTTGATTTTATTTATGATTGTATTCAATATAGTAACTTCCTGATCGTGTAGTTTAAAAAGAATCCAGATGGTTAAAATAATTAAACGTTAATTTAAATTATTTTTCATGCATAAGTTTTAAAGTATTATTTTAATAATTTCGCTAATTTAAAAAAACAATTATTAAACCATATAATTTTTAAAAAATATTATTCATTTATGAGTTATTCTTCTTAAAGTATATTCTATTTCATTCCTTATTTAAAAAATATTTTTAAAACTAATTTAATAATAAATTCATTTCATTATTTTAATAAATATTTAAAAATATTATAAAAATAATTTAATTTTTGCAAATATTATTCATAAATAGATTGTTCAATTTAAAATATAATTTTATATAATATATTTAATTTAAAAAAATTTTTATTTATAAGATTTATATTGTATTATTTTATTATTTCTTTAGTTTTTCAAAAATATTCATATATAATTTTTTTCATAAACTATTATGCATATATTTGTTCAAATATTCACTTCCTAAAATATTATTTTTATACCAGTTATATTTTCATAAATATTCTTTTATTTATTTTTAAAAAAAAATATTCATGTATGTTCTTCTTAAATTATTTTGTTTCTTTATTATAAAATAAATATTATTCATAGTAATAGTTATTACATTCATGATTAAAATAGGAAAAGGTTTTCCGTTTCTAATGGTTTTTATTAAAATAATAAGATAGATGAATTAAAATAAATTATTATTTTCCGAATTTGATAACTTAAATACAAATTTGCGAATATTTGTTTGAATTTATTTATGATTGTATTCAATGTAGTAACTTCTGAATCGTATAGTTTAAGCAGTATCTAGGAAGTTTATCTTTTTTAAATAACCCATAATTTATTTCAAAACATGTCGTAGAAATACTTTTAAGAAAAATATTTTCTAAAAGTCTTATTTTATGTAATCACTTTTAAAAATTAGCTTTTACAGCTTATACATTAATATATATCAACAACCATATCCTAAAATTTTACATATTTTTATAACATATAAATTAATAAACGATATTACATCTATTAGGTTTGATTAATAAGAAAATCTGTGGTAATTATTTAATATAATTTTTAACATCATTATTACATTTCCAAAATACTTTTTAAGGATTTATTTTATTTTTTAAGCCGTAAATTTTTTTAATACATATAAAAAAATAATCTTAACAATTTAAGGCATTTATAAGATATGATTCTTAAAAAAATTTATATTATTTCTTTAATTAAAAATATTATTCTTTTACATTTAATTAAGTAATTCCTCTTAAATTTATAAGAGGAAATATTTAAAATATTTTATTTAAATTTTTAATATAATTTTAAATATTTAATATAAATTTATAACTTATATTAAATATTTAACAGAAATAGGAATTTAGGAATTTAATAGGAATTTATAATAAATAAAATTAACTTCTTTAATTTAAAAATAATATTATTAATATTTAATATATTATTAACAATAATTTTATAACAATGTTTCACTAATTAAAAAATTATTCATATATAAGTTATTTTTCTTAAAACATGTTTGTTTCTTTGAAATTTTTTCTTTAGTTTTAAAAAATAATTCACATTTAAATTGTTCTTAAAGTATGATTTTATTCCTTTAATTGAAAAATAAAGAATAAATTATATAATTTGAAATATTTTTTAATTACTTCTTAAATTCAAACAAAATATTATTCGTAAATGATTTTAAATAGTTTTTAATATTTTTTATTTGAAATGAAACAAAATTTTATTCATATCTAAGTTGTCCGCCTTATTTTTATGCCGTAATTGATCCTTTTATAATTTGTTTATATAATTTTAAAAAATATTAATATATAAGTTATTCTCGTTAAAAATATTTTATACCTTATTTAAATATATATGTGTTATTCATAAGTAAACATTTCTTTTTAAAGGATTATTTTAATATTATTTCAATAAATAAAATAAAATAAACATACATAAATGTTCCTTCTTATGTTATTTGTAAGTTTCTCATTTTTAAATTTAAAATATGTATATACACTGAAGTGACAAAAGTCATGGGATAGCAATCTGCAATTTTTCAGATGGAAGTAGCATCGCGTAGAACAGGTATAAATGAGCAGTGCTTTCGCAGAGCTTTCATTTATGTTCAAGTTATTCATGTGAAGAGGTTTTGACGTGATGATGACCGCACGACGGGAATTAACAGACTTTGAACGCGGAATGTTAGTTGGAGCTAGACGCATGGGTCATGCCATTTCGGAAATCGTTAGGGAATTCAACATTCCCAGATCCACTGTGTCAAGAGTGTGCCGAGAGTATGAAATTTCAGGCATAACATCCCACCATGGACAGCGCAGTGGTCGACCGCCTGCACTTAACGACCGAGACCGGCGACGTCTGCAAAGAGTCGTAAAGTCTAACAGACAAGCAACACTGCGTCAAATAACCGCAGAAATCAATGTGGGACGTACAAGGGACTTGTCTGTTAGAACTGTGCGGAGAAATTTGGCTTTCTTGGGCTATTCCAGCAGAAGACCGACTCGAGTGCCTTTACTGACAGAACGACATCGCTTGCAGCGACTCTCGTGGGCACGTGAGCATATCGGTTGGTCCCTAGATGAATGGAAAACCGTGGCCTGGTGCGATGAGTCACGATTTCAGTTGGTAAGAGCTGATGGTAGGGTTCGAGTGTGGCGCAGACCCCACGAAGCCATGAACCCAAACTGTCAGCAAGGCACTGTTCAAGCTGGTGGTAGCTCCGTAATGGTGTGGGCTGTTTTTTCATGGCATGGACTTGGTCCTCTGGTGCGACTGGACCGAACATTGACTGGAAATGCTTATGTTCAGCTACTTGGAGATCACTTGCAGCTATTCATGGACTTCATGTACCCAAACAACGATGGGATTTTTATGGATGACAATGCGCCATGTCACCGGGCCACAACTGTTCGCGATTGGTTTGAAGAACATTCTGGACAATTCCAACGAATGATCTGGCCACCTAGATCGGTGGAACATGAATCCCATCGAGCATTTATGGGACATCATCGAGAGGTCTGTTCGTGCCCAAAATCCTGCACCATCAACGCTTTCACAATTATGGACGTCTATCGAGACAGCAGGGCTCAATATTCCTGCAGAAGACTTCCAACGACTTGTTGAGTCCATGCCACGTCGAGTTGCTGCACTTCGCCGGGCGAAAGGAGGGCCGACACGATATTAAGAGGTATCCCATGACTTTTGTCACTTCAGTGTATATATTACCATTTTAAGTAATACGAATATTTTTATATTATTTCTTTAATTCAAAAACTTTTATTCGTATACAAGTTATTCATCTTAAAATAATATTTTAATTAATCGAAAAAAAAATTTGATAATTGCATATATAATTTATTGTTCCCAAAATATTACCTTCATAGAATTTCGTAAATTTAAATGTATTATTCGTACATAAGTTTTAAAATGTTTTTTAATACAATTTCGTTAATTTAAAAATCTAAACAAACATATAATTTTAAAAAAAGTATTATTTATAAGTGCATTTGCTTACATAAAAAAATTAATTATTATTAAAATAATAAAAAATTATTACTTAAAATTTCATTATTTAAAAAAAAAAATTTAATATTTAATTTAAAAATAATAAATATTAAAAAATATTATAAAAATAATTTATTCTTCATCAAATATTATAAAAATAATTTATTCTTCATCAAATATTATAAAAATAATTTATTCTTCATCAAATATTATAAAAATAATTTATTCTTCATCAAATATTATTTATAAATAGGTTGTTCTTCTTAAAATATTATTTTCATATAATATATATAGTTTACAAAATTATTCATGATTCAAATAGTATTTATTTTATTTTTTTAATTTTTCAAAAACATTTATATATAATTTTTTTCTTAAAATATTATATCTATATTTGTTATCATTCTTAAAATATTATTTCTATATCAGTTATATTTTTATTAATATAAAAAAATAATATTCTTTTATTTTATTTTTTAAAAAAATTATAAACGTTTTTCTGAATTACTTTGTTTCTTGAATATAAAATAAATATTATTCATATTAATTGGTAGTCAAATTTATTTCTTTAATTTAAAAATACATATTTTTATACTAATTACTCTCCTAAAAATATTTTTTTATATGAAATGAAACGAAACGAAATTTTAGTTAGGCTTCAATTCTAGCAATTGTTTTTAATCGGAATATTTATTTTAGTAGTTCTAAATTGTTTCAACTCAATTATTCAATATTATACGCAATACTATATAAATTATTCCGGATGTAAAAAAAAAAAAAAAAAAAAAAAAAAAAAAAATTTTCGACGTTCATAAGTTTTAAAATTTTAAAATATTTCATTAATTTTTTTAGAAATTTTTAATTTACTACTGCGCCCTAAAAGTAAGACAATTTTTTTTTTCAAACACTCTTTATTTATTCTTCCAAATTTATTTCATCGCCTTCAAAATAATGCCCTCCAGATACAATGCACTTATGCCAACTTTTTTTCCAATCCTCAATGCATGCTAAAAAGTCATCGGCAGGAATGGCCTTCAAAGCGCGCGCCGTTGAATCTCTTCAACCGACTGAAAACTGTGTCCCCGGAGTAGTCTTTTGAGTTTAGGGAATAGCCAGAAGTCGAACTGTGTGAATACGGTGGTTGTGGAACAATATGGGTTTCCTTTTTGGCGAAACAGTCACGAAGAATCAATGCAGTGTGACCTAGCGCATTTAGTGTTTTCGGTACCAATCGGGATTTGACGCGTTTGAAGCCCAAAATGGAATTGACCGATCCTTTTGAAATTCTAACATCATCAGCCAGGTCTCTAATTGTAAATCGACGGTTTGAAAGAGCCAAATCTTTAATGCTTTGGACGTGAGCCTCGTCGATTGAGGTTGATAATCGACCTGAGGGCTCTTCGTCTTCAACGCGTTGTCTGCCTTCTTTGAACTGTTTTTACCACTTCTAATCATTTCTTTCCGATATAGGAAGGCTCGCCAAATGACTTCTACATGTTTCTATACGTTTCCGCAAACAAAATTTAATGCAAGTTCTTTGCTCAATTTATTCAGACATTTCAAAAATCTTCGGAATTAGTTTTAGTGTCTCACAAGCGCCAAGCATAACTCAAACACGAATGAATATTTCAACGTCAAATATCACATATATGTCAAGCACAATGCCAGCAACCTAAAAAAGAAAAAAAAATTGGAATTCCGCAATTTTTTTTTAACATTGATATTACAATTAAAAACATTGATCTATATCGAAAAATGCAGATAATTTTAAAGTACCATGTGCACAAGAGTGACTAAAAAAAACAAAAAGAATTAAAAAAACTTACATTTGTTTTATATGCCTATTTTTTTTAATGTAAATAAATCTTTTTAATTTAGTTAAAATTTTTATTAAAAAAAATTTTTTTTTACTGTCCTAACAACTCAATATATACAATTACTATATAATATAACTGTTCTTTTTAATGCCGATGCATTTATTCATTACAATTTTTTTCTTTTTTAGTCGCTATTGTGCACATGGTATCTGCATTTTTCGATATAAATCGATGTTGTTGTTGTTTTTAAATTCTGATATCAATTTTAAGACTGGGACCATTCAAAACAAAGAACTGTGGCGCCATCTAGTGGTTATATTTTATTAATTAATCTCCACTTTATTTTACCTGTGTAATACGAATGTTTCAAGGGTTAATTTTAATAAATAATAATTTTAGAATTTTAATATCGTTTAGAATTTTTAGAATTTTCTTTAATTTTAAGAATCGATGTTGTTGTTTTTTTTTAAATTCTGGTATCAATTTTAACAAAACGAACTATACACTAAGTTATGTAAGGATGCATATTTTCAGACTGGCACCATTCAAAACAAAGAACGGTGGCGCCATCTAGTAGTTATCTACAACATATATATTTTCAATTATTCACATCGAAATTTTCAGTGTGGATCTTTGTTTCCTCTTTATTATTTTATTAATTAATCTCCACTTTATTTTAGTTAATACGAATGTTTTAGAATTTTAATATCGCTTAGAATTTTTATAATTTTCTTTAATTTTTTCATGTGTTTTTATACATAATATTTATATATATATTTTAATTCTTTGAAAAAGTAGGTACGAATCAATTTTGCACAAAAAGGAAATTGAAGTTTTTAAGCAGGTCAATAATTAGATATTAAATTGAAATTGATAGGTGTTGTAAGACTTTTTTAAATTACGCGCAGCATCTAATTAAAATAAAATAATTGAGTAATTATAAAGCAATTCTACGGGTAACATTGAAATTTATCATACTATTTTTATTTTTAAAATGTAAAATTATTTTGAAAAGGAGCGGTAGGCAAATTAATTTGAAAAGTACTGAGTTAAATGAAAAAATTTTCAAATATACCTGGGCTGTTTTTTTTTTTTTTTTTTTTTTTTTTTTTTTTTTTCAAATCAAAGCTAAGAAAACAATTATTATTATTATGTTTTCTTAATGTTATTACCATTAATATAATAAAATAACAAACAGAATCAGTAACTAAACATCATAGCAAAATTCACTATTAAAAATATCAAACATAATAAAGGTAGTTACTTAGTATAAAACCATAGTAAATAATGTCGAAGTCGTTTGCTGCCACTACAGCAAATATAGCAGATTAATCCGTAACCAGGAAACCTACAACAAAATTATGCAACAACTCTTTAAAAATTCTGTGCAGGTAGATTTTTTATTGAAATACGATTCCTCGTCTGTTCCTAGAAAAAGGATATTCAAATAGGGATCAGCTAAATGTCTAGTAATAGCAGCTAGCGGACAGATGGAGGCAAGTTCGATTCCGGTGTTGCCTTCATTGCAGTTACTGCTTTTAAAATAAAGAAGCCCAATGGCAATTATGACAACATACTTGACGCGTATCGCATTGATAATCAGGCTGCAGGTTTTCTGGATTTTCTTGCATCATCATCATCATCATTGGCGCAACAGCCCCATGGTGGGCCAAGGCTGACTGCCTATTAGCAGATTTCGAAACATGAGATGTCTTTTTCTTTTTACGGGGTAGGGTTATCAGCCCTTCGCTCTACAGTCATGTTAGGCTGTGACCTACAGTTTAAAGTGGATTCCGAACTACTACAAGCATCCATGGCACCGCCAGGACTCGAACCTGGGATACCGAGCGCCAGAGCGCTAGCCATTCGGCCATTCCGGCCCATTTTCTTGCATATGACACGCAAATGAGGGGCATTCAATATTAAATTAAACCAGGGAGGTATTATGCTCCCCTTATAGTCTGTAGGGGGAATGTTGTGGTATACATAAGAAGGAAACAAGGTTACCCATGTTCAACACGTATAGACACAAGGAAGAAAAAAACTGTTATAATCCATTCTCGGTTTTGATATCCCAACATACTTTCCATTATGTAGCTCACGCCACAGTATTAAAAGTAAAATAAATTTTGAATTAAATCTTAAAATGATTTAAATGGTAATTATAATTACCATTTCTTCAAAAGTAGAAGAGCATTTAAAAGGAATGTAATGAAATATTTTATGTACGAAATGTCCTATTGTGTAGAATATAATATATTCTCAAACATTTCTTACAAAACAATACAAAGTTTTTTCCTACTGTGACATACGCATTATACTATCCATAGATTGACTTGAAAGAGATTGATGGATTTGGAATGGCAGGAAAATGACAGCTAAAAAAAAAAAAAAAAAAGAAAGAAAAAGAATCATACAGGATTATCATGTGGCTGCCCACAAAATATAATAAAATGAGAATGCGGCTGAGAAATTATAATAAAATAAAAATAAATTTATTACTTACAAATTATCCTACTATGTGCAAAATTTAAAAAAAATGTATGCTGCTCACAATATTTAGTATTTTTGTTCTATAGCGGACTTGGCTATTTTATAAACCAATTGGCAGAATTTAAGTGTCCGATCAAATGTTAAAACAAGTAATATAAAAAAAAAAAAAAAAAAATTTAACTCAATTTCTGCATTTTTTTTTCACTATATTGCAGAAAGTCCTTTATAAATAATTTTCATTCATTTTTTTAAGTTTATCTGGCGCCATCTATGGGTAGATATATGCAACTTAAATCTATTAAAAAAACTAAAATTAATTATTTAAATTTAATTACTGATTTAATATTTGAAAAAACTGTATTAACATCCAGTGTCATCGACTACATCGAGTTCAAAAAAAATGTATTTGAACTTGATGAATAAAAGTATTTTATGAACGCTTGAAAATTTGAACAAGATATATATAGGGAGAGTGGGAGTTAATAAAAGGAATTGAAAAAATACTTGAAAGTTATGGTGTGAAAGAGTTCAACAAATTTATTTCTTACAAATTATCATAGTATGTGTAAAATTTAAAAAAAAAATGCATGCTGTTCACAATTTTTAGTATTTTTGTTCTATAACGGACTTGGCTATTTTATAAGCCATTTTCAGAATTTAAATGTCCGATCAAATGTTAAAAAAAAAAAATGCTTGAAAATTAGGTGTGAAAGAGTTTAACAATTTTTTAGGCAGTTTAATTCGTCGCTGCTAAAATTAGCATGTATCTTCTTTAAAATTTTAAAACTTTACATTAATCATGTAACAAATAATCATGCATTAATTGTGCTAATTGTACCAATGGAGTATCAAATAATTTAAGCAACTATAAAATGAATTAAATCTTAATCAATTATTAAGGAATCTTAATTGGAATTAAAGAAATTTCAAATTAAGTTTCAGTTAATTTAAATAAGTTTACTATATATATATATATATATTTTTTTTTTTTTTTTTTTAAACCTTGGCCTATTTTGAAGCTTTTCCCCATTATTATGCAGTGCATGATAAGTTGTGTAAGATATATAAATAGTTCAAAAATTGTAAATCTCTTTAAAAAACTGTTTAGGAAAAAAAAACCCGGTATTTATAATCATATTTATTATAAATACCGGGGGAAAAAAGCAAGCTCGCAGCAAGCAAATAAAGTGATATTCCAAAGATGCGAATTTTGGCGGAAAAATGATAGTTTGGGCCCCTTAACTCTTAAAATGATTTATGAATAACGTTAATCCTCAGGAATTTTCTGGTGAATTTGGCTTTTGCTTGAAGTGTTTTGTAGTATGGTTCTGAAGCACTTTTCACATTTTTGCTTGGGATTTTAAACATGTGTGTATCTCCAATGGCTATAAGTACTCGTAGTGCGTTGATCAATTCCTTCTTCTTGGAGTTTCATATTTATCACTTTTGGCATTTTCCCATGCCTATTGAGCTGTATAAGTGCTTCTTATTGAATCTTATTCTTTAAATGAAGAATGAAGTATTTAAAACACTTCATTCTTTATTTATGCCTAAAATTTTCAAACTTTGATAAATTCTCTTGACTATTGAATGTGATAGTGATTCTTGCAAAATTTGAAATACTTCATTCTTTATTTATGCCTAGAATATTCAAACTTTGATATATTCTTTTGGGTATTGAATGTGACAACGTTTCTTGCAGAATTTGGAATACTTCATTCTCCATTTGGGGCTAGAATTTTCAAACTTTGATACATTCTTTTGGTTATTGAATGTGATAACGTTTCTTGCAGAATTGCGAATACTTCATTCTTCGTTTACGACTACATTTATCTTATTTTTGTATATTTTTTAATAGATTCTTGAACAATTCATTCGTCATGAAGTTCTTGATCTCTTCAACATTACTATATTCCTATGGCCATTTGAATTTGGCCATTCTTGTAGCGTTCCAATCAATTGCTTCATATATCTCGTGCATTATTAAACATTGGCATATTCCTGAGTTTATTCATCCGTTCTCTAATGTTCACACATAATAAGTTGAAATTTGACGAACAGATTTCAGTTTTTTTATTTAAATTTATTAAAATCAAAATTAAAGAGTACTAGTTTTGGCAAATTCAGTTCTTTATTAAAAATAAGTCACATCATTTTACAAAATTAAGAAAACAAGATTAAATATAATAAAATTGCGCTTTATATCTCACATGCATGAATATAAATATGCTGATACAAATAATCAAACAATGTTAAAATCTTTATAAAAATTTTTTGATTTATAAAACCTACCTTATTTTCGTTAAGAAATAATAAAAAGATCAATTTTAAAAACCTGAAATGCTCATACACTTTCACTTTAAATCACAACAAGATCAAATTTCAAAAAAGAGCATTTTTAAATTTCACATGAACTTAAATATTTTAAATAATTTTATTTTACTTACTTTTATTTTTCTATATTACTTATTAGAGGTGCAATTAATTGAAAACTCTTAAATTTATGCTAAATAAAAAAAAATCTTGTGTATTTTTGATAAATAATTATACTAAAAAGAAGGGAAAAAAGTCTAATACAAAAAAAAAAAATAATAATAATAATATATAAAAAAAAAAAAAAAAAAAAAAAAAAAAAAAATTTGAGTCAATTCCTACTTTTTTTTTTTCACTATATCGCAGAAAAGTCCTTTACAAATAAAATTGAGTTAAATTTGAATTTCCTCTTACATTTGGGGCCATCTATTATTAGATAGATGCAAAACTAAAATTAATTAATTTATTTATTTAATGAATTAATATTTGTTAAAACTGTATTAACATCAAGTGTCATCCACAACAAGTTCAAAAAAAAAATGTATTTGAACTTGAGTGGATGAATAAAAAGTATGTTATTAACGTTTGAAAATTTGAACAAGATATTTATAGGGAGAGTGTGGGCTAATAGAAGGAACGAGCGAGGTGGAATTAATCAATATTGTACACGAATTTTTCTTGTCTGCTACGTCGAGTGCATGTGCAAATCGAGCCACGAGTCGTGCCAACCCCTAAATTGATCGCCAGTCCTCGCGTAATCCATGTCGTCATCGCCAGCGTTTCCAATTGGCTTCCTACGGAACTCCTCGTTCACCGTATATAGAGTGATAGCACTTGAACGCCTTTTAACACAATTTCTAAAAAATTCGAATTTATTAATCTTTTTAAAGTGATTTTTTGATGACAAACAGTTATATTTAAGTATTTAAAACTTCGGTAAGAATTAGTAAGGTTCGCCTTCGGAATGAACAGCTGATATTTGTAACAGTAAAAAGAAGAGGGAACACGTTTTTGCTACGTCAGTTTGACGTCAGAGAATTTAGCGACAAATCACTGCCTTTCTCGATTCCTATTGGCTGGTATTTTTGGCCTATCTTCCAAATATGGAAAGTGAGTTAAAGCATTCATTCATTAAGTGAATTGTGTACCAGTAGAATGAATAACTGATATGAGCACTAGTAAAAAATACACTTTTACTCAGTTTGAAGAAAATTAATGTGATAGAGTGGTCAGGAAGGAGTAATAATAACAAAATTCAGGGGCAAATATTAAAAAGAAAGAAAGAAAAAGTAAATACGTAAAAACAAAGAATAGAAAATAGTAACAAAAACGTAATAAATATTTAATTGTTAGTATTCATTGCAACCAGTTCGAGTCAAATTGGTGAATTCATGTGCATTTATATGGTAGCGTAAAGGAGATTCAGTTGGTTTGTCAACTTTAAACTCTTATAAATAAAAAAATAACGCGATCCTAGAAATATCACACTGAACCGTTTTCCCAACACACACATTATTCCATAAGGATTCCGCAATAACCCATTTAATAACGTATCTAAAATCTTCAATAACTCATACCACATATGACCCTACATGTTCGAATGTCTTCAGAGACTTATACAGAATGGATAAGGAAACACATACACATGAAATAAATCTAAAAGCAATTTATACTGTCAAAGAAGTGTTTATTAATATTTACAAATAAATAGTTAAAAAATATATGTCACACAAATTTAGTACAAACTATTTCAAATAAGCATTAATCAATATAGTATATATAATATACGGTAATCACAATTAATGAAAAAATATGAGTTCAACTTCTGAGAAATAATGCAGGTGCATGGCCCATCAGCCCAAATCTATTCCCTAATAACGCCAGCTACTGGTGATAAAATGAGGTTTTTTTCCCAAAATTAAAATTCAACAATACAAACAGTCACTCTCGTGTATTGAAGCTGGTATCAAAGGGCAGTATGATAAACATACGGGCATCATGACGAATGAAGTCTAGTACACTGTTCAAAGTTATGGTAGCAGGGGCCAACCGTTCATGGGACTCTTGTGTAGGGCAAGAAGTCTTTTGACTTGGTCTTTACCACTCGGTGTCACGTCAGGCTATTTTTCTTCTTCAAGGTCCTCCAGCACTTTATTAAGAGAGATGGGGTACCTCGCTCTCTTTCCTCGTCCGTCGTCTTCAGTCTTTTGCCCTTTTCGTTCTCTCTCTCCCGATTCCTCTTTCAGTCTTTTGCCCTTTTCGTTCTCTCTCTCCCGATTCCTCTTTCAGTCTTCCCTTTTCTTTGTCTCTCACATCCATTTTATCGATTTTCAGTGTAGGGCGGGGCGACACCAAATCAGAGTCTATTTCCGTTCGTCAAACGCACCCCATCCATAAAATCTCCAAGCACAGATAACTAGAGTCTTAAATGTCTTTGTAAACTGTTGCTCTTGATCAGGGGTCTCCAAACTACGGCCCGCGGGCCAAATCCGGCCCTCCAGTGTGACAGCGAATAGCTTATTGTTGCTATAATAAGTTGGATGAAAAAACACTGAATGATAATAACTCGATTTTATTTACTTGCTAAATGGCAAGCATAATAAGCAGAAAATTTAGCTTAAGCATAACATCTAACAAATAATTGAAATGAATCCCTCTAACATTATAAACTAGTGAACATCCCGCGGTTACTCTCGGTAGTTATGTTGGGGTAAAGAGTATCGCATATGTATGTATATCGATGTTTGGAATGTATGTATCCTGAATCAAACATATGATTTTTATCCTAAAAATCTCTCAGGAACGGAAAAGCTAAGTTAACGCGAATGAAACCGTGGGGTATCCACTTGTAAAAAAATGCTAATGAGGTTTATATAATTGTAATTTTTCACTGACAATAGTGGATCAATTTCACTTGTGCCAATAATTAAAAAAGATTTAAGATGCTCATCGGTTAACTTAGATCTATAAACATTTTTTGTGTACTTCATTTTGGAGAATGAAGCGAATTTAGCAAGCATATGCTCGCTTAGAGCGCGTACTCGGCGACTGGTTTAGAAATTATAGATAATGGCAGAAAAATTAAAACTGTTTTGGCTCTCGGTACTTACTGGAGTAAAAGGTATGGCCCGAAGGCTGAAAAGTTTGGAGACCCCTGCTCTTGATCATAGGGTACGAAGGCAACGGGTGTATCGATTACGGAGTTCCAATGTGGTATTAAGTGCCACTAAACCTCCACATCTTAAACGGATAATACAATTTTCATAAAATGCAATTACTTTGATTAAAAAAAATATAGAAAAAAGAACTTAAATTACAGAAAAAAATATGTGAAAAGCATCTCCTACTATGAGACAATTAAAGCAAGGAGATTGGAAAAAAAGCAAAACTAGATGTCCGTCACACGATGCCCAAAAAGAGATAAAAATTAAAATGAAAGAAAGCTTTGATAGGCAGATAGCCAAATATCATGCCAGATATAAGTGTACATCGTAGTATTCAACTTAGAAGTTAAAGCCAAAGAAAGCAGCTCAGATCCGCAAAGGATTTGAAGCAATTCGGGGATCTATGCGAAGACCGTCGGGCTGCAGGGATAAAATGACTCCGTTGAATGGTGGTAAATTCCTCGCACCTTTTTGAGTGCTGGAAACGATTCCCATGCAGTTTCATAAATGGCACAGGGCCTTTTCCTTGAACTCGCTGCACCTGGATGGTAGACAGGTATTTTTCTAATTGTATTAAGACAGGCATTTTTTTTTATCTAAGATGGATCTATGATATCTAAGGCAGGTATTTTCTTCGTTGCGGATCTGAGGGCATTTAGAATGAAAAATTTTTTGAAGATTTTGAAGATGTAATCCATAATAGGATTGATATCAAGATCTCTGTGGATTTGTTTTCTACTAACAAACCATGGCGCATTTACAATTCTGGCTATCTCTTTATTTTGAAAGACTTTCAATTTTTTTAAATTTTTTTATCTAGATGGAAGCCCAAATGGAATGTCCGCATAAAAGAATCGGTCGAAAGATCGACTTGTAATGTAAAAGCTTGTGTCTGATCGCTAGCCAGCTTTTTTGAGGAAGTAGGCTTTTGAACTTTTTTCTTGCTTTTGCTACTACTTCAGAGATATGGAGTTGAAATTCAATTTTGCGTCGAGAACTAACCCAGGTACTTACTGTACTTAAGGTACTTAGTAACCCAGGGGAAGGGACTGGCCAAAAAGGATGACATTAAAAAGGGAACCGACCTTCCGTTTCCGGGTAAATAGATGGCACGCACTTTTGACAGGATTTACTTTGATCTTCTAGGTAGTTAAACAACTTTCTAGTGATGGAATATTACTATTAAGGGGAGCAACTATGGAATTTGGTGTTCTGTAAATCTTGGGTTGAGCAAGGATCCCTGAGGAATTCCGCTCCTGACCAAGGGATGCACATAGAATATAGCTTGAATATAACATATGAATTATACAGTAATTATAGAAAATTTTACCTTAATCAAAAAAATATTTGTCGATAGATATTGCTCATATTGATACAATATATACTCATATTGTCACGACATCGCAAAAAAACCCTTCAAATTTGGAATTGTGAGTAAAACCAATAAATAATTTATTTTATTATTAAATAATTAATATGTCCGTCTATTGGATCAATTCTTAGGTCATTGGGGAAAACTGAATTATAGATATACCCTGAAGACTCTATCATGATTGAATTTTTGTAGGATTTGTATTTTATTCCCATGTGTCTTGGTAGCTAGATCCCAGATAGGTGCTGCATGGGTCAGTGGAGGAGGGGGGGGGGGGTTAAAGTACTTGTTTGAAGAGGTAAGTTTTATTAATTTAGCGTACGTAAAGTTAATAAAGTAAAGTTTTAGTAATATACTAAGTTTTATTATATAAGTATGTTTTAAAGAAAATTTAGAATATATACCGTTTATGATGAGGTTTATATGACAGAATGTATGACAGATGTAGTTTGGTCAAAAAGTCATCTTTAATATATTTCATTTGATTAATGTAGGAATATTTTTTTTTTTTTTTTTTTTTTTGTCAGTTATGAGGTCGAGATAGCTGACTTCGTCAATCCTTTCTATTTCTTCTTCTTCTTCATTCAGGGGTTGCATGGTTCACGCATGTAAGTATTTCACTACCTAGAGGATTAGATTGTCTTCCAATAAGGGTCAACCTTTGCATGTGATTTAATAGAAAACTCGGAGTGGCATCCACCAGGTAGCTTTGACCATCAATACGAGATTGACGAGATTGACAACACACGTTAATTGAGTCGTCTCATTTCTGAAAACAATGATTGCAATGAGACCACAAACGAATTCAAACCTGTGCATTCTTGAAAGCAAATTATACACGTTATTCCCATTATTTTATTTAAATTTATTAAAATCAAAATCCAAGAATACTAACAGTGTCAAATTCCGCTCTTTGTGTAAAACAAGTCGCAGCATTTTACAAAATGCAGAAAAAAGTTTAAATACAATAAAATTGCAATTTTAATTTTCGCATGCATAATTTCATAATATACATAATATAAAATATGTTCATGATAATGAACTTCAAATATAATAATATGGTAATGCAAATAATCAAACATTCTATAAAACTTTATAAGGAAAACAATAGCCCAGGAAAAAAATTTAATTGCTTTATTTTCAATAAATAGTAATAAACCTAAAAATGATCATCTTTAAAACCTGAAATATAAAATCTTATGCGTATTTACTTTGAAGTTGCGAAAAGATCAAATGCCAAAAAAACAGCATTTTGAATTTCACATGTACTTAAGTAATTAATTGAACTGTCTTTCAATAAAAAATAAAAAAATAAAAAATTCGCTGCATTTTCGACAAGTAATAATAACACTAAAAAAGAAAGGAAAAAAAAACTGAATAGAGAAATTCATGAACTTTTACTTTGAAGTCAATAAGATTATTTGTCATTCTCAAAATTCTCAAAATTAAATCCTTTCACGCAACGAGAAAGAAAAGGAAAAAAAAAAAAAAATTACATGCAAGATTAAATTGGTCAAATAACAAACAAACAATAGTCAAAAAGCGATCGATCCAATGAGATAACGAAATTCTTCCCAATACCTGTTTGGTTTCGGAAATAAAAAGAAAAAATTACTTTTTTTTTAATACGCTTTTATTAGTCTCACCTGTATGTTTGTTTGTTTGTTTGTTTGTATGTTTGTATGTTTGTATGTATGCAACTGACTCTTTGGGCTCGGTTTTGCCCTACTTTTAGCGATCAGGTTTAATTTAAACATTGTAGAGTTATCAAGGACCGACGACACTAAAATATTTTGATAAGTTTATTATCTCTTCATGATTAGGATCGCCAGGATGAGTGATTTTATTTTAACTTATGAAGAGCAATTTAACCCATGTAGAATGAAACATTCAAACCTACGTGGGACACTGGCACAACAGATAATGCGCCTGACTACGGATCAGGGGATTCCCTGTTCGAATCCTGGCTGGTTCGACATATTCGCATTTATCCGTTGTTTTACTCACAATTAAATTATTGTAAGAACTATAGTTCCAGTCCTCCGTACCGGGACCTTATTTAAATATTACAGTTTAAAAACACTAAAAAACATGCTTTTAGAGTTAATCAAACTAAAAAGTAAAAAATAAATGAATAGTTTAAAAAAACACGCTTTTATAGTTAATCAAATTAAAAAGTAAAAAATAATTGTTAACATAAGAATAAAATTACTGACGAGAAAATGAATGTCACTATTCTAAAAGCGTAAGGTGCTCGATATCAATCGTTATAATTTTTCACTAGTGTCATTCCGAAATGCAGAGTTAGTTTAAAATGTCATACAAAGCACCCCACGCTTTTAGAGCAGTGACATTCATTTTCTCGTCAGTCATTTTATTCTTATGTTAATAATTATTTCTTACTTTTTAGTTTGATTAACTCTAAAAGCGCGTTTTTTAGTTATTTAAACTACTAATTTATTTCTCATCCAGCTATTTAAGGTGGAATAACACTCTAAGAACTCTATTATACCTGATGGCTCAACGTAAATGTACTATAACTACTATAATTCTTTCTCGCCAAGTATTTCACGAGTTGGAATTTATCCTATTGTTGGGGTTTTTTTTTTTTTTTTTTTTTTTTTTTTTTTTTATCGGCTGCGTCGTACGCGTTTGGCAAGCTACATATCGCGCCAATACTAAATCGATCACCAGATCTCGCATAATTCATGACGTCATCGATGACGATTTCCACTCGGCATTCTTCGGAATTCCTCGTCCATCATATGAAGAGGCGATCGGATACGAATGCTTTTTAACCAATTTTCTTTTGACAAGGCGCAAGATCTAAATCAGGGGGGACAACAAGAGGCTGGCTTTGAAAATTTTTTCGGCCCGTGAGATTTATCACACTTTTACAAAACATATTTATTTGATAATGGCCAAAGTAGTGAAAACCAATGTATTTAAAAATACATTATGTGTGCATCCATAAATTTAAAAATTAATTGTAGAAATTATGAGAAAGAATTAACTTTGATTTTACACTAACATTCTTGCGAATATATGACAGATATTGCCTGTTTCATTTATGAGTTTACAGTTATAAGTTCTCAGAATAATTAAACTATATTCTGTGAACTCATGATGCGCGAGCATTGATTTGCAAAAGCTAAGTGAAAGAGTGGAGAAACAAATATCGCACTAGTAAAATAAATATTTTTTTAATGATTTCATTTTTTTTAATTCGTTTATATTTACATATTTTTTGTATTTCATTTTTAGTGTTATATAGTTCTTCACAATGTGCGTTTAGTATCATTATTATTACATTATCTATGCTCACATGTAAGAATAATAGTAAACACAATAATAATAACTCATTATGTTTCAGTTTTTCACTCCAAAAAATGTCTGTAGTAGGTCTAAATCTGATGTGGGGATATATAATATTTGGTACTTACGTACTAACGGTACCTTGGCGACAATTAGTGAAAACGCGCCAACCGCCGCCACAGATTTGGCGGTTTTTAAGTGGCGCCAATCCACACTTAAAAAACAATCAAAACGCTTTCAAAATATTTTTATTCAAAACAATAAAATATATAAAACACTTCATTTAAAATCAAAACAATAAAATATATAAAACACTTCATTTAAAATCAAAACGATTTAAAAATGCCGACCACAACGACTTTTACGTTTAGTAAACAAACTTACATCAATTTCCACAATGCAATTTGGTCCACCTACCTTTTTTTTTTTTGGTTTTTATTCACCATATCCAAGACACATAATTCACGCATGTAATTGTTCCAATCTATAACAATTTTATCCGATATATCAAGTTGCTTTTCACAAAATTTAATCGACGTCAATTCCTCGCACCAGCAGTATATGAATCTCAAAGCTGTACGAAATGGAATTCTGCTTCTTTCAAACCAGTTGTCTTTTCGGAATCCCACACGATGAGCACACTGACTGAAATTGCATTTCCAAAACTTACGTTCACCAAAATAAAGTTTCATGTCATGGGAATTGGGACATTTTCGTTGTTTTGGTAAAATATTTCGCTCCTGGAAAAATAAAATTGCATCGTGCTCCGTTTCTGGCAAATCCCAAATGCGCATTTTCGTATCACAACAATATGGCGTCGAAACTCAGCAAATCTACAGCCGTTAAGATTGCCGCCACTTAAAAAGCCCCAAATCTGCAGGGGTTCCATTGGCGACACTTAAAAACGCCAAGTCTGTCGCCAAGGTACCGTTAGTACGTAAGTACCATAATTTTATATGCGGCCCGCGGAGTTATGATGCATTTCCAAAGTGGCCGGCAAGATGTTTTGAGTTGGCCACCACTGTTTTAAATTTTTTATTTATTTTTAAAATTATTTATTTAGTTTTTTAGAATTTATTTTATTATTATTATTTATTATTAATTTTTTTTTTTTTTTTTTTTACTTTATCTGCTACGTCGTATGCCTTTGAAAATCGAGCTACATGTGGCGCCAATACTAAATTGATTATCAGCCTTCGCATAATTCATGATGCCACCGATGACGTTTTGCACTCGGCTTTCTTTGGAATTCCTCGTTCACCATGTAAAGAGCGATCGGATACGAATGCTTTTTAATCAAATTTCTTAAAAGCTTTAAATTTTTTAATCTTTTTATATCGATTTTCTGATGACAAAGTGTAAGATCTAAATCAAGGATGGCCAACCCAAATGATCTTCCTTAGCCTTTGCAAATCGAATTCAATTTGGGTATTTACACATCGTAATGGGTGTTACAGGTTAGCGTCCGTTATGTTGGAGCATGTTTTGTATTTGGTGAATTTCATTTCAGAAAGAAACGATTCGCAGGTGTAAGTTAAACCAAAAGCGCTAGCAACTTTAACTAACAGTCTGGTTTGCTCTCCTATCAATAATCAACTGTGCGTATCTAGGAATGGTCACTACATCACTGAGGTCACTTAAAGTGAAACATATAACAGTTATATTAGTTGTTCCAAGATGCCCTCGAAAAGATGAGATGCATAACTGTAAACTCATAAATAAAACAGGCAATATCGATCATATATTCAAAGTTATCGAATTTAATTTTTTCTCATCATTTCGACAGTTTATTTTTGAATATATGGACGCACAGATAAATGTATTTTTTTAATACATTGGTTTTAACTTATTTGGCCATTTTATAATATATTTTATAAAAGTGTGATAAATCTCACGGGACAGAAAAATATTTAAGGCGAGCAGCGGGTGGACCACCCCTGGTTTAAATATAATATTAACGTAACGGTTAAAATCAATGTACGCTTAAAAACAATTAGAAAATCATTGAGAATGGATGAAAATAATATCATGCTTTTTACTTTATTCCAAATACTTTTCGTTTGTTTACTCTATTCGCTCAACTAACCTCCTGAAATGTACTCTTTTCAATTTCTAGACTCTGATTTATTAATAAATCACCCCTAAGTAAATGAATTTTTTTAAAAAAATAATACGATAAACTATTTTGAAAATTAATGTTACAAAATAATTAATGCTGAATTATTTTGCAAGTTAAACAAATCTATAAATTAAGTTAGATAAAAAATCAGAAGTTTTATGTTATTGTATTTTTTTAATGCAATAGTTTTCACTACTTTGACCGTTATAAAATAAATATATTTGTAGAAGTGTGATAAATCTCCTAGGCCGGAAAAATAATCAAGATGGGCAGCATGTGGCCCGCGGACCGCGGGTTGGCCAGCCCTGATCTAAATATTAGAAGTTCCGGTAAGGCTTGATGAGCCTCGTATCTGTCTTAAACCATTGATTTTTGAGATTCAAAGGACAAAAGTTGTCTGAATAAAGTCCGGTATCTTCAATTTCTCAGATTATATTTAACCAGAATTCTACAATTTACTGAAAATAAAATAAAAATGCTTAATTAATTAGAGCCGCTTGCTCTTAAATTAAAAGAATTTATGACAGAATATTAAAAATAATATTCCTTTGTGCATTTTATCAAATAAACGATCTCCTGCTTTAATTATTCTCAAGCAGGAGATGTTTTTCTTAAATATTTAATTCTTTTATCTTTTTATTCATTACAATTCATTAATTTTAAGCAACTTCATTTTATGCTAATGTTTTAACTAAATTAAGATGTGGAGGTATTGTGGTTCTTAAAACCATTCGTAACCGGTACGCCCGTTGCCAAGTATTTAAAAAAAAATTTTAATGCCAATTCCTACTTTTTTTCATTCTATTGCACAACAGTCCTTAATACATAATTTTCATTCATTTTTTTAAAGTTTATCTGGTGCCATCTGTTGGTAGATATATGCAACTTAAATCTAAAAAAAAAATAAAATTAATGAATTAACTTTAATTACTGAATTAATATTTGAAAAAACTGTATTAATAACATGAAGTGTCATCCACTGCAAGTTTAGAAGAATGTATTTGAACTTGAGTGGAAGACTAAAAAGTATTTTATTAACGATTGAAAATTTCAACAAGATATATATAGGGAGAGAGTGAGCTAATAGAAGGAATTGAAGAAAAAGAGAGAGAAAGAGAGAGAAAAGAGAAATGAGAGGGCGCAGAGTTCGATGTAAACATTGAAATCAATACACTGAGGTGGAGAAAGTAATGTTTATGTCTGAGCTGTGCTCTCATTGGACGAGCGGGCTTCAGAAAATGTAAACAAACACCCAAATGGCGGAGTTAAGAGAATTGACCGGAAAAGATTGACGTGTAAGAAATGAACTGAGTGAACACGTGTTTCCTGCCACAATGACGTCAGAGATCTCTGCCGTTTCAGATTCCCATTGGCTGGCACCATTAGACAATCTTCCAAATATGGAGAGCGTGCTCTCTGAGACATTCATTCATGAATTGAGATGTGCACAAGTTGAATGATCGTAACATAACTGTGACTGTAAATACCGGGATCATAGATATTGTGAAATGTCATGATTTTTCCAAGGCATCAGTAAATGATTCAACGTGACTATTTCAAATCATTAACTATCCAGAGTTTTTTTACAATTTCACTATTTAAAACAATTTAATTTTAAGCATTTTTCGATTAACCATATTTCGATTTTATTATATAAAAATTCGATACAAATTATGCATACATTTTCTATTTCTTTATTAAAATATTTCCTTATATTTTAATAAAGATTTTCTTTATTAAAATATTTCCTTTCTTTATTAAAATATTTTTATTATTATATTTATATATATAATAATAAAAATTATAGAGCATTTAAAAATACCGTCTATACTTTTAAAAAACGTTATAGGCGAAATGACAAATTGAAAATTTCAATAAAAAAAATCTTTGTAAGAGTGAATAAATATTTTTGTTTAAAAAATAATTTTTAATGAAAAATTAAAATAAAAATTTTAAGTTAAAAAAATGTTAAATAATTTATATAAGTATAGAAGAAAACTTTTAAATATTATTTTTTCTTTAAAAAACAGTACAAAAACTTCTCGAATAATAATTTTAATTCAATAATGCAGTATGTTTTTGAATAACAAAAATTTATTTCAAAAATTGTTCAATGTATTTTCGAATAATATTTTTCCTTCAAATAATTTTTAAATAATCATTTTTACTTCAAAAAATATACAAAATATGAGAAAAATATTGTTCGAAATCTGAACAATTTTCGAAAATTACTGCAAAATATTCATGAACAATAATTTTAATTGAAAAAATGTGTGCAACAAATTTTGAATAGCATTTTCTCCTTCAGAAAGCATTGCAAAATATACTGTAAAAATAGTTTTACTTCCAAAAAATGTTCAATTCACCTTTTCGAAATTTTTTTTGTTTTAAAAACCGTGAAAAATATTCTCGAATAATAATTTTTCTTTCGAATATTTACACGAAATCTTATTCTCAAAGCTTTTATAAAATTCTTGATCAGAAATTTTCCTCAGGAATAATTACTGTTTCTAATTAATTACTTTTGCATATTTTAAAAAAATTAAAAAAACACAAAAAAATATTAAATTACTTATAAAAATTTGTTTATTATAATTTAGTTTATTATTGTTTCCTATAATTATTTCATAATATTAATTATTTCTGAAACATTTATACAAATACAATTATGCTATCAGTAATCATCATCAGTAATTGGTTCCCTCCTTTCATTAAAAAAACTCGGATGTTTTTAAAAAGTCCCGAATGAACATCAAATGAAATGACTTTTGATGTACTACTGCGACTAAAAAGTAAGACCAATTATTTATTTTTTTTTCAAAAACACTTTATTTATTCTTCCAATTTTACTTCATCGCCTTCAATGTAATCCCCTCCGGACACAATGCACTGATACCAACTTTTTTTCCAATCCGCAATGCATACTAAAAAGTCATTGGCAGGGATGGCCTTCAAAGCGCGTGGCGATTCACGTTGAATCTCTTCAATCGACTCAAAACTGTGTTCCCGGAGTGCTCTTTTGAGTTTAGGAATAGCCAGAAATCGCACGGTGTGAATACGTTGTTTGTGGAACGATATGGGTTTTATTTTTGGCAAAAAAGTCACGAAGAATCAATGAGTGTGAGCTGGCGCATTCAGTGTTTTCGGTACCAATCAAGATTTGACGCGTTTGAGGCCCAAAACATGTTTTAAAATGGAATTTTGAAATTCTAACATCATCAGCATAGTCTCTAATTGTAAATCGATGTTTTGAAAGCACCAAACCTGTAATGTTTTGGACGTGAGCTTCGTCGATTGAGGTTGATGGTCGACCAGAGAGCTCTTCGACTTTAACGCGTTCTCTGCCTTCTTTGAACTGTTTATACCACTTCTAAACATTTCTTTCCGATATAGGAATGTTCCCTTCTGCAACGTTCTAACGTTTCCGCAAACAAAATTTAATGCAAGTTCTTTGCTCAATTAATTCAAACATTTAAAAAAATCTAAAAAAATGTTTTAAAAATAGTATACTTACTCTTTCTCACTTTAAGCTCTGAATAGTATAGAAGAATGTTTCCAAATGTGAGTGATACCGCCCTCTAGGGGACAATACAACGATCAAATGTGATCGGTATATATATCTGTAATCTGTATATCAGCATATATATTTGTAAGGGTTTAATAAAATTAAGAGGGTCGTGAAAGCTTAAAGATGGAAAAAAAGGTAAAAATAATTATGTTGGTATTCGTAAATGGATATCAAGGTCATAAATTTCTTAACGAACCAAAAGAAATCTGACTGCAAATAGTGAATAGCTATGATTTAAGAGTGCTACTAAAAAACATAGAGAAATAAATCCTTCACAAAATGTAATCTATTTTATTCATCTTTCTCATGAGGAACATTTTTAAGAGCATTCCTCATTTTTATTTTCGTATTATCTTCTATTATCTTCATTTTCTGCGAGTAATGCGAATGTTTCCAGTGTTTATTTTATTAATTACTTGCATAAATTCAATCTTCAATGCTTCTTATTTGCATCATCATTTACTATTTTTTAAGAAGTAAGTTGATATATAGATACGTAAAAGAATACAAATTTTTCTGTTACAATTTTCTGTTTTCTGGTAGTTGGTAGATTTCCAGAGTGTGCTGAGTCACTTATTTTTATGAAAAGAAGTAGGGGGAGAAGGGGCTGTCGGATAGGACAAATCAGTTAGGAAAGTAGTGCTTTAGATAAATTGTTTCAAATATTTGAAACTATTTGTGTCTTTGTGTTTTCAGGTGACGACTTGCATAACGAAATAATGATGTTCTCAAATGATGAAGATCCCTTCGGAGCAAGGGATATTAACTTGAATGCGCTCAGAGTAGCCGGAGAAAATCACTTCGACTTACCAGAATCATGTGTTTCCACATCGCCTGATTTGGACCAACTTATATCATGGACCAATTTCCAGCGGCGCCTTGCGAAAGTTAGAGGCACACCTATAATAGAATCCCCCATTCAAATAAACACCATAAGTAGCACTTCTGTTATGCCATCCAAATTAGAAAATTGTCTTGGGAGTTTTGTGGAAACCACCACCCGCCTTGCAGAGGCCAGTTCTGTGCCAGTCCAGCCTCAGAAGTGTTTCAACCAGCCGAGTAAAATATTTCACGTGGTGGAAATCACCGCCAACCTTGCAGAGGCCAGTTCTGTGCCAGGCCAGCCTCAGAAGTATTCCAGCCAGCCCAGGAAAATGCTTGGCCTGATGGAAATCTCCGCCAACCTTGCAGAGGCCAGTTCTATGCCAGTCCAGCCTGAAAACTGTTCCAACCAGCCCAGGAAATTGTTTGGCCTGGTGGAAATCACCGCCAACCTTGCAGAGGCCAGTTCTGTGCCAGTCCAGCCTGAAAACTGTTCCAACCAACCCAGGAAAATATTTGGCCTGGTGGAAATCCCCGCCAACCTTGCAGTGGCCAGTTCTGTGCCAGTCGAGCCTCAGAAGAGTGCCAACCAGCCCAAAAAAATTCCTGGCGAGATGGAAACCACTGCCAACCTTGCAGAGTCCAGTTCTGTGCCAGTGGAGCCTCAGACGCGTTCCAACCAGCCCAAAAAAATTCCTGACGAGATGGAAACCACCGCCAACCTTGCAGAGTCCAGTTCTGTGCCAGTCGAGCCTCAGAAGTGTTCCAACCAGCCCAAAAAAATTCCTGGCGAGATGGAAACCCCCGCCAACCTTGCAGAGGCCAATTCTGTGCCAGTCGAGGATCCGAAATGTTCGAACCAGCCTAGTAAAGAGTCTCGCGAGGTGGAAATCACCAGCAACCTTGCAAAGCCCAGATCTGTGCCAGTCAAGCGTCGAAAGCGTTCCTACCAGCAAAAAAAAAGGCCCAGCGAGAGACTTTACTCCTGCCCCATCGATAACTGTGTCAGCAGGTTCTTCCGCAACTGCGATCTCATTCGACATCTGAAGAGGCACACTGGACAGAAGCCCTTCAAGTGCAGAGTGTGCTCGAAGGCCTTCTGCCGCTCGGACCACCTGGTCACTCACATTAGGACTCACACCGGAGAAAAGCCCTACTTGTGCAACACGTGCGGAAAAGGATTCAAAAGGAGTGATGAGAGGAGTAAGCACGAAAAACTGCACATGAAGCAGAAGATGGCGAAAAAGTGCGAGATATCTGCCAATGCCAATAACGTGGAAAGCTTATGTTTACTTCCTTGTCCGACTGTTTCCGTATCCTACAATTTATTGATGCTGTGATGTTGTGTTGATGAATAATTGATTCTGTACTACTACAATAGGGAAAGTGCTACGTATATGAATAATTGAGGCTGTACTAATACAATACTGAAAGTGCTACATATAAGAATAATTGAAGCAGTACTACTACAATAGTGAAAGTGCTACATATATAAATAATTGAGGCAGTACTACTACAATAGTGGAAGTGCTACATGTATGGATAATTGAGGAAGTACTACTACAATAGTGAAAGTGCTACGTATATGAATAATTGAGGCTGTACTACTACAATAGTGAAAATGCTACATATAAGAATAATTGAAGCAGTACTACTACAATTGTGAAAGTGCTACATATATGAATAATTGAGGCAGTACTACTACAATAGTGAAAATGCTACATATATGAATAATTGAGGCAGTACTACTACAATAGTGAAAGTGCTACATGTATGAATAATTTAGGAAGTATTACTACAATAGTGAAAGTGCTACGTATATGAATAATTGAGGCTGTACTACTATAATAGTGAAAGTGCTACATGTATAGATAATTGAGGAAGTACTACTACAATAGTGAAAGTGCTACATACATGAATAATTGAGGCAGTACTATTACAATTGTGAAAGTGCTATGTATGTGAATAATTGAGGAAGTACTACTACAATAGTGAAAGTGCTATATATATGAATAATTGAAGTACCATTACTCTAGTGAAAGTGCTACATATATGAATAATTGTGGAAGTACTACTACTATAGTGAAAGTGCTACATATATGAATAGTTGACGCAGTACTACAAATTCATGAAAATAAATTTTGAGAATAAATAATTGACATTTATTGGTATTATATGTACATACATACCGGAATACTTTTAAATGTAATCACAAGTACAGCACCATACACATTAAAATGTAATATATAATGTATGTAATATATAATATATAATTGTTAAAAACATGTAGCATAAGTAACAAATATTTTATTTCTTTGTTGATTTATAAGTGTACTATTGATTGTTATAATGAATAATTAGTACATAGTGTTATTTAAGAAATGTATTATGCGTGCAAACATTTCGTTACATAGTCTTCTATTATTATATTTTAAAACAAATATTGTTTTATAAAAAAGGCATGTTGAAATTTGTATTACTCTTAATGGGAAAATATGTAAAAATAGAAAGAAATTTGCAAGTTTAATTTTACTAGATAATTTTTCAAATTTAATTTATATATATAGTACTTCTAGTATATAAACATATACAAGAAGCAGAAAAAAGGAGTTTACAACTTCAAAAATTGCTATTTGTATAATTTAATCTATTTGTGAGATCTTTTCATGGTATTTATGTAATTCATTCTATTTTTGTAATTCATAATTTTATATTATTTCTTGATTTTAATTCCTTTAGTCAATTTTATAAAATTAGTTTTAACTGTTGTATGTATTTATTTCTTCTCTAATGTGTGTTATTGTTGTTTTAATTTAGTGTTCTTTGAATGTTAACAAATTTATTTCTCTCTGAAATGAACACAAAAATGTAATTGATTTGAAATTATTGCCAATGTATTAAATGTATTAAACTACAGGTAAAGAGAAAAGGATTACTTAAATAGTTAAAAATAGTTAAATTCAGACAACACAGCATACTTTTAAATAATATGATTAAAAAAATATAATAAACAATTTTTAAGTTTACTACAATGTGTTAATTTAGCACTGTGCCAATTGTAACTCTTGCTAGAATTGCAGAGTACCAAACTGTGACATTTAAACAGGAGATAGAAGGTATTTATGCTCTTTAATCATCTTCATGTAACTGACAAAAGCCTTTCATCCAAACTAATTGTTTGTCTCCTGTCAAAACAAATAAAATATAATGTGTATAAATACACTCATGTCCATAAATTAAGGATAATGAAGTTCAGGCAAAGAAAGAGACAGAAGCAAAACAAATTTGACTTATTTGTAAAGGCTATTTATTAACAAAAGGTAAAGAGCAAAAAATATGCTATATGTTTGACATAATTAATAAAAATTGCGATTTTTACTCCCTGGAGCAAATTTCAAAAAAGAACCTATTTACAAAAAACATGGTTAATATGGAGTATGTCTCCCACACGATGCAATACAGGTCTTACAACGCCTAGGCATGCTGAGTATCAAATTATCAATCTGATCTTGAACTTGAACGCCGCAGGCGTGCCACTGGCCTTCCCGAGTTAACGAGATTTCAGTGTTGGGTGCACATCTACGGAAAGGGAGGATTGAAGAACCACTCTGGGCAACGCAAGCAGCCCTTTGGCTGAGTACACTGTTGATAATCAGTGATAATCACTGGGTTCGTTCCGCTTTGGGAGTTGTCTGGTGCATATAAACACACCAGAACGGCTCTCAATCGTGAGGAGTTCTAAGAACTCTTGCTTTAGGCCTGTTTGAGTGATTCTTGGCGAATAGCACACATTTTATGGCCATCGGCAGCAATCACTCTACTAAAACTACTTATAGAAATCTATCATTAAATTATAGAAAATCAAAACAAAAATTAGACAACTAAGAGAAAGATTACTGATATTTACATATGTACAATAAAATTGTTAACACAATTATTTAAAGGAAATGGCTGTGTATGGTAATTAGTATTACACAAGCTGTTAGGGGATATAGATACAATAATAGATTAAGAACATGCTTTTTGTTTCTATTGTGTAATGTAGTCTATATTATGGGTTACAAAGTCCATCACTTTAATAATTTTTTCCTTTATTGTTTTGGAGAATGCTGCATTTTGTGCCCAGGTTGCATATGTATCTGGATTAGAGAATATTACACCACTCATCAAGCAATGCCCTCCGAATTCCGGTTGACTGGTGGGAAGGCGTTGACGGGTTGCAATTCGTCGGGCCAAGCATATCCCACACATGCTCTATTGGATTCAATTCCGGTGAGTATGCTGGCCTTACAACGCCTAGACATGCTGAGTATCAAATTATCAATCTGAACTTATAGAATATTACACCACTCATCAAGCAATGCCCTCCGAAGTTCCGATTGACTGGTGGGAGGGGGTTGACGGGCTGCAATTCGTCTGCCAAGCATATCCCACACATGCTCTATTGGATTCAAGTCCGATGAGTATGCTGGCCAATCCATACGGGTGATATCCTCCAATTGAAGTCATTCGTCTACAATATTTGCACGGTGAGGACGGGCGTTGTCATCCATAAACAGAAATTCAGCACCCATGGCGCCCCGAAACAAACGTACATATTGTTCCAGAATGACATCCCAATAGATGTGGCCTGTTATCGTTGCACTCTGAACATGCAGGTCAGTTCTGGAACCAAGAATAGTTCCTCCCCAAATGAGCCATCCTGCACCACCGTAACGGTGTCGTTCAATGGTGTTCTCTTGGTGGCAACGGGTACCTGGCGCTCTCCATAGGAAAGCCCGGCAAGAATCAGACTGCAAACTAAACCTGAACTCGTCGGAAAACATCACACAAGATAACTATTGCGGTGTCCACAATGCATGCTCTCTACTCCAGGTTAATCGCAGGCGACAGTGAGTTGCGGTAAGTGGAACACATCTGACAGGCCTACGAGCATATAGACCAATGTGCCCTAAGCGTCTGTACACGGTTTGCCTTGAAACTGTCGTACTGGTAGCTGAAGAGAGCTGACGAGACAGGTCTGATGCTGTGCTCCGTCTGTTTCTTTTGGCAGTAACTGCTAAATACCGGTCCTTATTCGGCGTTGTAACTCGGGGGCGACTTGTGCTGTAACATCTACTCACATTACCATCATCTTGGAATCGTTGCCAAAGCCTGGAGATGACACTCTGGGCAATTCCAAGTTCCTCGGATACTTCCAGCTGGGTACGTCCACATTACACTCGTCCGATAATTCTACCACGTAAAAAATCATCCAAATGCTTCCTTTGTGCCATAACTATGCGGTTATTGCACTGAAAGGCTTTTAAAGCGCTTGTGAACAATTTTACTTCTTTGCCACCATTCCTTATATACCCCTCTCTTACACTCTCGTCATTGTGACGTACTGTCCGCGCCATCTGATAGTTTCCTGTAATTTGCATATTATTCTTCAATATGTGTGTGATAATTCTACAGGTGAAATTTTTATTTTAGAGTTCAATTTCTGTGTGATTCTGAATTATCCTCAATTTATGGACATGAGTATATATGTTTATGTGTTTGTTAATATCGCCGTTACAGTAAATTCGAAAATATTCAAAAAGTTCATAAATAGAAATAATATTTATTTTAGTTTAGTATAAAATAAAAATTAAGTTTGGACTTGTTATATTGTATTTGCTACATAAATATATATGCTTTTATATAATTAAATTTGTGTCGCCTCACATTAATTTGAAAACTGGTTGATATAGCAAATGTTTCTATGTATGTAAATATATATATGTGTGTGTGTCTGTAAATATTGCCGTTACTTTAAATTAGAGAAATTTCAAGAAGTTCACAAATACAAATAATATTTATTTTGGTTTTGTAAAAAAAAAAATATAGTTTGGACTTGTTGTATTGATTATATTTACTTCATAAGTAAATTATGTAATTAAATTTATGCCGCCTCTCAATAACTGGTTGGCATAGCAAATTTTTCAATGTATATAAATATATATGTGTGTGGTTGTAAATATTGAGGTTACTTCAAATTTGAGAATTGCCTCACAATAACAATTTTGAGAATTTTTCAATGTATATAAATATATATTTGTGTGCTTGTAAAAATGGACGTTACTTTAAATTTGAGAATTGCTTCACAATAACTGGTTGGTATAGCAAATTTTTCAATGTATATAAATATATATATATATATATATTTATATATATATATATGTGCGTGTGTATTTACTACATAAGTATATATGGTCTTATGTAATTAAATTTGTGCCTCGTCACATTAATTTGAAAACTGGTTGATATACCAAATTTTTCAATGTATATAAATACATATGTATGTGTTTGTAAATATTGCCGTTACTTTAAATTTGAGAATAATATTTATTGGAGTTTGGGCTTGTTATATTGATTATATTTACTACATAAGTTAATGTGGTATTATATAATTAAATTTGTGCCACATAATATTAATTTGAAAACTGGTTGATATAGTAAATTTTTAATGTATATAAATATATGTGTGTATGTATATGTATATATCGCTGTTATTTTAAATTCGAGAATTTTCAAGAAGTTCATAAATAAAAATAGTACTTATTTTTATTTAGTAAAAAATAAAATTGGTTTGAGCTTGTTTATATTGATAATATTTACTACATAAGTATATATGGCTTTATATAGTTAAATTCGTGCCACATCACATTAATTTGAAAATTGGTTGATATAGCAAATTTTTCAATGTATGAATCTATATGTGTGTGTTTGTAAATATTGTCGTTACTTTAAATTCGAGAATTGTCAAGAAGTTCATAAATATGAATAATATTTATTTTGATTTAGTAAAAAATAAAAATAAAGTTTGGGCTTGTTATATTGATTATATTTACTACATGTACAGTAGAACCTCGATAAGTCGAAACCCTCCAAAACTCGAAAAAAAAATTTTACTCCCTTCCCTTCAAGTCTCAAAACCTCCATTATTCGAAATTTCAACCCTCTATATGTCGAAGTAATTAATCAATCCCCACAAGCAATTTTGGTATATATTTTCCCTCCGTCACTCGAAAAAAAATATTGGACCTCTGTATCTCGAATATTAGCAATGTTGGATTTTACAACTCGACCATTTGAAAGTAATTACCTCTATATCTCGAAGAAAAATAATTACCGACTTTAAGGATTTTCTGACAGTGCATGTCATTGTTTCTTAGAAAGCAATGTATGAGTATACAGTAAATAGAATAACCAATTCTATGAAATATTTTTATTATAATTCTTCTATTGATTTCATTTGAACTCTAGCGAAGCAAATCTTTTGTTGTCTATTGCAAAAATATCAGAAGTAGTTTGGTTTTACTGCAATACACATCTATTTTAACAACAGTATACGAATAATATTGTTAAAAAGTGAGTGCTGTGAAACGTAAACTGAAAACTTTGTCTCTCCCTGAAAAGTTTGAAGTGCTTGAAGCTGTGAAGAGTTGTCAAAAGAAGAAAGACGTTGCTGAATAATTTGGCCTACCAATGAGTATTCTGTCAACAATAATAAAAAACGAATCGGATATCATGAAAAAAAAATTGAAAAGGGTTATAGTTTATACTGCAAAATACAACAAATTACAGAATTTCCCGCTTGGAAGAGTGCTTACTTAAATGGTTTAAACAGTATCGGAACCAAAACATCAGTGTCAGTGGACCACTGTTACAAGAAAAAGCCGAAATGTACTCTAAATCACTGGGATTGGCTGATTTCATGGCCAGTAACGGATAGTTCAAAAGAAGACATGAACTTGTTTTCAAGAAAGTTTGTGGAGAAAGTGCAAGTGTCAACATTGAAACCTGTGACAAATGGAAAAGCGAACTGCAAGGCTTGTTACATGGTTAATGAACCTGACAATATCTTCACTGCTGACGAAACGGGACTGTTTTTTAAATGTCTTCCTGATAAGACTCTAATTTTTAAAAATGATCGATGCCATGGTTTGATGCATAGCAAGGAGCGTTTGACTATTTTGCTCGCAGCAAACATGTCGGGCACAGAACAACTCTCACCATTAGACATCGAAAAAGCTATGAAGCCTCGATGTTTTTCAAGATGTAAATCGCTACTTTTGAAATATGAAGCAAATACAAAAGCATGGATGACTTCTGGAATTTAAAAAAACTGGCTCATAAATATTGATAAGATCTCTAAAGGAAAAGAAAAATTCTGCTA
The DNA here is from genome assembly GCA_021605075.1 of Caerostris darwini. NCBI lineage: Eukaryota > Metazoa > Arthropoda > Arachnida > Araneae > Araneidae > Caerostris > Caerostris darwini. The sequence continues at coordinate 153,199 of BPLQ01013904.1, read as the reverse complement.
TTCATTGATAATTGTACGGCACATAATGATATTCCACAAATGAAAGCAGTTAAAATCCAATATCTGCCTGCCAATACCACATCAAAATTACAGCCTATGGGTCAAGGCATCATTAAAAACTTCAAATCATTATACCGGAAAGAAGTAGTCAGGAACATGTTGGATAACATGAAAGAAGAAAATAATTTTATTATAGATGTATTGCAAGCCATGAGAATGGCTGATAAAGCTTGGCGAAATGTAACTGCGACTACTACAAAAAACTGTTATGTACACTGTGGTTTTCCATTGTCATCAGCAGAAGAAGCTGAAGTAGAAGTTATTTCTGTCCAGCCTCCTGCAGAAAGGGACACAGTGGTATCTGAAACAGGAATATGTTTTGAGGACTTCGTTACGTGCGATGATGGAGTTATTACTGATGGCACATTATCTGATAACGAAATTATATATTCAGTTGCTCAGAAAACTGAAACTAATAATTTAAATGACATAGAAGACTCCAATAATATAACATGCACTCCATAGGTTTCCATCAAAGAGGCAAGAACAGCATTAAATATTTTACGGAATTTCATAGAGTAAACTAGCAACTCGGGAAAAAAAGAATTTTCTGCTCTTTAAAGCTTAGATAATGCTATAGATAGAGAGAGATCAAATTGTCTAAAGCAAAAGAAAAAAAAATGACTTTTTTAACACATAAATATTTTTAATTTTAAAGTTGTTTCGGAATTATTTTGATTTTTTATTGTAATACATAATATAACTTTTAAGTTGCAAATAAACATGTTTATTACTTCTGTAACTCGAATTTTTATTTATTTTAATTCTCTAACTCAAAATAAGTTAGAAAGAATCTAAACCTCTACCAAAGTCGACCAAGTCGAATATTTCCTTACAGAATCCGCTAAGTCGAAAACTTTATAACTCGAATTATTTCGCGTCTCCCTTGAAGTTCGACTTACAGTGGTTTTATTGTCTATGTGGTTTTCTTAATAAATTTCTTTAATAGCAATGCTTTTAAAACTTAGATGTGTAAAATTTTAGCCATGTATTAACTAATTGTATAAACTGATTAAATAAAATATTAAAAAATAAATTTGTTTCCTTAATTTTCTAGTATACTTTTTATTATATAATTTGCTTTTCGAATTTTATTATATACTGGAAAAAATTTAGATGATTTATTTTTATTATCTAAATTATTAATTTTATACTTTAGATAATAAAGTTAATCTAACTTATCAATTTTCGGTTTATTGTGTTTTAAAGAATTAAACATAATTTCTTCTGCTTTACAACTAATTTCCGTTAATATTTTCATAAAGAAATAATTTACTTTTTCTTAATGCTAAACAAATAGAAAAAAATCGTGTATGGAACAAATAAAAACTACAAAACATACCCATTAAAGTTTTATTACTTAAAAAAACAAAATGAAATGAAATTAGACAATAAATCCGAAATATTAGAAGTTATAAAGTTCTTGTTAAGCTGAATAACTAATAAATATCAAACATCAAATAAAACAAACTGAACCCTAGATAAGAATGAAACTAAACCATTAATAAATATGGAACATATATTTCTTAAATTAAAAATGATATACAAAACATGATTAAATTAAATTATTATTCTACAAAACATAAATAAACAAAATTATTAATAATAATAAAAATAAATAAAAGAAGACATTAAATCTAATCTAATCTAATTCTTAATCAATATTTTATTATTTTTTTAGGGTTTACAACAAGGAAGGAGGGATTATTACAGCTGAATATTTTAAAAATAAAAAATTTTCAATCAAAATAAAAAAAACAAAAAAACATGAAGTTTACATGCGAAAAATGGAAAGAAAATGAATTAAGAAAAAGAATAAAGTTGAACTATTTTTATAAATATCAGGCTTTGCACTGCTGACACTTAAGTTTAGCTGACGCTTCATGCTTCGCCGCTCTACATCTTAATGTGAAGTTGGCTTTAAAAGTATGGAAAACCGCAAAAACCAAAAATAAATTTTATTTTTTGAAATAAATGCCAATATTTATTTTAGTTCCATTTGCACGTTTACAATACAACAAATATAAAAAATAAATGCAAAGGACAAGACAGAAACAAATGACATCAGTTAATACATCAACTTAAGTCTGTCAATCCAATAACGCTTAAATAAGGAAACAGAAGGCAATGCAGAACGGGAAACAAAGTGAGGCATATCCATTTCTTCCTGGCTATCACACAGGAGACAGAGATGGCCAGGAGCCAGTTTAATTCTGTGAAGATGCTTGGGGAGACAATCGTGACCACAGAAAAGCCGTAGCAATGCAACAGATTTTCCTGTAGGTCTTTCAAAGAATTTTATGAATGGAATTCGTACCAGGGTTTGCGACTGTTTCTAGGTCCAATATCCTCAAACAATGAGCACTTAAGGATCTTTTTAATTGTACTTTCTCTTGTTTTGGGACAATCCACCTGCGTTCCACTGCAGAACTCTAAGCAACTCACGCTGATAGTTAGACTGAAGGCCGTGTTTGTAGATCATTTTGCCGTATCAGATGTTGGCCGGAATGCACCACTAGGAGGTCGATCTACGTTGCACTCCAGTTGCCAACAGCTTAACATTACTATTTGTTCCATCACGCCGACATTCGGAACCATCATTAAGGCATATTTGCGATGTATTCTAGCAAGTTCGTGTGACTTGTACGAAAAACCGTAAAAAAGAATACAAAAAAAGTACCAATCGTTATGTAATGTTTAATTACTATTATGTAGCCATGAGAGGTCGCGACTGTGACCAGTAACTGGGACTTTAACTGTGTGGTCCAGTGTGGTAAGTACATGCGGTTAGATCTTCAGACGACGAGGGAGAACGCTAGGAGCGTCTGAACGAGATAGACGGTCAGAGACCGGTTCTTGATTTTTAACTATTAATGCTATAGTAGAAGAGGCACAGGGGGTCATATGTATGTATGTACTAATATTGTAAATGAACTAATATAAATAGAAAGAGATCTCTCGGGATCTACCCCGTATGACGATAAATCTTCAATAGATCTGACGCTCGAGTCGTAAAAGACTTCAGATTAAATGCCCGGTATTTCAAATCAGCTGATTTATTTTAGTCTAAATTTTCAAGATGCAAATACCTAATTATTACCAAGGAAATTTTAAAAATTGAATAAAAAAATGTAAAATTTTAACTCAGATTTGAGTTGTTTAACAAACCGTTTGTCGAAATAATGAAGTATTAAACAATTAAATGTTTATCCTTTTAAACCATTATTAAATTGATTTATTATAGAAATTTTTCCTATAATTAGTTCACTTAAATACTTTAATTTGAAGTGAAAAAAATTATCTTCATAGAAAAATCTTGTTATTTGCTACGATATTTAAACAATTTTCTTTTTGTAATAGATGTTCATATTTATCATGAGTGAATCTGATAATTGTCCTGATTGGAGATTCCTGGCGTCTCCAAAAAAAGTGAAGCTAAAAAATAAAAAATAATAAAGAGTATAAGTAATTATTTAAAACAGATTAATCTCCTTGCTCAACTCGAGAAACTGTCATTTCAAATATCAAATGTCAGCTTTTATTTAAAATAAATGGGGATTTTCCCGTAATTATGTGTGTAATAAAATATATATGTGTTTTAAAACGGGTATGAAATATATGTTGTTAAATATAACGATTAACCAATATAAAATCACGTTCAATTTAGTTCATTTTAAATTATCTGGCTTTCAAAATATAAACAGATTATTGTTTTAATATCCTCAAAATAGTTTATGCTTATAAAAGTTAATTTAATCATCACTTAACAGAATTATCTGTATGAATTTAGTAATGGTTCTTGTAGTATTTGATTAATCGCAGCTCTAGTGTTATTAAATTTTGTTATATTCCTATCTCTATTCAGTTTGATAGTTCTGGTGCCGATTTTGCCAAATCTTTTTTCACGCCAAAATCGTATTATTTTGTAACCCCAGCGGCCATTTTGTATGTTTAGGAAGGGGCGAAAACTGCAGGGGGGAAAAATCGTTAAAACAAGCAAAACCCTAAAGTGCAGAACTCCTGTTCTTGATATTCTGACCAATTGCTTCCAAAATTTGGATTATTGAACATAAGTATAATTCAATGTATATTACTCCAGCAAAGTATACTCACGCATAAAAAACCGAAATTCGTGAAAGGATTTCCGTTTTTTAATTTTCTTTATTCTTCTCTTTTTACTATTTTTTCCTTGTGTCAAGTATCACCATTTAAATGTAAATTGCAATTTCAAAATTTGTCTTGTTTTATATAACTTACTTTATCAAAATTTTCAAAATTGTAAATGTACATGAATTGGTCGATTGCTTTTGCTTTTATCACTGTACCAACAGGACATTTACATGCAAAGAAAGAAATAATCCCTCTTTCAATAATCTGTAGCAACTGTTCTAGCCCTCCCAGTTTCATGATCTAAATCCTTGTAAATCTCATGTAATCTGAATACATCGCTAGATGGGTCTTTTCCTTCGATCCAATCACCTAGGTTGCAGAAATAACGTGGTTCATAATATCTTTGGGTACATATTATTGATAAAGCTATTTCTTGAATATTATACTTTTTTTTTATTTGGATTTAATACTTTCTTTTGGGTTTCAAAAATTGCATAGACAACATTTTTAACACCTTGTTATGTATATTTAATTAAATTTTATATACTTTTTTGATCTGCCAAAGCGGTTTTGCCATTTAACCGTTCGATTTTATATGTTTTGAAATGATTTTCTATTTCATTGATGAATCGGCGCAATTCGGATTTTGAATAATTTGTGCTTCTTGTTGAAATCTAAATTTAAAGCACTTCAGAAATCAACGCCATGCATTGTTAACGCCATGATTTTTTTAATATAATTTGCGTGTAGTGAATGGCATTTGTAGCATGTCCCGTGCAAAATCACGGTGTTTCTAATTTAATCCTTGTTTTTTTTTTTTTTCTAATGCAGCTGGCAAGTATAGACCGTGATCTTTTATGCCATAAGAGCTGCACAGACGTTACTCACTTTGCACTATCTAGGGGAAGCGTGTAACTTGAAGATAAGCCACGAATGCGGAGTAACAAAGCCCCGCTCTACTATACTATTAGGACAAGGACCTACGGTTTAAAGTAGATTCCGAACCACTACACAAACACCCATGGCACCGCCGGGATTCGAACCTGATACCTGTGCTACAGAGCGCCAGAGTGCTAGCCACTCGGCCATCAGGCCCCAAATTCAGTCCTTGTCAGTTCTAATGTTTTTTTGTGTGTGTGTGTGTTATTTATATGTAACATGTGATTATTGCAGCAGCTGCTAGCCCCCTAAGAAGCTAGTTGAGAAAATTTTCTTATTTTTTAAATATTTCTGTCATTTTATTTATTTATTTTGCTTTTTTTTTTTAGTTAACTAATCTTTACGAGCAAATTACAGTCAAAAATTCAATTATAAGTAATATTAATTTGCTTCCTGATAGTGTAATAAAAATACCCGCCTATAAATGTTACAAATTAGAGAGTACTAACTCATCCCATAAACAGTTTAAAAATTTCTCAAGTTGCTAATGTAAGCTATGTATTGTGCAATCTGCGCGCAAACACCTTGTTTAATGTCATGGACTACTATATACACAATTTTTTTCACTCTTTCAGCTGGGAAAGACATACTAGATTGGATACTGTATAAATTGTTTTAAAAATGCTTCGTTGCCCCATTATTATAAACTTCATCTTTTCCGGGCAGTTTCGATTTTCGGCACCACAAATCGCTCCCCCTGGTGGCAATACAAAGCAAAACTAAAATTAGATGCAATGTGTGCGAGTAGCGATGTGGGTGTGCAAGTGGCGATGTGGTGTGTGCAGTTCAATTATCACATTCTTTTGGTTGTATTGTTGCCTTAATTTTGTTTTCTGCCAGAAATAATCATATGGGAGGTAAGCCTGTTGTTTTAATAGATAAATAATGGAGTTGTCATTTCTTTCTTGCTTATATTTAATGAATTACAAGGAAAATTAAAATCTTGGGAAATAGGAATCGCCACGAAAAGCGTGAATGTTTGGATATTTTATGAATGTCATCTCAAAATAATAGAAAAAATATGTGGCTGAAAAGAATTTAAAATTAATTATCCAAAAAATAAATCATTTTAAATTGTTAATCAAAAACAACGAGTTTGTTTTCTATAGAAAACAATAAAATTTTCCATGAAATTAATATCATACAAGAAAGAAATGATAACTTATTCAAAAAGTAAGGAAATTATATTTCGAAATTAGATTTTAGAAGACTGTCAAGACTTAAAATTTTAAATTACGAAATCTACAAAATTACAAACTAAAAAAATCTTATCTAGTTTCCGAAATTCTAGTTTCATATTAATATCAAACTATATCTTTAACAAATATTACAGTTTTAATATTATATTTCACTACTTCGATCATTTTTGAACAAATAAAGTTCTTTAAAATACTTAGAGATAAAGTCAGTACTGCTATTGTAAGTTAATCCATGATGATTTGTATCTATAGAGAAGATAAACATGCCTTTAATATTTTATTTTCAAAAAGAATAAAGTTAAATACTTTTTATAGTACTAATTATTGTTTTGTTTTTAAATCATGCAAAACAATTATTGATGGTAAAAATAATTAAACAGAAAATTCAAGCAACATATTTCAAAATGATCCCTTAATAATCCTTGGAAGTTGTAAGAATTCTAAATAAATTAATGACATAATTTTTAAAATTTATTAGTTTCTGGTGTTTATGGCTTTAAATTTAATTTAATAACTATAAAAACCATTGTAAATTGACCTAAAGAACATCGATTACTTGGCTTCGTTCCAAGAAGTATTCTTTTAATTATATTGCTTAAGAGAGTGGGATTATTCTATTTCCAATCCTTGACAACACAAAAGTTTAAAGACACAACTACTATATTTTTAAATAATTAGCAAATCTTCAATGTTCATTCGAAATTATGCATTATTATGAGATTAATTAAAAGATTACTATTTTTACTTTTTGGCCGACATCTTGAAATGTTGACTTGAGCATTTAAATTAATGCAATTCCATTAAATGTTTTTGCTAAAAACTTGACTTTGATTAGAAAAAATAATAGGCTTTCATTTAATTTAAGTTATAAATAATTATTTTACAATTTTTTCCAGGTGTATTCAGTTTTAGTTTTTTGGTTTAGGGAATAACTTATAGTTTAAGTGAATAAGGAATAGTATTAGTATAGTAGTTAGTGTAGTTTAGTGAATAAGTTTTTAAGTTTTTCAGAATAAATCGTTGGTTCCTTATTTAGTTCTCTTTGAAGTCATACAAGTAGGTTGAAGTTTGTTCTAATGCTTGAGAAAAAAGGTGTTAAAAATCATTAAAGGTGTTAAAAATCACTTTTATAAATGATTTTTGGTGTAAGTAAAATTCAATTAAAGTGTCAATTATAATATTTAATTATAACATGAAAAATATTTTTAAAACCTTTCTAGAAAATTGATTTTAGCTAAGTTGAAACATCCTTAAAAATTTGGAAGAAAAACAACTTCCTTAAAGTTTGATTTTTTTTATAAATACTGAGTATATATTTTTATATTGCAATAGTATATATTGTTATATTGCAATAGTTTTAGATATTCCAGAAGAATATCTAATGGAACTTATATGTAAAATATAAAACAATTTTGTAAGGCTTTAAAAATGTTTATATATGAAAAAAGCAAAATTCAAACAAATTTATTATTTTAAAGCAATGTTTAAAACAAAACTGGAGGAATGATTAATTTCAAGTTTAAAATGGGTAAAGATTTGAAGAAAGGTTTTGGATTTTAAAAGTTTGAATATAAGGAAATTTTAAGGATTTGAAAATCTCGTAGATAAAGTGTGTTAATGGATAGTTTAGAAATATTAATTCCAGACTTTAATAGCAACTATAAGACATTTTAACAGTACATCTGATATAATATAGTTTTCTAGTATTTTAGATATGCTGTGAAATTGAAAGTAGTTTGCTCATAAATAGTAAAGAACTCCAGAAAAAGAAATAATTAATGTTTTAAAGAAAACAGCTTTATCAGCAAAATATATTATGACTTAACATTTAAGTTCTTTTCTAGCTACAATAATACAATTATGCATCATCATAATTGTAAAGTGTTATCATTTTCTGTACTAGAACAATAAAGCTAAAAGTTAATAAAATTAACATTTTTATATAAATAGTTAACAAAATTAATGTTTTACATGCAAGCATCTAGCAAAATTCTTATAATTACATAAATTATAAAATGTAAAATGATTTTATTAAAAAAATGTATCCGAAATTTTACTACTAAAAATTTTGGTTATACAGTACTGAAATAAACAGATGTGAAAATGTGAGATTAAAATAGAATTTAAACTCACATAATAACTAACTCACATTCTTCATTACGAAGAAATTCTTTACATATAAAAAATATTTAAATAAAGATAAAAACATATTAAAATATATAAAAAATATTTAAATTAATTTATGTTATCGAACCGTTTCTTAATAATTAAAAACTTGAAAAAAATTAATGTTTTGTTTTATTAATGATTAAAAACATGAAAAAAAAAAATTCTTGTGAAACAATAAATTGTGAATGGAGAGAATTTAAAACATACATAAAAAATATCTGAAGAAAATAAATCTTAAATTTATTCACGGTGACTATGTAAAATAAAGTCTTTATAATTGAAATATGTTTTAAAACAATAATGTTAAAATTTAATTTATTTTTCTTGAAAATCCGTTATGACTGAACACTTAATTTCCTATTGAACATTTAATCTCCTATATAGCTCCCATCATAATTTAAAAGTGTAGCTATTTTCCCTACAGACAAAAATGCTAAAATGTTACAAAATTGACATTTTTTAAACAAATATTTAACAAAAATAACATTTTTTAACCAAACATCTGAAAAAATGTATATAATTACATAAATTATAACGTATAAAATAATGTTTTTTTTTTTTAAAAAAATACCGGACTTTATTCTGAAAACATATGTACAAATTGAGAGAATAAAGTAAACCTTCATATTTCATATCTATTTTTCTCCTGATATTTTAGTATATATAATGGAGTTATCTGTTGTCTAAATGAAGTTTAATTTTTAAATATAAAAAAATATAAAAAAAAAAAAATCCCATATTTTGTAATATTGTAAAACGTTTATAACTAGAAAATTACAGCTAAAATTTTGGATACTACACATCATTATATGATATTTAGAAAAAAAAAAATCTACCTTATCACTTAACTTAACAAAATTTAACTTATCAATTACACTTTAATCAGTCGAAATTTAGTAGAAAAAAATTTTAGTGGAAGATTTATTTTCAAATAAATGGAAGTATTCTCAAATCATATTGTAATAAAATATATTGAAAATAATATGAAAATAGAGGACATAGAAAATAAAGGTACAAAAATGAATCTAATTTCAAAGGAAATGTTTTACAGTGGATCCATTACTTTTCATTTTACAGGTTACAAATATTTAAAGCCAATTTAGTAAGAATAATTTATTCAGTAATTAAAATAATATATTACAGAAAAGTTGAATTAATATAATTGGTAACGATAAAAAGATTACATAGAATTTTATTGAATTTTAAAAAATGATTGTATTAATTCTTATGAAGTAACGCATGTACAGTATTCATTTAAGGTAAAATTAGAAAAATCAGTAAATAGTCCTGAAAATATAAGAATGAATGATATAATATAAGAATATGAATTTAATATAAAATATTAAATCTCGCAGTTAAAATGTTAACTTATCGCCTGGAAATATAGTATTTATATATATTGGAGGTCTACGATAATATATTCTTAGGAAAATTCACGTGTTTATATTTATGATTGCCACCCTGGAAAATTTAAGCAAATATAGATATATATATATTTTTATGAAATTTTTTTTATCCCGGGCGGTTGGATATTTGGCGTGTCAGTATGGGTATCACTATGTATCTATAAATATTCTTTGCATTAAGGTAAAGTTCTTTGCAATTATGTAATTCATGAAATTATTGTGATCGTATATTTTAAGTAGAAAATAAAATACATATTTATAACGTAACCATACTTCTTCCCACATATTGGCAAGATTGCCCCGCTGTGGAATTCAGGAGTTTAGTAGGCCTCGAGACTCTCACCCAACAGGAAATGCAGCCCAGCACAGCCAAGCGAGAGGAAGTAGTCCCGAGTCATCCCAAGACGAAGTAGAGTTTGCTCACCCATAGTCACAGAGAGTTCCAGATCGAAGTTGAGGTCTTCCATGAAGCTGTCTTAAATGTGATGAATGTTGTATGTCTGCAATAGTATGTATGTAGTGTTTGTGAGTGTGTCAATAAAGTATGAATTCTCCAATCTGTGCCTCAAGTATCTCAATCCAACCACACACAGTTACGCTCTGGTTGCCCAACCTGCACACTACAATAATAATTTATTTTTAATAAATTCCAGAAATTTTATAACAGTACCGCAAAAAAAAAGCAGATGTAAAAAATGCGGCAATAAAATGGGCTTTTATTTTATATAAATATTTTTTTGTAATTGTTTGCATAGTGAATTTATCTGATTTCTAAACGAAGTAATTTTTTTAAATAGAAAGAGATTTAGAAAAACATGAATCCCAAGTTTTGGAATAATGTAAAATGTTAACTTAAAAACATCACTATAAATTACCACAACAAAATTCGAAAATATTATTTACTACACATCATTGTATAAAATTTAGAAAAAAATCTTGGAATTATAACTCATTAAAAGTGATTAAATCAACACAAAGTTTGTACAAAAACTCTTTCTAGTGGGAGTGGATGGTGATGAATAGTGGCATTTCTCAAATAATTTTGTAGTGAAATACATAGAAAAGAAGATAAAGATGGAACACATATAAAAATAAGGGCACAAAATTTAAACTAAATTGAATGAAAATGATTTTCAGGGGAACCATAATATTTCATTTTGCAGGACAACAGTCTGAAATGCTTAAAGCAAAATTAGTAAAAATAATTTATTCAGCAATTAAAATAATAAATTTTCAGAAAAGTTGAATGAAGACTGAAGGACATAATAGGTAACGATTAAAAAGATTACAGAGAAATTTGGATTATAATATGAAAATATTTCGTTTTGTAAATATAAAAACTTTTATAAGCTTTAAAATATTTAAGTTCAAAAGTCAAAATACAAAAACATTTCGTATTCTAAATAAAAAAAAAAACATGAAAACTAAAAACTAAATTAAAGTAATTATAAAATCATCATAACTTTGGTTATTTTAAAATTTTATAATTTAATAATTATAAAATCATAAAAACTAAATTCCTTAAACTCAAAACTCAAAATTCTAAAACAAGTTAATAAAAAATAAAATTATAGTAAGTAAAAATTTCATATAATTTTTTCCTTCTTTACAAGAAATGAATTAAATAATTATAAAATTTAAACTATTTTCCATTTAAATTAAAATTTATTTATTTTTTTAAAGTCCTAATATATAAATAAATTTATAAAAATATAATATAAAGACCAAAATGAATGAATTTATGTAAAAAAAGGAATGGAGAATAAATGCCATTTCAAATATTTAATTCCATTCCAAACATTAAAATGGTTTTATTTTATCTATCCATTTATCTTAATAATTATTAAAAAATCTTAACATGAATTCATGTAAAAAAGGAATGGAGAGTAAATAGCATTTCAAACATTTAATTCCATTCCAAACATTTAAATAATTTTATTTTTTCTATCCATTTATCTTAACAATTATTAAAAAATCTTAACATGAATTCATGTAAAAAAGGAATGGAAAGTAAATGCCAACTAAATGAATTCCATTCCAAACATTTAAATTATTTTATTTTATATATATATATATATATATATATATATGAACACTCAGATTTACCAGTAGATATTTTGGAAACTTAACATTAGAATTCTACTCACGATTAGAAAAATTCCTGAAATTTTTAACTCATCAAAAATATTTAAATTTGTGTAAACATTGCACAAAAAATCTTAGAGCAAAAAATTCTTTTTTAGGTGGATAATGACTTTTATCAAATCATTTAATTGTAAAATATATTGAAAATAACCTGAAGATAGTAAACAAAGGGTTTCGAAATGAATAAGGGTAGGAATTGAATCAAATTTGAACAAAAATTACTTGCAGAGGATCTATAGTATTTTATTTTAAAGGAAAGCTATTATGAATATTTAAAGTCAAATTAGTAAGAATAATCTATTCAGTAATTAAAATAATATGTTTTCAGCAAATTTAGATGAATATTGAACGAGATCATAGAAAAAAATAAAAATTTTACATAGAAAATTTTTGAATCGTAAAGAAGCAGTTTTTTTTTTTTCATTGAGGTGTTACATATTTAAAATGTTAATTTTAAGAAATATTATAAAAGTCTTGAAAACATTGAAAACATCAATGAACAATTCTGCAAATATTAAAAAAAAATCATTCAAAAGACATTATATATTATATCATTATTATTTTGCTGATTTTAAGATATTCAACTACATATTTCACAAATATATAAAAGAGAATTAAAAAAGAAATTATCTTTTAGTACAGAAAAGATATATATTTATTGGGAAGTTTTCATATGTTCTTCTTTATTAGAAGATATCATTTTTGAAGCCTGCTGCTTACAAAGATGTAAAAAATATCTAAAAAATTTGCAAGGAAATATAAAAATATTCCGTTAAGTATATAAACTTATATGACAAGTATAACAAATTTATAAGTCTTTAAATATAGATAAAAGTACATTAAAACAAATTTAAATTAGATTTCATATTTTAAAGCTATGTTTAAAACAAAATTGAAAAAATGATAAATTTCGAGTTTAAAAAGGATAAATATTAGTAGGAAGATTTAAAATTTTAAATATTTGAATATAAGGATATTTTAAACATTTAAATATAAGAATATTAAATTTAGCAGATAAAATGTGTTAACTGATCGTCTGGAAATATTAATTTTGGAATCTAATTGCAATTATAAGAAAGTTTAATAGTGCATTTAATAATTTATCATATAACTTTCTTGTATTGTCTATAAATAGTAAAATCGAATGTAATTTACGCATAAATATTAAAGAACCTCAGAAACAGAAGTAACACAATTTTAAAACTAAACAACTTTATCTTTAAAGGAAAAAATTGCAGGCCATAAAAATTAAATAAAAATTGAAATTTAATTAATACTGAACACCTATATTATTTTAAAATAATATTTGTAAATAATAATATTAATAACAACTTCATAATAACTCACTTCATAATTTAATAATATAAATAATATTATATTCATAAAGTGAGCCTTTTAAAGAATCTGAGAGAATTAAAAATGAATTGAGAATTTTAAAGAAAGAAGTGAGATCTGAATAAAAGCCTATTTTGAATATTAGAATCGTAAATCTCAATTTTGAAATGAGTTTCTAATCACTAAAATATGATATATATATATCTTTAATTTAAAGTAAATATAATTCTTAATCTGAAATGTAGATGGCAGCACCATCGCTAAAGAAATTAGTAATATATTAATTGAATTGTAATATTTAAAAAAATTTGTGATAAATTATTGCACCATAATTAATATTTTTTTAAAATTTTACCTATTACATTAAAAAAGTTCATAAAATCATTAAATCAAAACATGATTTGTTCAAATAAACTGCATTATTTTATAAAATATTAAACCTTTTTAAAGTAATTTTTTAAAAATTCAGATATGATAAAGGCTTTTTTAATTCAGTTATCATTTTATTACAAGTGAGCAAAGTAGAAAGTTCTTTGACAAAGTAAAATTATTATAGAGATTAAAGACATCAACAGATTGCAGTCCTATGCTTTTGGATTTCAATTATTTTAGCAAAATATTGCAAAATAATTTTCATAATAAACGAATAGATAATAATTAGATTTTCAATAATAAACAAATAGATAATAATTAGATTTTTAATAATAAACAAATTAGATTTGAAATTTCACTCATTATCCATTTAGTAATTAAATAGATATTTATGGCAAGTATTTTTATTCTAATATATGCTATACAATTTCAACATTTTGAAAGATTAACTTAAATGGTTACAGAAAATTCATTTCTTGAATGTAAGTAATTTTCATTAAAAGAAAAAATTGTAGAAATTTAAGAATTAAGTTACAGACCTAAATTATTTTATTTCCAGATTAATAATAACATAATTTTAATTGGTGGATTTTCTTTTGCATATAAAACTGTATGTCTCATGTTTACCGTTAGAAGTATGATGTACAAACATGATGTACTACCCTAGGGCGAGCCTGTAACCTCTATAGGGCACCTGTCCGCGCAGTAAATGATTTCATTGGTTTTTCCATTGGGTGGTAGAAGGGAAATAAAATACCTCTCGCATACCAGCAGGTAGACAGGTTATTTTACTTTATATATATAAAGTATAAAGTTTATATATATATATAATAAAGTGAGGGCGAAGTGGATCCACCTCCCCGTGGTGCCTCTCGGTAAACGTCTCTTAAGACGGCTAAGAGATCCACACATGTCGGCGGTCGTCCTCGAACACGTTATATAGCGTGAACGTGGATTTGATTGTGACTATATCAAGCCCAGTTGAGGGCTGCCAATCAGCGGTGGGGTTGACTTGTACTTATTGCATTTCATCCTTAGTCGTGGAGCCGAATAAGGCGGACTCCGGCTTGTGCGGGTAGGTTACTGTCGTGGCTTCTGGTTATTCAGATTCCGTAAGCCTTCGGGCAGGTCGGTAAAACTTAATTGAATATATATATAAAGTAAAATAAATAAAGTAAAGTCTTTAATTTTACAAATATAGCTCTTAATTTGAAATGTAGATGGCAGCACGATAATTAAAGAAATTTGTAATATATTGATTTAACCGCAATATTGAAAAAAAAAAAAAAATGTGATAAATTATTGACCATAATTAATATTTTTTTAAAGTTTTGCCTATTACATTAAAACAAGTAATATAAAAAAAAAAAATTTAAAGTCAATTCGTACTTTTTTTTTCATTATATTTCAGAAAGTCCTTTATAAATAATTTTCATTCATTTTTTTAAGTTAGAAAAATTTCTTTCTCCCTCTCTCACATACAAATTTTCCTTGTCTCTCACTAATTTATTCACATGTATCATATTCCATTTTGTTCCCTCCTTGACTCAGACTAAAACCCAGAACGAAAAAAGAATCCGAAAAAGAAATTTTTTTCCAGCGATCTACATGCTTCGCCACTGACGATATTTATTCCTAAATTTATATCCTTCTAAATATCATTTATAAGCGAAATTTTTTTCTCCCATATAAAACTAAAATTAACTAATTAAATTTAATTAATGAATTAATATTTGAAAAAACTGTATTAACATCAAGTGTCATCCACTACAAGTTCAAAAAAATGTATTTGAACTTGAGTGAATGAATAAAAAGTATTTTATTAACGATTGAAAATTTGAACAAGCTATATAAATATATATAGGGAAAGTGTGAACTAATAATAGGAATTGAAAAAATTCAAAAAATCATTAAATCAAAACATGAATTGTTCAAATAAATTGCCAAATTGCCAACTTCCTTTTCTTAGTTATTTTTTTAATATTTGAATGTTAAATACCTAAAAAATGCTCCTAAAAATATTCCCTTATAAAAAAATTCTATTATAATACCAAATCAAGTTTAATTTAAGCAGAAAAATATTTTAATAGAGATACAATTTTTTTAACGTACACATTCAAAGAATTTAAGTTAAAACTAATTACAAGTGTTTGAATGTTGTATGTAATTTGCCTGACAAGGCTGTGAAAATGGAATAGTTGAGCAATTTGACATTGTCTCTAGCGCAGCATTATTTCAAAATTTGAAAACTGTCCACATAAAAGTACCAAAATTATAGGTACAGTTAAATTTGTGTGTTTGAAATTTTAGTTGTGTCAGAGTGTCTTTAAAACATAAATTAAATATTCCTTGTTTATAATCAAGATTCTAAATATTTCTTCACTAATGTGCTTTTTAGTAACTGTGGTGTACGTTATCACTTGCGAAACTTGACTTGCTAAAAATTCAGGTTGAATCACATCATCTTTGCTACCACAAAATTTCATCACTAATTGGATCGGCTTGGCAACTGGCAACTGGCGTACTGTTTACGGAGTACCAACAGGGGGAAATACCCCTTAAACCTCCTCATCTTAAATCATATATATGCTTAGAATGCTAATTGGCTGCTTTAAGATTAGTACAAAAATAAAAGATAAAGTTTCTAAAAATTCAAATTAACGTGGTACTCAAAAAATTTAAAAATACTAAAAATAAATAAAAGTAAGATGCAATATAAAAGAATTAAAAGTTAAGTTTAAATTCTGTACAATTAGGGACCAGTTGTAGATGCCATAAGACTATTGAAAAACATAAACAAAAAAATGTAAGCAATGCCTAAATGTAAAATGTAAGCAAATGTAAATGTAAGCAATGCCTCCTACACTTTAAAACAAATAGCAAAGTGACATTGAAACATCCATCTTAAACTATACCAAATATCTTCAGGACACAAAATAAAACATATCAATAAAACAAGAAAGAACCAACACTTAATCACACTTAACTTACTGTTTTGCTTAAGAACCAATTAAAAGAACTCCAAAATAAAATTAAGTAATCAATCATCTCAGTTTTCAAAGACAATTATAGGATTCACATATAGAATCTCTTTTAGACACAACTACAATAAACTATGAAAACACACCTTAGGAAATTTATTTACCCTTTCAAAATCTCTTCCACCAAAGATACATTACAAAAATAAAATAAAATGCAGATTGTATGAAACTAAAATTTGAATCAAATTCTATCTTCAATTATGATTTAACCAACAAAATCGTACAATACGAATTATTTATTTACTTAAACCCAATACATGTTAACTATTTAAATCTTTTATAAAATAATTCAAGATAATTATTATTATTAAAGAAAAACTAGAAACAGAAATAACTAAAATATCTTCTTCCAAGATGAGTTACTCTAGAAAAACAAAATAAAAGAAATAAGAAAATGCGGACTGCATGAAACTAAAATTTGAAGCAAATTCTATCTTCAATCATGTTTTCACCAACATAAACGGTTTATTTATTTTAACACAATACGGGTTAATTACTTATATATTTCCAATATTAAAATAATTTAAGTTAAATAATTTATTTTATTCATCCCTAAGCTGTAAAAAATTCTCTTTGAGGAAAATAACAAAAACTTTAACACTCGTCGATTCAATTCATCTCCCTCATTTCTATTTTGCCCAGCTCCTTTGCCGGACTGTTGAAAAAAAAAAAAAATCAACGCATAATTTCCATATATAAAAGCCCTGATAGGCCTTAAACTATGGTTCAGCTCAGCAACTTCAGCAAAATTTTTCAATGCGCTATCTTCAACTTCAACATCTTGTGCATACTCATTTCAGAGCCGTTTAGCTTCAGAAAACCTCACCATTCCTTACCAGAAATAATTCACGAAAAGAGTTCTCAAATCACAAATCAACTTTTCTCGACATTGAAAAAGCTGCCCCCCTAAATGCGGTACTCCAATCAATAGTTGCAATCGCTAGTTGCAATAATCTCACTAGTTGCATATCGCTAGTTGCAATAATCTCACTAGTTGCATATCGCTCGTTTTTGGTTGCACAGACTTGGTAGACGAGGGCATGGAATAATAAGAATGATTTTATTTATTTATTTATTTATTCAATTCCTACTGTTTGTTCACATTCACCCTATATATATCTTTTTCGATTTTCAATCGTTCATAAAATACTTTTTATTCAGCCACTCAAATTCAAATACATTTTTTTTTAACTTGCAGTAGATGACACTTGATGTTAATAAAGTTTTTTCAAATATTAATTCAGTAATTAAATTTAATTAATTAATTATAGTTTGTTTTTAGATTTAAGTTGCATGTATCTACCAAGAGATGGCGCCAGATGTAAGATAAAAATTTCAACTTTATTTGTAAAAGACTTTCTGCAATATAATGAAAAAAAAGTAGGAATTGACTTTAAAAACTTTTTTTTTATGCTATTTGTTTTTTTTTAGTTCGTTGGCAAGTTAAAAATTTTTTCCGCTTGCAACATTGGAGTGAGTAATTGCTGTGGTGCGGTTTGGTTGATAAATATAAAAAATTTTTTGGAATTTTTTTTTTTTAAGTGAAGATATAATTTATCTTTTAATAAATTTGCTTTCTTTTTCAAAATTTACAAAATGATTCTTGGAAAACAAATTCAATTAAAAAAAAAAAAATTTCAGTATGTTTTACTAAAGGAATTTTTAAAAATCTTCATTAAAGAATATATTTAAATAATTATTTAGATCAATTTATAATGCTGTATATATTATTATTTTAAAATAAATTAATTTTTTTACGCAATTAAATTTTTCAAAATTTATTTTGATATAGCAATTTTTTTTAACAACTCGTTAGAATTTTAGTTATATATACAACCTTTTATATAACTAATTTCTTAAAGATTCCTACTTCATTTAATTTGTTTTTTCCACTGAAAATAAATACTTCACAATACACAATAAGTGTTTTTTTTTAAAAAAAAAACTTCTCACATTTATTTTTGACAGATAAGATATCAGTTTAAACTTAAAATTTCCCACCCAAGATAAATAACTAAAATTTGGGGAGAAACCATTTATATTGTTATAAATAATTTCAGCCACATTTTTTAATGATTTTTCAATCAACTCAATCAGAATTTTGAATCAGAATCAACATCTTGTGCATACTCACTCCAGAACCGTTTGGCTTCAGAAAATCTCACCATACCTTACCAGAAATAGAGAGATGTTGAAGATTATTCATTTTTAAACTTATTTGCCTGAATTTTCCACCGTTTTATTACAAGCTCATCCA
This sequence comes from Caerostris darwini, assembly GCA_021605075.1. NCBI lineage: Eukaryota > Metazoa > Arthropoda > Arachnida > Araneae > Araneidae > Caerostris > Caerostris darwini. The sequence goes on along the minus strand of BPLQ01013904.1, from coordinate 134,166 downwards.
CTCCTTTCTAATAGAACTTTTTCAGTCAAAATCAATAGAAACTATTCCTCAATCAAAAACATCTAAACCGGCACATCTCAAGGAAGCAAAATTTCACCACTGTTCTTTTCCATCTTCATTTCTGATATGCCTACTAGGTTCAATATCATTACAGCAATTTATGCTGATGATAATGCCATTCTTTGTCGAAACAAAACCCCTAAATATCTTGCCTGCGCATTAAACAAACACCTAAATGACCTTTCTAATTGGTACGACAAGTGGAAAATTGCTCTTTACATTAACAAAACCGAAGCAGTCTTCTTCAGCAAGAATCAAAAATATAAAAAATCAGCCATCTACCTCAAAAACCAACTTACCTGTTGGAAATCAGAAACAAAATATCTTGGAATTTATCTTCATAAACATCTTCAATTGAAATTTTCATTTTAACTATGTCAAACAAAAATACAGAAGAAACATTAGAAGACTCTATCCCCTTATAGCAAGAAACTCTAGCATGAGTAGACATAATAAACTTTTGATTTCCACCTCTATGCTTCGTCCTCTCCTCACCTATGCTTGCCCGGTATAGGCCTATGCTGCTAATTATAATACTAAAATATTGGAAGCTCAACAAAATATGACTATTAGACAAATAACGAATGCCAACTGGTTCATGAGAAACGCTGATATTCAAAGAGCTATCTCCCTGCTACCTCTCAAAAAATACTTGAAAAAGCTTGCAGAAATATTCTTCAATACTATTGACAACCACCAACATCTGGTCATTCAAGAGATAGAACTATATGAACCGCACCATGAATTTTAAAAGACCTAGGAATATTCTGCTCTAGCCTACCTAAAATCAATTTTAAAGTGCTGGACTTTTTCAACCCTCACGATTTCCTTTAATCTTTGGGCATTGCCAATGTTTTCATTCTTTTATGTTTGTCACCACCGGAGATGGGGCCCCTGACGGGGTCAGTGAGCTTCAATAATCTTCAGCATCGCTCTCTGTCTCTCTCTCCCAGTAGACTTTGTTTACGTTTTTCGCCGCCGTACCGAAGCGCTCTCCTAGGTCCGCGTCGGTCTTCATCTCCGCCCTCTCAATCCAATCGATACGCTCCGCTTCTTAGCCACGCCTTCACGATCGATCTGCTTGCTCAGAGATCCTTTCGGCCTTGTTTACCTATCCTTTTCTCGACTCTGCCATCTTTTTCGCCTCAAAGTTGCAAAGGTTTAATTTCTAAACATTATTGATTTTTTTATTTTCCAATTCCTTCTATTAGCTCACACTCTCCCTATGTATATCTTGTTCAAATTTTCTATCGTTCATAAAATACTTTCATCTCGAGTTCAAATACATTTTTTTTTTTTGAACTTGTAGTGGATGATACTAGATGTTAACACAGTTTTGGTACTTACGTATTAATGGTACCTTGGCGACAGTTGCGCCAATAAAAAGCACACGCGCCAAACGCAGCTACAGATTTGGCGCCAATCTACACTTGAAATTTTTGTTCCAAATAATAAAATATATATGAAACACTTCATTTCAAATCAAAACGCTTTCAAAATATTCTTATTCCAAATAATAAAGATCGGCGACACTTAAAAACCGCTAAGTCTGTCGCCAAGGTACCGTTAATACGTAAGTACTACAGTTTCTTTTCAAATATTAATTCATTAATTAAATTTAATTAATTAATTTTAGTTTGTTTTAGATTTAAGTTGCATATATCTACTAATAGATGGCACCAGATAAACTAAAAAAAAAATGAAAGAAAATTATTTATAAAGGACTTTCTGCGATAGAGTGAAAAAAAAAGGAGGAATTGACTTTAAAATTTTTTTTTTTTTATATTACTTGTTTATCTTATAAATTTATCCCATTAATTTTTTTCTGTATTTTTAAAATATTTTAGAAATTTCTTCTTTAACAGAGCATTGTACTCTTTCTTTATTCCTCCTCTTATTAAAATTTTTTTAAACTCAGTTAATACTGATTAAAATTAATTATTAAATTTTAAAAATGGATGTAAGGAAGTTCCTAACTTAATCCACCTTTGCCTTTGGCTGAACCGTCTTGGGAGACGAGAGATTGGAATAATAGGAATTAATATATTTTTTTTTTCAACTCCTTCTATTAGCTCACACTCTCCCTATATATATCTTGTTCAAATTTTCAATCTTTCATAAAATACTTTTTATTCATCCACTCAAGTTCAAATTCATTTTTCTTGAACTTCTAGTGGATAACACTTGATATTAATACAGTTTTTTCAAATATTAATTCAGTAATTAGATTTAATGAATTAATTTTAGTTTTTTTTAGATTTAAGTTGCATGTATCTACCAATAGATGGCGCCAGATAAACCTAAAAAAAAATGAATGAAAATTATTTATAAAGGACTTTCTGCAACATTCATCATTACACATCAGTATATGATAATTAAAAAAAAAATTATTGGAATTTTTGACACATCGAAAATATTTAAATTAGTACAAAGATTGAAAAAAATGTTTAAAGTAGACATTTATTTTTTTGGTAGATGGTGATATCTCTCAAATCATTTGGTTGTAAAATATAATGAAAATAATAAACATATAGAAAAAAAGGATATCGTATTGAATCTAATTTAAACGAATATCTCTAGAAAAATTTCTATAATATTTTATTTTACAGGACAACAATTATAAAATTTAAAGCCAAATTCGTAAAAATAATCTATTCAGTAACGAAAATAATATATTGTCAGAAAAGGTAGATGAAAACTGAATTAGTTAATAGAGAATAACTGGATAGAAATTTTATGAATAGTAAAAAAAAAAAAGAACATTTTTGTTTATTGCGATGTAACTAATTTAAAATTTTCATTAAAAATATTAGAAAAATCAAGGAAATGTCATGAAAACATTGGAAACATAAATAAAGAGTCCAGAAAGCATAAGAAAAATCATTTCTAAGTCATTATATGCAATTATTATTTGCTAATTTTAAGTTGTTCTATTACATATTTCACAAGATTATGAAAGAAAATTACAAAAAAATATTTTTTAACACAGATTGAGTATATCTTTTATCTTGAAATAACTGTATGTTCTTCATTATTAGAAGTATCATTTTCGAAACCTGCTGCTAACAAAGACGTAAAAAATATATGCACAAAAATTTAATTATATTAAATTTTTGTGCATATATGAAAATATTCCAGAAATATAGAAACTTGTAGTTCAAGTATAACAAAGTTATGTCTCTAAATAGATATAAATGTACAATAAACCGAAATTCACACAAAATGTCTATGTATATATATATACATATATATATATATATACATATATATATATATATATATATATATATATATATATATGTGTGTGTGTGTGTGTGTGTGTGTACATGAAATACAAGAAATATCATTGATATGAAATATTAATAAAATATAATATTCCATAAATTTAAAAACTTGTAGGTCAACTATAACAAATTTATAAGTATCTAAATAGACGTAAATGTACAATAAACAGAAATTAAAACAAAATGACTACATATATGTATATGAATTTTGTATACATGGATTGAAAAAATTGAAAAAAAAATTCCAAGTTTAAAAGGGATAAATAGTAATAGGAAGATTTAAAAATTTAAATATTTAGTATAAGAATATTTTAAAGATTTAAATATAAGATTATTAAACCTCACAGATAAAATGTATTAATTAACCGTATGGAAATATTAATTTTGGAATTTCTTTGCAGTTATAAGAAAGTTTAACAGGGCATCTGGTAATTTATAACATAACTTATTAGTATTTTCCATAATTTGAAAAATCCAATGTATTTTGAGCATAAATATTAAAGAACCACAAAAAGAGAAATAATTCAAAATTCCTTCCTCCAAGATACTAGCTACACTAGAAAAACAAATGCAGAATGCATAAAACTAAAATTTGACACAAATTCTACCCTCAAATAGGATTTCTCACACAAACTTGCAGAATGCGATTTATTTATTAAATCGCAATATTTATTTATTTAAACACAATACAGGTTAATTACTTAAATCCTTCATAAATAAAATTGCTTCATGAAAATTAATTCATTTTATTCATCGCTAAGCTCTAAAAAATTTCTTTAAGAAAGATAACATAAAGCCTAAGCACCTGTCTATTCAATTGATCTGGTGTCTCTCCCTCATTTTCACTTTGTCCAGCTCATTTTCTACACTGCTGAGAAAACATGCAAGTAATTCCCATACACCAACCATGCACTGACAGCCCATAAACTATTGTTCAATTTAACTGACCAGTAACTTTAGCAAAATTTTTCAATGCGCAATCCTCAACAGAATCAACATGTTGTGCATATTCATTCCAGTGGCGTTTTTCTTCACCAATCTTTAATAAAATTAATTCAAAAAGAAGGTCCTCAAATCCCCAACCAACAAGTTTTCTTGACATTGTAAAAGCTTTCCCCGAAGTGCTTTAAACCAATCAATAGCAGCCGACGGTTTCCGGGTGACTAGTTACATGTTGCTCGATTTTGGCTGAACTTTCTTGGTAGACGAGGGCATGGAATAATAATAATAGTTATATTTATTTAATTATTTTTCAGTTTGCTGGTAAGTTAAGACATAATTTTTTTTCCAGTGGCAAGATTGGAGTGAGTCATTGCTGTTGGTAAGGTTTGGTTACCAAGTATAAAACTTTGTTAGGAATTATATAAGAATAAATACATAACTATAAAATAAATAAATTATATATAAATGTATGTATTATATATGTTCTATATAAAATATATAAATAATAAATATTCCAAATATCAGATTTTTTTTTAAATAACATATAATTTCTCTTTTAATAAAATGTTTTTCAACATTTACAAAATGAATTTCAAAATAAGAATTCATTTTTATACATTAAAAAAAAAAAAATTTTATTATGCTTTAGCAAATGATTTTTTAAAAAACTTCATTAAAGAATATATTTAATGAATTGCTTAGATCAATTTATAACGTTGTATAGATAATTATTTAAAAATACATTTATATTTTTTTACCTAATTATTTTTTTCAAAATTTTATTTGTTATCACAATTTATTTTTTCACCAACTCATTTGGAATTCAGTTATTCAAAAGAATTTGTTCTTTTCCACCGAATTCTTGATTTTGTTAACTACTTCAGAAATTACTTTCGTAATTAACGTTTCTTCTTTACAGATTCATTGATAAATTAAGGTAAAAAATGTATAATTAATGTATATTATTAAATAATGCTAAAATTTAATAAAAGTTACTATTGTTATACGAGAATTTGATAATATGGACATTTATATTTCAAACATTTAACAAAATTGACTTTTTATAAGAAAATATTTGAAGAAATTCAAATGACTACATAAATTATAAAATGTAAAAATATTATTTCTTTATATTATATTATTTCTTTTATTAAACATATATATATATAAGTTTAAACAAATTTCTTATTCAAAAGGTACTCGTATGTTTAAATCAAAATTGATTAAATAAAAATTTATGTTTTTAACAGGATATAAGTATATTTTAATGTTTTGAGCTTAAGTGCAATAACTTTCATAGATTAAATATGTGAATTAATATCTTGGAAATATTAATTCCGGTATGTAATTGTAACTATAAGAAAGATTACAACCACAACAAATAATGTATAATATATAAATAACTAAAAGGAGAGAAATTTGTAAATAAGATTTCAGAGAAACTCAAAAATAGAAATAATTTACAAGTTTTAAAGAAAATATCTTTAAATTTAAAGAAAAAAAAATATAGGGTATAATGAAATCAATAAAAATCGTATTTTAATTAATATTCAATACATTTAGAAATATTATTTTAAATGTACCTATTTATGTTGTGAGTATTTTGAAAATATTATTCAACGTTTTATACACATATAGTAAAACAGATTACTTCTCGAATACGAGCACATGTAAAACAATTCGTACAAAAAAAAAAAAAAAAAAAAAAAAAAAAAAGCTTTTTTAAAATAAATGTAAAAATAAAATAATAGTATAAAAATTAAATTTCTTAATGTAAAGGCTGCCATGTATTTTTTTCGTTTTACTAAAATAAATTTTAAAAAAATTGTAAAGCATAAAATATTATTCTTCAAAATATAAAAGTTTCTTTAAAAAAAAAAAAATCTTGATTTCTATATAAATTAGAACACAGAAAATATATTTACCAAAATAATTTTAGTAAAACCCATCAAATTGGAAAAAAAATTAAAAATATTTAGTCATTAAAAAATAAATAAATCTGTAAAAAATAAATTTGTTTTGACAAATGTATCAATTTAGAAAAAAAATATAAATTAAAAACACAATTTTTTTACTAATACATTCAGAATTTATTTTCATTAACTCATTACGTATTTTTTCTACTGAATATAAACATTTCACAATAAGAATTTTTTTGAAAACATATTGCACATTTTTTATGTCAAATAAAATATTAGTTCAAAAGTAACATTTTCATTGAAAACTAATTACTAAAATTTGAGGAGAAAAATTTGCACTGTCTCTCATAAAATTAACATGTAAATGCATTGAAAAATTAGAGTATTCAATGTATGTATACAAAAATGGCAAATAACGATTTTTTCTTTACGTAAATAAATTTTAAAATTTTCCACAACCAATAATATATGATCAACTAAAAATACAAATAAATGTAATAAAACTAAGCTGAAAAATTGTTTCACGGGAAAACAGAAAATTCCTATAAATTTCAGCAAGTAAAAGAATTCACTTACAAAAATTTAAATTCAGAAGTATGTTAAAAAAATTATAAAATTTTAGCCTGTTTTTCTTTCATCTTTCGTACTTATAATTGTATCTTCAATAATTACTATTTTCGACAAAGATCTTTTTTAGGATATGTAAACACATCAACGTATTACATAAAACATTTCATTACGTTATCATATCACATCATGTAAACACATCAGTAATTTTATCGTTTATTAAAATTATAAATGTACATGATATATGAATGTGCAAATTTTTTAAATACAAACAAGTTTCTTATTCAAAAGCTATGTACATTAAATATGCTAATTTATCGTTTAGAAATATTAATTGTATTTATAATAACAAGAAATATCAGCTTTGAGCCTGATCAAGTATAATATAAAATTTTAGAATTCCCTATAACGAATTAAATGGAAAGAAGTTTGCATATAACATTTTATAGAAACCCTGAAAAAGAAATAATTTACAATTTTTATAGAAAACAGCTTTATATTTAAAGAGAAATATTTAATAGGACCTAATCAATCCAATAAAAATTGTAATTTAATTAATGCTCAACACATTTACAGATATTATTTTAAAAATATATATTTATGAAGTGAGTTTTTAAAAATATTATACTAGGATTTTTACATATTTGAAACAGAATGTTCGTCGAATATACAACAAAGACAAAGTACAAAATTAGACATATTTAAAATAAATGTAAAATAAAACAATAATATAAAAAAATTTCAATAAGTAAAAAACCACGTAATTTTCTTATTCGTTAAAAGAATTTAAAAATAAATATTGATAAAATTTTAATAATTTTTTTAAAAAATTATATAAGTTTTTTTTAAACAATAATCTTAATGTATAAATAAATTGAACAACTTTATTTATACGTAAAATATTTTTTAAAAATATATCGAATTTAAAAAAAAAATTGAATTTATATAAAAATTTAATAATATTTAGTTATTAATAAATAAATAAATCTGTAAAAAGAAAACAAATTTGTCTTTTCAAATTTACAAATTTGGGAAAAATCTATGAATTAAAAATATTAATTTTTATACAGAAATTTATATTTTTTGCAATTTCTTTAGGAATTTTTCTTTACTAGTTCATTAGAGTTTTTTATATATTTCTCATTGAAATAATTTTTACTTCTCATTGAATTTCTGTTTACCAATTCATAATATATTTTTTTTTACTCATCATAAATACTTTACAATAAAATTTCTATAAAACCTCTCACATTAATATTATTATTTTTACAAACAACATATTAATTAAAAAGTAAAATTTCGATTTTTTTAAAACGTTATAATAAATGTTTAAAATTTGGTAAACTAAACTAGTTATAATGATGTTAATTTTAATGAATGTTTAACATATCTTAATTCAAGTAATTAACCCTCAAATAAATCTATTTTAATTCAAAATACTGTATATTTTTTAATTATCCTTCATTATCTTCCCAAGTGTTTTATTATTTTCTTTTACATTTTATTTACGTTACTATTCTTCCATGTATTCTACAAATTTTTATTTTTGGGTGTGTTTAGAAAGACCATAAGTTGCTGCAAATTGTAGTCAAAAGACAAATGAATTTAGTTGAGCCTTTTTACTTAGTTTTAATAGCATAAAACTTTAGTATTTTAAAGAATTGTAATACAGCTCAAATTTTAGATGATATCTATTTAAATTCTTACAGAAATATGATTTACTGAAAGTATGCGAATAATTTTCATTAAGACAGAGAATTGTAAAAACATGAGAAATATGTAAAACCAATTCATTGAAGTTGATTTTATTATTACCAAGTTTATTAATAAGAACTTAAAAAATTATGTATTTGTTAACTGATTAATTTTTATATTTAAATTATAAATGGGTTTTATATACCTACTTTATTTTATTTCCAAATTGAATATAATATAATTTTGATTGAGGCATATACATTATTAAGTTCTAAAAAATTTCTAGAGGAAGATTAAATAAAACTTAAGCACCTGATTCGCTTCATATGATGTCTCACCCTCATTTTCACTTTGACCAGTTTATTTCTCGAACAACACAACTAGGCAACACACACGCAAACACAAACTAGGCACTAACAGACTACAAACTATCCTCCAATTTCTTTACCCAGTAATAGCAGCAATATTTTTAGCACATTATCCTCAACAAAATCTAAATATCCTGCATACAGCATACTCAATACAGAGCCGTTCCGAAAATCTTAACAGACTTAAAAATCGCAGGATTAATTCACGAAGGATTCTCAATTGCAAATCCAGATTTCCTAGGCATAGAAGCACTTGTCAACAACAGCCGCCGGTTTCTGTGTGATGCTTGCAGCAAGACAGAAAAAATGTTCGTTTTTGGGTGAACCGACTTGATAGAAGAGGGCGTGGAATGAAAGGAAATATATATATATAAATATATAGACATTTTCATTTTGTTGGTAAAATGAGACAGAAACATTTTTTTCGGTGGTAATATCAGGGTGAGTCATTGCTGTTCTTGAACACATTTGTTGTAAGTTTTTTTTTTTAATGAGAATATATTTTTTTATTAAATTTAATATCTTTAATGCATTTAATATTTTTTAATAAATTTAATATCTTTAATGCATTTAATTTTTTTTAATTTTACAAAATGAATTTAAGCAAAAAAAAAAAAAATATATATTTTTTTATCCATTTTTTAAAATTTGTTTTTCAATATATTTTAGCAAATGACTATTTTTAAAACCTTTATTAAACAATATGTTTATAATATTGTTTTAATCAATTTATTGATAATTTTTTAATTTTAGTAACGTTGAATATACATTATTATTTTTTTACCAAATCATTAGAAATTTAGTTTTATGAAAGTATTTGTTATTTTCCACTGAAGATAAGTACTTTACAATAAGTGTTTTCTTTAAAAATCTAACAATTTTTTTGACAGACAGAATGTTAGTTAGTTTTCCCGCCCAAGATAAATAATTGAAATTTGGGGAGAAATATTTATAGTATTGTCCATACAATTAACACGTAACTATATTTCAAAATTAGATCATTCAGTGTGTATACACACAAATGAAAATGGTAGCCTCAATCTAAGCAGTATTCCTGAAAATACCTTTAAACAAAATTTCATATAATTTATGTGAATTGGTATAGTATGTCGATAATTTTTTTGTTATCACCTTTTTATTTATTATTATTATTTTTTTAATCCCATCCTACGGAAAATTTCATATAATTTATGTGAATGGTACAGTATGTCGATAATTTTTTTTTGTAATCACCTTTTTATTTATTATTATTTTTTTTTAATCCCATCCTACGGAAAATTTCATGTAATTTATGTTAGAAACTCATTTGTCGAGAATTTTTTGTAATCACCTTTTTATTTATTTATTTTTTATCCTATCCTACGCCCGTCAGTAGCTACTCAGCCATATGACGTCGAGCTTCCGAGTAGCGTGCAGTAATGCCATCAAGCACATCAATAAGCAAAGAGCAGCTCCGCTGGCGATGGCCGTCTACATTGGCGGCAGATCCCATCCGACGCCAAATCAATGCGGTGGAGGTGTGCCTGCCGGTAGTCAAGGCCGGTTGTAAAGCGGAAAAGTGCGGCAGCCTCAGCGCGTTCTAGGTACAAAGGAATACGGCCCCCCCGTGGCAAGCCATTTCCATCTTTTGTTGCCGCTCAAGTCATTGTGGCATTTGTAGGGCGAAGTTGTCGATCTGCACCTTAATCATTTTTTACGGTCTAGTGACATGTTAGGTTTTTGTTTTCGCTTTTAACCTCTTTCCTTTTTTTTTTTTTTTTTTTTTTTTTTTTTATAGTAAAATAAAAGGACTCAGAAATTTTTTTTATTAAAAATGAAAAAAAAATATAATAAAATAAAAATAAATAAATAAATAAAAATAAAACAATTTTTTTTTTTTTTTTTCCAATTCCCTTCTATTAACAAATTTCGTTCTCGGAAAAAAATGACACTTTGACATTCGGAAAGCTCGCTATATTTCATTTCATATTAGTGCGTTGCAAAATTATAATAAATATTGCAATTAATGTGCTCTTCTTAAAAGTTTGTTGGAAAACATTTTACTTGAAAATAAATTCTTTATTTCTACGAGATATATTTATTGAAGTAATGTTATACAACATTAAATTTTGAAATTAAATAAAATAAGCTTTGCACAACGCAGGTTTCCCAAATATTTTAATATGCTTTTTCAATTCCTTCTATTAGCTCACACTCTTCCCTATATCTTGTTCAAATCTTCAATCGTTCATAAAATACTTTTTATTCATCCACTCAAGTTCAAATACATTTTTTTTTGAACTTGCAGTGGATGACACTGGGTGTTAATACATTTTTTTCAAATATTAATTAATTCATTAAATTTAATTAATTAATTTTAGTTTTTTTTTTTAGATTTAAGTTGCATGTATCTTCCAATAGAGGGCGCCAGATAAACTTAAAAAAATGAATGAAAATTATTTATAAAGGACTTTCTGCAATATAGAGAAAAAAAAATAGGAATTGACTTAGAATTTTTTTTTTTATAATACTTGTTTTTTGCTAGTAAAATAAAAGGATTCGGAAATTTTTGTATCAAAAAATAAAATAAATAAATAAATAATAAAAATAACTTTGGTTCTGAGGTCGGCTTTCTTTTTGAGAACTTTTTAATCATTTGCTTTTCAGATTCATCATTACGGGTTGCCTACCGTTCAGCATAGCCTTATTATATCTTACTCAATAGTTTTGTGGCGTCGACAACTGATAATTCCTAATTGTACCGAATATAAACTTAAATTCTTTTAACTTTAATTTAATTTTTTATTTTGTACCTTACTTTTATTTACTTTTAGTATTTTTTAATTTTTAGAGTACCATTTATTTAATTTTTTTGAAACTTTATCTTTTATCTAATACTAACATTTAAGCAGCCAATTAACATTGTAAATTTATATATGAATTAAGATGAGGAGGTTAAGGGATCTATCACCATTGGTACTCTGTAATCGGTACGCCAGTTGCCAGATCTGACTTACAGTAGAACCTCTGTAAGTCGAACTTCAAGGGAGACGCCAAATAATTCGAGTTATAGAGTTTTCGACTCGTGGAGAATTTCGACTTACGCGGATTTTGTAAGGAAATATTCGACTTGTAGAGGTTTAGAATCTTTCTAACTTATTTTGAACTAGAGAGGTAAAATAAATCAATCGGCAACAAAAGATTTGCTTCGCTAGAGTTGAAATGAAATCAATAGCAATAATAAGAATTATAAGAATAAGAATTATAATAAGAATATTTCATTGAATTGGTTATTCTACTTACTGTATATTCATACACTGCTTTCTAAGAAACAATGACGTAATTTATTTTTCTTCGAGCTATAGAGGTAATTAGTTTCAAATGATCGGGTTGTAAATGTTGTAAAATCAAACATTGCTAATGTTCGAGATACAGAGGTCCAATTTTTTTTTCGAGTTACGGAGGGAAAATATATACCAAAATGGCTTGTGGGAATAGACTAATTATTTCGACATGTAGAGGGTTGAAATTTCGAGAAATGGAGGTATTGGGGCTTGAAGAGAAGGGATCAAAAGTTTTTTCGAGTTATGGAGGTTTTCGAGTTATCAAGGTTCGACTTAAAGAGATTCTACTGCAGTTGCACACGGTCCCGAGTGTCAGTGGAAACTCCGGCTGGTTGGATTCGGCCCCGCGCTTCGCCCTGCCATCGGCCGTCTCATTACCAGGGACTCCCGCATGATTAAGAACCTATTGCAAACGTAGAGCCCAGCCGCTTGGTGAGCAGTTTCGCCGGCGACACTTGATTGTGAGAGGCCAGTGTATTGGGCTGTTGCTACTCAGTACTGAAATTGTCGGCTAGGAATTGAATACGCTTAAATAGTGACTTATTTCTTTCTATCAATACAATTTTAAATTTCTGACATCTGCTAATATATGATTAATAAATATCGAATACAAATAAATTTAAAAAAAAAAAAAGTGTCTCGAATAAAAAAGAAAAAAAAAAAAAAAAAAAAAAAAAACTTACAAAAATTTAAATTTATTTGTATGGTATAAACATTTTTTTTTATAACTTCATTACCTGATTTTCTTGCAAAAAATAATTGTTATTTTCGACAAGGATTCTATTTTTAAGATATCTACACACATCAAAACATTGTATTATCATATGTTGTATTAAATTTATAAAATTAGTCTAAATTTTATACAAAAAATTTCTTTGTTATAAAGTAGTAATAATTTAATTTAATATTTTTATGTATATTGATAAAAATATAAGTAAATATTATGACAACAGACAGGGAAAAATAAATTAATGAACAGAAAGAAAAATAATAAATATCCTTAAAAAATTTTTTTTTAATTAAAGTAACTTAAAATATCTTTTTGGGAGACAAAATTCAAGATGATGAACATAATTTGAGCAATATGAAAACTTCATGTTGTTACAAATGGAGATTTTTTTTTAACATGCTTTATACAATATTTTGAATTTAGAAATGTTTACTATTTGAATTATGATATGGAAAAAATAAACAAGTTTTAATGTCGTTAATTTTAAATTGAATATTTAATTTACCGAATTTCTATTTATTAACAACAAAATAAATATATTTTATTACTAAAAGTTGTATACTTTTAATTATTCATTATCTCCCTAACTTTTAAATCATTTTCATTTAATTTTTATATCCATTACTATTCTATCATGTAATTCACAAATTATTTAAGTAGTCTTCATTGACATTTTGTTTTAATTTTAATAATCATTAAATATTATTTACGAAATTCCTATAAATCTTCTAACAACATACTATGTTAAAACGTTTGATAACATGCTTTCATATGATCGTTCATCAGTACAAAATCTCTACATATACGATTCACAGTGAATAGGACTGGAATGTTTAACAGTTACGATAAGCATTGTCTAGTGAAAAACACATTTTTAAAAGTGTTTATAAAGTTGAAAGAAACTGAATTACTTAGGCAATTTTTCCCTTTTCATGCATTTGTGTTGGAATGTAGATGGCGGGATATTTTTAAGATAAAAATGCATATTATGAAAGATATTTAAAAAAAAATTAATTTAATTTATGCAGGGTTTTTTTTTGTAATGGTATACTGTTTTTCCTTTTATAGTGAAGTAATATATTTTATTATTTTTTAAAATTTTTTTTAAAAATTTATAATTATTTTATTTTAATAAATTATACAAAAGATTTTCGGAAAAGGATTTTTCATTTAACTGCATTATATTTATTAAACAGAATTATTTATAATTGTTTGTGTTTTCAAACGTTTCCTTTTTATTTTATTTAATTTCTACAAAAATTATTTTGATAAATGACTTTCCTTTATACAAAATTATTTATACGTTACGAATTGCATTTTTAAATATATATTTGTAATTTTATGTTATTTTTTACATTATAAATTAAGATTTTTTTCCCTGAATAATATATTTTTATCAATCTTATCTTATCATATATTCAAAATTATAAGAATTATAAATTAGAAAAAACAAAATATATATTTTAATAAATATAAGGCTATAAAATGAAAAATCTTTTCCTCAAAATATTTTGTATAATTTGTAATTGAAGGAAAAATTTTAAACTGAAAAACTCGAATAACAAAATTATATTTTCTAATTAGAAAAAGGAAAAGAGTATATAATTTAAAAAAAGAAATATTAACAGCTTTATTTAATTTTAAAATAATATCTTTTTAATTAAAACTTTTTGCTTTTAAAACATCTTTGTACATCAACATTTCAATGCAATGCGTAAAAAAGAAATTATGTTTAATCAATTGATTAAATTCATCGATTTATTAAGTTTTAATATCGTTGTAACAGTTTGAATTAAATATGAAATTTATAAATACGAAAAACAATAATTAAACTGATAGAAATATCTGAAAAAATATCATTGGCAAATGTTTTAAATTAATTCGTCATAAAAATGCAATTTCAGAACATAAATTCGATATTAGAACATTAAATTCAGGTAACTAAACAGTTAAAAATATTAAATATTCAATGTAAATGTAATATAAAAGATCTGTTACATTTCATCGAATTGTGTCTAATATGTTCTGCTTGTAGAATTCCAGTATTCTACAAAAACATATCTTTATAGAAAGACTTCATGACAAAATTCAAAAATATCTATAAGAAAATATCTTTTCTATAGAATATCTTGTGAAAATATCTATATTCAAAAATATCTTTTAAAAAAAAATTTTCAGATATATCAATATAATTAATTGCTTAAAAATATAATTTGTATATTAAATTTGAAAGTAACCATATTATGCTTTATAGTATGAGAAATTTTTATAAATTAAATTCAGTGATGTGTGTGGGACTTTAAAAATAGAATCCTTGTCGAAAATAACAAATGTATTTGGAAGTAAGAATAGGGAGTGATGTAAAAAATTATAAAATTAATATACCCAATTTTTTATAACATACTTATAAATTTAGATTTTGATAAGTGAATTATTTTCCTTCCTGAAAAACTTGTTTTTTATACTTCCGCGTGAAACTATTTTTTTAAGATTAGTTTTATGGTATTTATATGTATTGGGTAATTATTTATTATATATATTTTTGGATGTAGAAAATTAAACAAGTTGCTTTATTTATGGAAGGAAGAATTCACTGTTTTCACTTTTGTGTATATATACACTGAATGCTCCAATTATGATGTACACTTATTTGTGAAAACTTTGGAAAACAATACATATGCTTCTTCTTAAATCTTAATAATTATTCTTGTGTATGATATTTTGACTTTAAACGAGTACATTGTCTGTCAGATATATATATATATATATAAGGAAATTTAAATACTTTGCTATACAAAAACAATAGAGAAAAAAATTATAAAATGGTTTTCAAATAATAAAAAGTAAAATTTTGAAAAATTATATGTCAATCTAAAAATTGCATTAATAATATATTATTTAATAAATATTTTAAAATAATCGCTTATTAAAGCAAATTGAAAAAATTATGAATTATATATTTGTTTACCGAAATAAATCTTGTAAATAAAAAAATATTTTACATTTATTGATTATATTAATGTAAAATATTTTTTTATTTACAAGATTTATTTCGGTAAACAAATATATAATTCATAATTTTTGGTGATATATATATAAATCATTATAATTAATTTATTGATTATATTGACCAGATATGCAATTTCCAAATTTATTATTTGTTCGCCATTTCAATAATGTATTAGTTAATATATTTTATATTATTTTCAAGTATTTACTTTTTACCCTTCACTCAATTTTGGGTTTTTTTTTAATTTTAATATTCAATATTTTTATGGAAAAATATTATCGATTTTGACTATATTTCTTGAAATATATTTATTTGAAAAATATTGATTTACAAATGGGTTTAAATTTTTCATGATATATTTACATTAAATATGATGTTACCTGAAACACAAATTATTTTAAAATGCATGTTTTAAATGCATTGCAGCAATTTTTTTCTATTTCCAGGAGGAAAATTATTGCTTATTTGTAAATATTGCTTATATTTAAAATTAATTCTAAAAATTAGAAATATCCAATTTTTGCAAAAAGTAAAATTTGTCACTTAACATAAGAAAACAAGCTATCTGGAATTAAGAGAATAAACAATAGATAAATATCATAAATGTATTCTTAAATAAATAAATGTCTAAAGAATGATACATGACGCCACAGTATGGTAATTCTTTTAAAACGGAAGTTTAAAAGTTTTTTTTGAAATATTCTAATCATTGAAAATATTCGAATTGTTAATTTCATTACTAGTTCTACTGTGATGAATCCCTTGATGTTGCAGGGGAAAAAAGTTTCTATCTTGTTTTACCAGCAAAGGGAAAAAAATTTCGTTCCTTTCATTCCGTACCCTCGTCTACCAGAAACGCGAGCTTTTAACATTGCCTTTTGAGTCAGCGGTTACTGCCGCCTACGGCTTTATTTTCAGCCCGCCTCCTCTCGCGGTATGGCGGCCTGACGGCCAATGGGCTACCGCTTTGGCCTTTGGTACCACGGTCAGCGAGGAAGACCTGTTTACATGTTGTGAATAACACTCTGCCCTTGTTTCCTTTCCTCTTATTCAATTCCTTCTATTAGCTCACTCTCTCCCTATATATATCTTGTTCAAATTTTCAATCGTTCATAAAATACATTTTATTCAGCCACTCAAGTTCGAATACATTTTTTTTTTACTTGTAGTGGATGACATTTGATGTTAATGCAGTTTTTTCAGATATTAATTCCGTAATTAAACTTAATTAATTAATTTTACTCAGTTAACAATAATAAAAGGTTACTTGCAATAACGAAGCATTACAAGAGATGGATAGAATGAGAAATTATAGACCATCAGCTTCATAAATTAGAAACAGAGAAAAAAAAAAGAAGCGAATAAATAGTAACAAACAAAAATAATAGTCCATCACCATGTATAGAAAGGAAAATGGAAAATTGCAAGGAAATTCGCTTTCAACTTTGGCGCTTAATATAGTGGTTCTGTTATATGTATATACATATTTATATTAATTGTAATTATTTAATAAAAAGTAACAAAAATAAAATTTTTCTTTTTGACCTAAGTAGGAATTGATTTTTTTTATTTTACTTGTTAAAATCAAAACGATCATGATAGTACAAGTTAAAGGCTTATTAATTCTTATTACTCCTAATATTTTAATTACTTAAATTAAGTATTTATTACATATGAATCTATATTTAAATGTTTTTAAATAATCTCAAATTAATTTCCCTTAATTTCTCTCCTTGTATTTATTATTAACATTATTTCATTAAAAATCTTAAATATTGATAAATTAAATTAATAATTCTGTTAATTATAATTATGATTCTGAGGTACAGGAAAATTGGCACAAAAATTTATTTCGGAAACTAAACTATTTTTAAAAAAGAAATATTTTTACATCATATAAATAAAAGATAATTTTAAACATATAGTTTTTAAAAGTTTAGTAAGGAAACAAATAACTTGGAATATTTTGAATAAGTTTCTTGGTTTACTTTTTATATTAATTATGAAAAAAAAAAAAAAAAAAAAAAAAAAACATTATTGCTAATAACAATCACTCATTTTAACTAAAGACAAAATTTAAAAATACAAATCTTGATCAATTTGGTAAGAATTCATTCAGTTTCCGAATTCATTAGTATAACAAAAACGAATTCTGGCATTTCCAGAATCCAGAATTTTTAGAATTTCAGAATTATGGTAAAAAATTAGCCTTTGATTCATTTGTCTTGAAAATTTTTTGTCCTAAGGTTCGCGGTGATGAATAATTCCAATTTATCAATTTCAAAACTTTTAGAACAACAGTTCCGTGTTTATTTTAGCCTATATCCCGTACCTAGATAGCGTTATGTTTTTATTAGTTTTTTTCTCCTCAAATGTATATTTCGTTACATTTCAGAAAAATATGATATAAACGATTTATAAAGTCTATATTTAATAAGCTATAGTAACAGTATGGTTAATTAAAATTAGATGTTTAAAAAAAATTTAATATTATTAATTATAATGTAAATTAACGTTATTGAAAGATTGTTCAGATCCCATGCTTTACAGTAATTTTGATACACAAAATTTATTTCGCAAACTAAACTATTTTTTAAGTATATATACTTTTACATCTTATAAATAAAAGATAATGTTAAAAATATAGTATTTAAAAGTTTCACAAGGAAACAAATAACTTTAAAATTTAAAAATACACCATTCATTTCATATAAAAATTAAAAAAAATATTTGAAAAATTATTTTTAAAATTGAAAAATTATTTTTAAAATTTAAAATTTATTTATTTCATATAAAATATTCATTTCATATATAATTAATTTCATTTTAAATTTTCCGAGCCACAGTGGGGGCAAAAACTATCCAGATTTATGGCAAAAAAAGTGCTTTTGATCCGTTTGTTTTGAAAATTGTTTTCCTAAGATTTGTGGTGATGAAAAATTCAAATTTAACAATTTCAAAACACTCAGAACAACAGTTCCTTGTTTTTCTCAGTCAAGTACCTAGATAGTTTGCATGAGATTTGAGAAAAATATAATATAAACGGTATATAAAGTCTATATTTAATAAACGACTGTAACAGCATGGTTATTTAAAATAGGTGGTTAAAAAATATAATATTAAGGAGAATATATATTAATGTGAGATATTTTATTAATGCTATTGAAATGATCGCTCAGATCCCATGTTTTATAGTAATTTTGATACAAAAATTAATTTATTAAATTAAACTAAACTATTTTTTAAAATTTATATTTTTACATTATGTAAATAAAAATAATGTTAAATATATAATTTGATAAAGTTTCATAAGGAAACAAATAATTTGGAATATTTTGAATAAGTTTCTTTGTTTACGTTTTATATTAATTAAGAAAAAAAAAAAACATTATTGCTGATAACAATCACTCATTTTAACTAAAAACAAAATTTGTAAAATATAAAAATCTTGATAACAAAATTAGAAAGAAATTTAAAATAACATCTGTAAATGAAATGCGCAATCAACTGTCAGAAAACGAATTCCGATATTTCTGAATTCGGTTCAATTCGCTTTTTCAAACATTCTGAAATCTGGAATCAAACATTCTGAATCCCAACGTTCTACAGTCATATTAAAGCAGGACCTACAGTTTAAAGGGGAACCACCAGTAAAGTAGTTCCGAACCACTACAAACATTCATGGCACCGCCAGGACGTGAACCCGAAACCCGCGGCTCCGAGCTCTAGTCACTCGGCCATCAGGCCCCGTAGATAATATGCCGGAAAAATATTCCGGGAAGAAATTAACTTTTTCTGTCCATTAAAAATATATATTATTTCTAAAAACAATTTGCTATTTTAAACCACTAAAAATTTATCACAAATTAATATAAAACTAAATACGATGTAGAAACTTTAAAATACTGACCTAAAAGATTCTGAAGATCCATCTTTTGCGCTGTTGCGAAGATGCAGGGTTGGTTTCCAACTTGACTTGACTTGATTTGGTGCTTTGAAATGTCCGCCGAAACTTCTTTATCTCAATTTATTTAAATGTTTTTCTTTCTTTCTTTCTTTTTTATAACAATCACAACATTTTTGCAGAAGTCCTAATGAAACACCGATTAGAAAACCACTGTAAAATTGAAATTCCAGAAATCACCGCCTATGACTGCCACAAAATTACCCCTAGCACACAATAAACGTTGCCTGCACTCTCTAGCAACCAAAAGAATAAAAATAAAAGGAGTAAAGCTAAACACGAAAGAAATAGACAAAACTACAGATCAATTCGAGCACAACATTTTAACACTTAAACGATGATTAGAACACACGAAACACTACTGGTACTTGAAATAAAAAGTAAAAAGGAAATAATAACCCCAGAAAAAATATATGAGCTTACAGGGTTACGAGACTAGCCATAGCTAGCGAGTCAGG
Organism: Caerostris darwini; assembly: GCA_021605075.1. Taxonomy (NCBI): domain Eukaryota; kingdom Metazoa; phylum Arthropoda; class Arachnida; order Araneae; family Araneidae; genus Caerostris; species Caerostris darwini. Next base: position 113,846 of record BPLQ01013904.1, on the reverse strand, counting down.
CCAAATCTATGGAGTTTTGCATTGCTAGGATATGCTTTTGTGCGAAATCTGGAACTAAGAATATCTTCTTTTCGATGACAAGAAAAAAGTCTGCGAGGAGGTTTAATACTATTCAAATGACTGAATTCCTGAGCATATTTGCCACTCATCCATTGCTCTGTTGCATTTAGCTGTGCTTTCTTTCGTTGAAAAATGAGATCTTCCGGTAATATCCATTGAAATGTTACTGCATCTGCTGCGATTTCGCAAGGGAATCGGCTAGTTCATTTTCTGTAATACCGGCATGTCCTGGGAGCCAGATGAATTCAAGGATAAAATGCTATTGCAAAGGTCTATTGCCAAGAAACTAGATGATACGATTTGAATGGATATTACAATTCTGAAACACTGACTGAATTCAGAAGAGCTTACAGAAGAACTGATTGACTTGGTATCCGAATTACAATTTCTGACGAATGCGTGTGTACTTGACGACGACAAAATGCGCACGCATTCATCTCCCCCCGCACCTCTCCAGTGTCGACTAATAGGATGCCTTTAAAAATCCAGCCCACTTCTTAACTCCTCCTACTTTTTGACAAGCACCGATTGCAACCTCGTTTTCTGCTGTTTTCTTATTTTGTTGTTTTCCTCACTTCAACAATATTTGACATACTTAGTGCGTAATCTTGAATAAATTATGAAGATTTGCCCACAATAAGACACGCCCCAAATACCGTTTTGGCGCCAAATGATCGATCGCCAAAATACGATTTATAGTGCTAATGAGCATATGAGTGGATCTGGTTTTTCAAGGCAACCCTAATGTCCGACACTGGTTTGAGCGAGAGATTACAATAAATATAACTATTGTAACTTTTTATTTAGTTAATTATATAACTGGAGGTAATTCTGTTCATTCGCCCGGATACTCTGTAAATTTTACTAACTTTAACTAGTTAAAATTTTTTGCTGTACTAAAATTGTAATGTCTCCTCTGAGCAACAGATGGCGCTCCACTCCTGGATCAAGAGGAGCGGCACTAAGCAACTCCTTTGCACAAATCCGTCATTTTCGCATCCTTTCTGGTAGCGCCATCTATCAATCATATTCTAAACGAATATTTACAGAAATCTAATTATTGTTTTTTCAAACTTTTTAATTTAAATGAAGTGTTTTAAAAATAAAACAGGAGCAATTGTTGTTTTGTTTTAATCTTATACTTAATCTTATATATTTCTAAAATTGTATAGATTTATTTTGTTGAAATGCTTAAATAATTATTATGAGATGCTAATTTAATTACTTTACATTGCTGTTAGTACTTTAGCTTTAATCCGGGCCATTTATAATGTTTCTTTTGATTCATATTTATGTTTAATATCATTTATCACCTTTACAACCCATCATAATTTTAAAAAAAAAAAAAAATAATACTCATATCAGATCATATTCTAGTATTTTAGTTTAACATCACAGTCCCAGTGTATGGGAGCTTGTATATACTACTGGCCTAAAAAATGTTTTGTTCGCAAATATAAGTTTGTTCAAACTGGCTTCGAATTTTAATGCGTTATTTAATTTCAAGCACATCAACTTTGTTTAGTACACTTTTGAAATGGAAGATATTTTGGAAATTAATATCACAGCGAATTAACAAATACACATATATCTCTTTCTATAATTTTATAATAAATTAAAAGCACAGATACTTTTAATAAAATTAATTCAGCAATTTTTTTAAAATTTAGTTTTATTTAAAGGAATATTTTTTTTTCAAATAAATTTTGTGAAATTTTTAAAATTATTAATTTTAGTATTTTCACCTCAAATATGTTTTATCATATATTACAAACCTCGGCTTTCTTTCCTTTTTACTTTTTTAACCTTCTTGAAAAGCTATTGTTTTTCAGTTATGCAACACTAATTGTGTTTAATTTTCTGCTGCTTTCCTTTAAACCAGGGGTCTCCAAACTAAAGATGCTATCCGGCCCGCGGTTAGAATTTTAATTTGTCGGTCCGAGGCAAATTAAATGAAATATGTATTTATACATTATATATCCATCTCATTTTCTATTTTGATTAAATATTTTTTTTTCTTCCTTTTTTCAAAGGACTGATGATCTTTTTACTTTCTCTATTTTTGTTCTACAAAACCTAAATCGACGGAATAGCAAGCACAGACGGCTTTCAATCGGAAAGGGTTTGCAAGTTGAATTAATTGAGTTACGTTCTAGCAATCATCTCAAGCAGTTGTATCTAAATATGCCAAATTTAGAGTTTTACAAATCATTATCGAAAGTAGGTTTCCCAAATTTAATATCTCACGGCCAGAAAATCAGTGCTGTGTTTGCTTCATCTGATATAAGTGAACAAATGTTTTCAACTATGAACCTTAGAAAGAATTATTTCAGAAATAGACTGACAGATGAGCATTTGTGTTTCCTTATAGTGAGGTTCTCACTTCGAACCTCACTGTAAGGAACTTTTAAAAATGAAATCTCGATTTCATTCTGGTCATTAACATATTTAAATTGTAATACTTGTATATTGTTTTTAAAATTTTAGAAAAATTTTTCTTGGCCCGCCAACCTTTTTTTTTTTTCAATTTTTGGCCTGCGACCGAAAAAGTTTGGAGGCTCCTGCTTTAAACCTCAAAGTATTAATTATTGATGAATAATTTGTTAGGAATAACAATTCTATCTGGGTCTCAAGCCCTTTTAGTTACTTTATTTATCCTAATTGTTACTTAACAGCAAATAATAAAATTCAAATTAAAAATAGATTCTTGTATGCTTTACACAGTTGGAAGAAGGCTTGAATATGCTAATTCCGTTAATATCAATATTGCAAATCAAACCAATCTTAATTAAAAATTGTGATTACCAACCAATGTTTATCAAGAATTTTAGTTCTATTATATTTTTCTTGATATGAATTGAATACAGAAGATGAACGTAACTGAATAAAGATTCTTCAGTTAGGTATTCAGAACGTAACTGAAGATAATTGTTTTACTAGAATAACAAGTAATGAAAGAGCTGATGATTTAGACTAAAATTGGAAAGCAACGATAAATGGTAAGTTCCATTTCACAATGAAAATCTAAATGTAAACAAATTAAAATAATGTCTTGAATTCTGAATATCTCACAACTTCTACAAATTTTGATTTCACAATAATTTATCTTAGATTTAAATGCAAAAATTTTACACTTCCTAACTTAAGCATGTAAATTTGACATGTTATTTTCACAGAATTTTGCTTACGAATTTCAGTACATATGAAGATTTCAATAAGAATGTTTTATAAGGAACAATAAGCATTCTTATTAAAATCTTAGTAGTTATATATTGTTATTATAGTATTTTGTATGACTGTTGAAAGAAATTATCATAATTTTCTCAATTAAATCGTTATTTTTTTTTTCTTGAATCAATTAATTGTACTATTGAATAAAAATTAAATTTCAAATTCTTATTTACAATTGAATATAAATGTTATAGTTATTTCTCTTAATTAATAGCATGATTCTTTAATAGCATGATTTCTTCTTAATTGGAGAATAATTTCAATATATATATATGTATATATGTATATATACACAAAGATTTTTAACGACAATTATACAAAGCAACCCACATATGATTTCTCCCAATCAATGCACTGATTTTGACGTACAACTTGCTTCATGCTACAATTTCTTTGAATACCACAGTAAGATATAAAATTTATTCATAAAAGTCTCCAGTTGGTAATCATTCGTAAATGTGCCATTGCAAGCGATGTTAATAAGTTCCTTTTAATGACAAATCTTCAAGAATTTCGCCTCTATTTAAGTTCCATTCTCATTTGCTTTATGTAGCACGCGCCCTTTCATCTACTTAGTAAGATAAGTGTGTTAAGAATTATTTAGTAAGATAAAAGGAAGTCTTGACAAACAGAGACAATAATTTGTAATAATTAATAAAATTTTTAGATTAACAGATTAGTAAAATTTTTAGATTAACAGATTAATAAAATTTTTAGATTAACAGATTAATAAAATTTTTCGATTGACAGATTAATAAAATTTGTAGAATTAATAATGAATACAATTATTCTAAATACCCCACTGTTATCTCAGCATATTTATTGAACTATAGCTGTAGCCATAATCTATGCATCTACTACCAAATAGATGTGACGTCTTTACACTGCTTCCTACGACTATTTAAATTGTCGTTAGCATAGCAATATAACATAATTTCTTACGTACCTTTAATCCTCTATCTTAAACATTCATTACGAGAAAAAAAAAAAAAATGGGACAAAGCATTGCACATCCGCCTTTTATTGAATTAACGCCCCTTTCTTTGTAGTTTATTCCAAAATACCGACAAAAGGATGACATACACTCCCCCCCAACCTGTTTATTCTGCCCTCCACAATCGTTCGATGAAAGAGAATTACGGATTCTCATTCACGAGAGCTGTCGGATTTGTGGTGTCCACAAACTACTGCTGGGACAAAAGACTCCCTCTGGTTCTATATATATAGTGCTTAGTTCATATTTTTCAATGTAATTTCGTGTATAAAACCTTTCTGGGGTGGTACAATTGTCGCTTGCTTTTAATAATTTGCCGACCCAATCTGTTTTTCTATTGGAGTGATAACGCAGAGAACTAAAAAGCTGACGACATGTTATAGTTTGGAGGTATTTTTTTTTTTTTTCAAAAGTACAAGGTGGGGTGGGGGAGTGCAAAAAAGGGACTTTACAGCAGTGGATGGTGATCCATTTTGGTGAGAGTTTTTCCCCCACTAAGTGGATTTAACAGTTCAACAGCTGATGTGTAATGTATGGTAACAACAGACAGCGACAACAGACAATTTCTTTTTTGTTTGGGCAAGTTCATGTCATCCTTTTCTGATATATATATATTATTAATATTTAGTTGGCTTTGACTAACTAATAGTCAAATAAAAGGATATATTTCCTTACAAATAAGTTGTGAAATGAATATTAATTTTATACCTCGAAAATTTCTTCCCAAATTCATAATAATTAAAACTGATGTTGATCAAAATGTTATTTCATGTTATTCTGTTAATTTTTATTCAGATAATCTGATTTACATCTGAAGAAAATATGTTGCATTCCCCTTGCAAACCCTCCAATACCCGTAAGGTGTCATACCCCTCAGTTTGAGAACCACTTAAGTTAAAAACAATTTTAATAAATAAATATAACACAAAAATTTATTTTTAACAATTATTTCTGTACCTATTGTTTTGAACAAGAAAAGTTAATTAACTGTAACTGTATCTTTAACAAGAACAAAAAAAAAAAAAAAAAAAAAACACACATTGATGGTTATAGGATAAGTAACAAGTAATTACAAATTGGAGTCTACTTTCTTTTTGAAAAAACCTTTTTTTATCATCTACTAATGAAATAATATTACATTTTTTAAATGTATGTATTATTAGCATTTCTACCTATTATCTTTTTGGAGAGTTAATTTGTTTCACTTAATACCTACGAATATAATTATATTTTTTATGTCTTCAACTTTAAATATATATACTTATATTCATATTTCATTCTCTGTAACTTTAATTAGTTTAATGTCTGAATTTAATAAAATGAAAAATTTTTTTTTGAATATTTGTTAAAGACATATCCCCAAAATTGAATTGCATCTTCCCTCTACCTGCTTGAAAATTCGTCTATTCATAACTGTCATACTTCAAATAGTGTTTAAAAAAATCGGTTTCTCCCTCTTTCAATTCTAATAATCTTCAATTTTTCCACCTTGAATAAATATATATAAAAATATGAATTCATCAAGCAAGAAAAGAAGTGTGTATTTCTTTGAAAATATTTAAAAAGAAATATGCGTAGGGAAGTCTATTCCATTGACGACTCGCACAAGTTAAATAGTGGAGCTACTTTTATGTCGTATTCCGTATATTTTTAAACTATATTTCAGGTTTGACAACAAGGCGAGATACCAGGAGTGAAATAATTAAATTTCTTTTTATTCGAGCATCCATAGACAGTTTCAGGGGGAGGGGGGCAATAACACACTGAAAAACTTCTTTTGATTTCTGTTCTTCAGTTGTTGGCGCTCTCATGTTTACTTAAATAGATCTTTCCAGTGCCCCTCAAGATAAAAATATTCAAATAAAAAAATGAAATGAAAAAAAGATTTTTGAATGTTTTTTAAAAATCATTCCCAAACTTGAATTACATCGTCCCTCTACCTGCTTGAAAATTCGTCTATTCATAACTATTACACCTTAAATAATGTTTAAAAAAATCTGTTTCTTCACCATCCAGTTCTAATAATCTTCAATTTTCCCACTCTGAATAAATATATATAAAAATATGAATACAAGAAGAAAGAAAAAAAAAGGGTGCATTACTTTGAAAATATTTTAAAAAAAAAATGTGCATAAGAAAATCTATCCCAGTACAATTAAATAGTGGTGATATTTTTATGTTATATTCTGTATATTTCAGAACTGACAACAAGGCGAGATAACAAGAGTGAAATATTTAGATTTCTTTTCATTCGAGTCCCCATGAACAGTTTGAGGGGGAAGGGGAGGGATCTTAGACTGCAAGTAGATCCTTCCAGTACACCTCCAGATTTCAGATTAAAAATATACAAATAAAAAACGAATTGAAAAAAAGAAGACCGAATACATTCATATGCATGATAGCATCTTTGAAATCAATTTTCAAAAAAGGAAAATGATTCACAAAAGCAGCAGTAGAGAAGAAGCAAATATATTTTGCTGAAGAAAATTTTTTCATACACCCAAAAATTATTCCTGAATAAAATTGAATGTAAGAATTAAAAAAAAAAAATAATAATTTAAACTTATTTTCAAATAGGATCGTTTGAAAATGTAAGAAAAAATGTTTGTTATTTATTTAGTTCGAATTTCTTAAGCGGTGACGTTCGTTTCCTCACCGGCTCAAAAAGAACACATGGGGTCTAGGAAGTATTGCCAACAAATACGGAGAAATTTCCAGAAATTTCAGAGAAAAAAATGAGTATTGTCTTTTTGATCCTTGCACTTACATAGAACACTTATTTTTCAATTAATAATTAACAAATAATTACTTATATACATGCTGGAATATGTTTCTATTTTCTCCTTTAAAATAATAAAATTGTTGAAAATTAATCGGGAATATATAACAAAGAAGGATTCTATAAAGCACAATTTCTTTTCTTTTTTTTTTTTTTTTTTTTTTTTTTCATTTTTAAACTTAGCAAGAGAAAATATTTTCGCACACCATTTTTCATTATTATTTGAACAAACTTTGGCCTTTCATATTTGATTTTCTTTTACATAATTTGTTTATATTCTTTTTTAATAAATGCTACTTAAACGACATAAAAAAAATCCCCCGATCTTAACGTTAAGACAAGAGAAATGAAATCTTGAATACTCTTTGGTTTGTTGTGTGGTCTCATGGTTGACGGATAAGCTGCTTCTGTTGTGATGGAGCACCCGCAGGTAAAGTATTAGGTAGGTATTATTTTCACAGCTTAATTACTAAATTTAAAATTTAACGTATAAAATTTCAGAACTATATATATATATATAGTATATTTGTACTTAAATTTATCTTGGATCATCTCCTCTCGATTAGAAATCAGTAAATGGGAAGTTACTGTCAACTGTATTGAAAAAAGAAGTGCTCAATTTGAATATCAGCCTGCCATTGAATATATAAGCACGTTTCTTCCAGGTAATTGAGTTGATGTGCCTCACCGACTTCGAATGGGCCTCAACTTCAAGATCCAGTTGGGGACTTTCAGGGGTGGGGTATAAAGGAAAAGACGTACTAGGTATTGAGGACATTAAAGAGAGGAACTACACTTTCGTTAAACATTCTTCACCACCAGAGAAAGCTGGCAACCTAGGGAAAGGGAAATTTTCCTGTAAGATTCAGGGGAGTTCGTCGATTTTTTTCTTACCTCCAACTTTTGAAGTGACCTGAGTTCCTTTTTTTTTTTCTTACATTAATATGATCTTTTTGTTATTTTATTTTTCTATATTTAGTTTTCTACTTAATTTTCAAAAGTTTTAAATTATAATGTTTAAACAGGATTTTGTTTTGTAGATAATCGAAATTTGATTGAATTATACAGACTTTGAATTAGATTTATAGTATCTGCTTCACCTAATGTTAAGCCATTCCATTAATTATTTACTTGTAAATTGATTATTATCTAAAAATTTCTACCAAAGGTATTATATTTAGCAAGTAAAGTTTATTGCTGTTAATTGTGAAAAAGCGTTAGATTCGCTACATTTGGCGATAAAAAAATAATTTCTAATCCAAGATACAAGATTATGTAATCTAAATATATTACATATTTGATTATGACATGCATTGTAAAGATTACCATATCTGGCATAGATATAATCAACAAGAAAGATTTCAAATTGCGGTATAATTTGTTCTCTATTTAGTATATTTATTATAAAAATATCAATAACAAATATTCTTATTTCTCTCCTTTGAAAACTGAGAATGTATAAAAATCTACAGGGAAAAGAAAGGAAAAAGTAATTGAGTATAAGTTTAAATTATTAAGGTTATCAAATGCATATTTTGAAACATTAAAAAGAAATTATAAAAATTATAAACGAAAATATGTTATATAATGTTTATGAAATGGTTGGCCTGAATATTGAATTGCGCTTCAATAAGTTAAAAAAAAAAGCGCATAATCCTAACATTCATTCTAGAAATTTGTCGAAAGAAAGTAAAGATGATAATAGTACATGTTATGGCCGGATGTATTCTTTTGGTGTATTCGTTCTGAAGACATAACAGCTAATTAGTTAAATTCTGCATAATATAAAACTTTGGAACTTTCACAAAAGTAAAGTTTTTGGTTTCCAGAAATTGATAAACATAAGGTGAATATGGCTATTGAAATATTAGAATTGAAAGGAGACATTTACATAAACTTATCATTTATTTTTTTATAACGCAAAGCAGACTACTAACTCACAAAGAAATCACTACAACGCGAAGCCTAAACTACAATCAACAACGCCATGACTAAGCAGCTTCTAATTTTTTAAAGCATTGGAGAACTCTATGGTTGCCACACATCTCCAGTAAAATTTATTTATACATTTTTCTTTTTCTCACCTCTGTGTAGCTCTAGTGCGAATTCATGGTGGATCCAGTTTATTTAAACATTTTTTTTTCTCCGCGTGCTGTCCTTAATATAGTTCTCGTGGATGGTGGATTTTTACTACAATGGAAGGAATTTCTTATTTATTTCTCACTTTTTTAGGATAACTAGAATTTAGAATTATGTACTTTGGTGTGTGTATATATATATATATATATATATATATGTTATTAATATTTTATTAACATAAAAGTGCTTCTTTAAAACTGCCTCATTGTATTGTGTTTAAATGTTTTTAGGTATTATAACTAGTTGATGTTTTCTTTAAGGCTAAATGTGATCCTACTTTGGTCTTTTAGAGAATGTTTGCTGGTGAATTGGTTATCTTTTGAGGCTTTTATGTTTTAAAATTATTTATTACACATACCTATGAAAAAAATCAATGTATTTCACTTTTATTCAAATATCTTAGTTGTAAGAAGGAATTAGTTTATTTATTACATCTATGCAGTAAAATTTATTTAAAAAGGCATAAGCAATAAAATGTTTGAATTTTAAAAAGCATTATTCTAGATAAATTACACGAGGTTTTAATTTCATTGTTTAATTATTACAGATATGTGAATGTTTAAAAAATGAAATTTTTCTTAAGATAAATTTCATATTACTTACATACAAATACCATAACTAGTCTGAGTTGTATATGATTGCTTAAATTGATATAAATGATGAATTAAAATATTTTATTAAATGTGTAATAACTAATAAAATTATTTACCTTCTCAAGATTGTGAACACTGTTGTCATTATAAATGTTTTAAGAATTAAATTAAAAAAATAAATTATAGTTATTTAAAATAATAATAAAATTAGTTAGCTATATATAATGCATGATGATGTCAGCTATATATTTATTAATGATGTCAGCTATATATAATGCATCTATTTTTGTTGACAATTGTTTAGCAAATTTTCTTGTTAATTTTTTAACAAATAGATTACCAGATAAAGCAAACAAAAATTATAATTTGATGTTTTTTATCTGATTTTATTATGGGTTTTTTTTTATTATAATTTTTTGTCGGTTAAATTTGTTTATATAATTTTCGAATTAAACGTCAAAAAAATAAACGTTCTGCACAAATATTAAAAGAAAAACTACATTAGCAAAATTTGAGAAAATTTGAATAAGCAATTTCCGTTGAATCAACAAGAGAAATTGTTACCAATATTAAAACTTTTTAAAAGAATTACTATACATAAACAGTTAAATTAACAAAAATAATGGATTAATTGCGATAAATATTCCGTATGAAAACAAACTGGATTTCCTAGCAGGAAATTATTTAATAAAAATATGACACAACAACAACAACAACGAAAAACTACAGTAACTATTACAATTGTCACTAACCTGTGATCATTACATTTGCTATCATTATTTAGTATTAGAAATATTATTCAATTATTTTGATTAATATATATTAAAATATTTGCCACGTTTTAAAACTACGATTAATTAAACTTAACACTATTATATTGTGACTTAATCCTAGCAGCTTGACCATGATAAACTGAAAAATATATTATATGAATGAAGAAAATATTTAAAAAAAACCCTTATGTTTGTTAGTAGATATTTTTTGAACAAGCTTTATTTTTTAAACATAATTATTATAAAAAAAATTAAGCTATTTATTTAGTAATTATGACACTTTTAATATCTTGTTTTATATAAAATTTCAATAAATTAACTATTGAATTTTTAAAAAAAGCTGTATTGTAATATTCTCTATTTACATTTATTTTTTTAATTTGAAGCATAAGATGTTAAAATATCTAATACTTCAATATACATAATATTTATATAATATAATACTTCATTACATATAATATTTATATAATATTTCAATACATATAATATTCATATAATATTTCAATGCATATAATACCCGAAATAAATATATAAAAATAATTTAATATTTTTCTTATTTTTATGCCTTTGTGGAGAAAAGCATTAGAAAATACTATAACAATAATCCTTTCAGATATTGTAGTATTAAATGTAAAATACATGAACAATTTAAATAAGCAAGAAAATAATTATTTTTAAGTGACTGGCAAAAGTATTGAAATGAATGTCACTCTTAACATCAAACAAAATGTCATTGCAGAAATGACTATGGAATAAGGACAAAAAGAAGATTCTAACACAGAATATAAGAAGCCACAATACTAAATTAAAAAAAAAAATCTCTTTACTTATATATCTTTGCTATATATATATTGATGAAATGTATTGTACTGTAAACTGAATATATGTTTAAAAGTATAAAATTTTAAAAGGAACTTTCAATTCTTTTAAAATCTTAACTATATTTATACATAATTATAACAATAAATTATTATAATAGAAAAATTATGTAAATCATAAAAGTTTCTTAGCAATTAATTTATAATTTAAAACCAATGCATTTTAATTTCATAAAGAATGTTTTCATTCAAATATATTAATATATAATTCCATGTTTATAACTTCATTATTATTATATAAATTTCATAATTAAATAAAATTTCAATCAGTTTTATATATGATTAAACAATTTAAAAATTATCCTGTAATAATCATATTTTTCATTAATTTTTATTTTATCTTAAATGCGTCTTATATAATATTAGCGAGGCTTTCTTTTAAAATGCATCACTTAAAATTTTCATTTTAACAACGATTTTCTAGATTTTCAATCCTTTCCTCCTTCCCAGGAAATCTATCTGAGATTTTCTCTATTTCTCCCTAGCTCAGTACGATAGATTATGTCTTTAAGCGTTTGTGGTAAATATTTGTCACTGGGGGAAGCAAGACCACCCATAAGGTATTGGGGAAATCAATAACTTCACTTCAAAGCGATTGCTTGCTGACTCGGAAAATTTGTAATAAAAGGAGGGAAAATGGCAGGGGAAAAAATCCCTACGAAGAAGAATAGTTTCTTTTTGTAAGGTATTTTTTATATGTTGCATCTACATATACCAAGGGCATCTTCCAAAATTTGCTATTATAAAAAAAAATAAATATTATTAAAGAGGTTAAATATATATTAAATATTCTTAAAATCACAATGATACTTAATTTTGGTATAAAAAATAACATCAAGAATCACTATGTTGTAGAGTTAAACGATATTATTTTTAAAAATTTATTTAAACTTATAAGAATTAAAAAAAATCACTTGATTAATAACTTTTGTTATAATTGGAATTTATAAAGGTTTATTTTAGAAAGCTTTTAGATTGATTTTTTATTTTTATGTAACTGTAAGGTTATAAGACTCGTTATTTCCTTTAGCTTAATTGGAAGAATTGTTATCGCAATTTTTAATACGCTTTTATTAGCTTCATCTGTATGTTTTTGTATGTATGTAACTGACCTTTTTCCACTGGAGATCTGTTTCTCCTCATATACACTATTTAAGCTGCAAAGAAACATTTACAGGCATCTTTCAGAAAGAAAACAGTTGATTCTTTTTAATACGCTTTTATATTAGTTTCACCTGTATGTTTGTTCGTAACTGACTCTTTGGGCTCGATTTTGCCCTTCTTTAAGCGATCAGATTTAATTTAAACGTTGCAGACTTATCAAGGACCGACGACACTAAAATATTTTAATAAGTTTATTATCTCATCATGATTAGGATCGCCAGGATTAGAGATTTTATTTTAACTTATGAAGATCAATTTAACCCATGTAGAATGAAAGTATTCAGTAAAGATATTAAAATCTACGTGGGACAGTGGCACAACGGACTATTCGCATTTAGCTTTTGTTTTACACACAATTACATTATTGTAAGTACTATAGTTCCACTCCTCCGTACCGGGACCTCATTTAAATATTATAGTTTAAAAACACTAAAAAACATGCTTTTAGAGTTAATCAAACTAAAAAGTAAAAAATAAATAAATAGTTTACAAAAACTAAAAAACACGCTTTTAGAGTCAATCAAACTAAAAAGTAAAAAATAATTCTTAACATAAGAATAAAATGATTGACGAGAAAATGAATGTCACTGTTCTAAAAGCGTGGGGTGCTCGATATCAATCGTTATAATTTTTCACTAGTTTCATTCCGAAATGCAGAGTTAGTTTAAAAATGTCATACAAAGCACCCCACGCTTTTAGAACAGTGACATTCATTTTCTCGTCAGTCATTTTATTCTTATGTTAACAATTATTTTTTACTTTTTAGTTTGATTAACTCTAAAAGCGTGTTTTTTTAGTTTTTGTAAACTATTTATTTTTATAATGCGGATCATATGATTTTGGTGTAGTTTTAGAAACTTAACATGATTGAGTTTTAAAAACGTGTGATTGAATTTCTGTTAAATTTTATATTTTTTATTTGTCTTCAAAGCATATGCAACTTCTGGACTAAAATAACATTAAAAACCACTGTGTTGTACAGTTAAACGATAATATTTTTAAAAATCTATTTAAATTCATAAAAATAAAAATATCATTTGTTATAATAAGTTTTGTTAACATTGAAATTTATAAAGGTGTATTTTTGAAAGTTTTTAGCTTTATTTCTATATTTTATGGAACTGTAAGGCTGTAAACTGTAAAAAGGATAAAAATAAAGACCTGTTCTTTACTTTAGCTTAATTGGAAGAATTACTATGGCCAAAACGTGTACTTGTATTTCAGTTAAATTTTATATTTTTTAATTCCCGTATATGCATAGGCAACTTCTGAACTAAGATAGCATCAAGAATCACTCTATTGTACAGTTAAACGATATTAGTTTTAAAATATATATATATATAGACTTATAAGAGTTAAAAAATCATCTGTTATAATAGGTTTTGTTATAGTTAAAATTTATAAAGATGAATTTTAAAAAGCTTTTAGTTTGATTTCTTTCTTTTAGCTATTTTATAGAAAAATGTACGTAAGTACGTTATTTTGCATACTAAAACAAGGAAAATTCGATTATCTGTAGCCTTAATTAATAAATACAAAACCTTAACACTGAGTTATTTAAAATACAAATTTCTTAGAATACCTATTGGTTATGATTGTAATAAAATTATCTTAAATAATTTCTTAATGAATAAAAATAAATTAGATGTTAGATTAATCATAGCAAATTTGAAATTTTTTTTTATCCGCTATAAGATTTGATACATTTACATAAGAATATAATAATTTTATTCGTAAATTTATTGCTTACAAAAGACATTCAAAGTTATCAAGTGCATTGGAGCATATTTCTCGCAATATTGGTGTTATTTAGGTGTGGATTTACTATTTAATATATTTTTGTAATGTTGATGAAATACATTGGAAAAATGACTGATGGAATATTTTAATATATTTATCTTCTTTTGCGTGAATTTATTTACGTCGTAAAATAGAGCAAAGCAATGGTCTTAAAGCTTTATATATTAGATTGGGGAATAGAAATCCATTATTTTTCCGATAGATGGCTGTAGTGATCCATATCTTGTAAAGTATCGATCAAACAATTTCAGATTTATTCTCGTTGGAAAGGTGACATTTCGCATTAAAAAAATTCTTTTGCTGTTTTTTTTCTTCTTTTTTTTTGGTCCATTCAGTTGTGTTGCAGGATGCTAAAAATGGAAGTCAACAAAGAGAAAATTCGGTACATTTCACAGTTTTTCTTTGAGAAAGGCGAAAATACAAGCCAGGCGGCTGAAATTGCGAATGATGTTTATGGTCCTGATACTGTAACAGTCAATTATGTGCAATTTTGTTTCGTAGTTTCTGCTCAGATATTTTTGATGTTAAGGATACACCTCGCACATGTAGGCGTGTCGTCGATACAATCATGGGAATAATCTAAATTGATCGTCTTGTTAGCAGTCGTAGGATTTCCCAGGAGCTAAATATTGATAAAACAGTTTAAAACCATTTGCACAAAGCTGGATTCAAAAAGAAGTTTGATGTTTGGGTGCCCCACTAAATAACACAAAAAACATGATGTATCGAATTTCCATCTGCAAGACTTGGCCAAACGGAATGAAATCGACCCATTTCTTAAACGGATGATGACTGGAGATGAGAAATGGGTCGCATACGACAACATTGTGAGAAGACGATCGTGTTCAAAGCTCGGTGAAGCAGCTCAAACGGTGGTCAAACCAGCACTAACGGCCAGTAAGGTTCTACAGTGCATTTGATGGGATTGGAAAGGAATAATTTATTATGAGTTACTTCCATATGACCAAACACTAAATTCGGATCTATACTGTCAACAACTGGACAATTTGAAGCTAACGATTGACCAGAAACAGCCAGAATCGGCCAACAGGAGAGGTGTTGTGTTCCATAAAGACAACGCTAGACTATACACGTCCATAGTGATTCTAATGATTCCCCAAAAAACTCCGAGAACTGGGTTGGGAAGCTTTGATTCCTCCATCATATAGTCCGGACCAGGCACCAAGCCATGTTTTTCTTGCATTGCAAAACTTCCTTAGTGATAAGAAATTGGTTTCAAAAGAAGATTGTGAAAATCGATTACTAGAAGTTTTTGACAATAAATACCAAGACTTCTATGAGAGGGGCATTATGAAGCTACCTTTAAAATGGTAAATAAATTAATAAATCTAATTAATTAATGCTTCCTTTAAGTTAATAAATTAAATCCAATGATATTTTATTAAAGGATATTCGAATATTTGTGTCTCTTGAACAACTAAACTATCAAAGTTTATCTTTCTTCTTCATTGCCGCCACAGCCTCATTGTGGACAAAGGCCATTTTCCTACTGCCAGATTTCGAGAGATGTTTTCTTTTTACGGGATAGGGTTTTAAATCCTACGTTCAACGCTCTACAGTCATATGAGGCCTGGACCTACGGTTTAAATTGGATTCCAAACTACGACGAACACCAATGGAACCTCGGAACTCGAACCCGAATCGTATTGCATCAAACTCTAATCACTCGGTTATCAGGCCCCTCAAAACCTATCTAGCTATTTTAAATACCGTCATCCGATATTGAATATAACTTCGAGCTAATAATAAAATTATCATTATCATTTTATAATTTTCTCTAAAAGAGTCCTTTAAAATGTATAAAACATAACCTAAAATGTATAAAACAACCTTTTAAATGTGGGCCTGAATGACCGAGTGGCTAGCGCCCTGGCGCTCGGTACCACAGGTTTCGGGTTCGAGTCCTGGCGGTGCCATGGTTGTTTGTATCCACTTTAAAAAGTAGGTCCTGGTCTAATAGGATCGTAGAGCGTTGCGGGGGCATTTTTACTCCGCGTCCGTAGCTTATCTTCAAGTTACACGCGCCCTCTGGGTAATGCAAAGTGAGTAGGTCTGTGCAGCACTTGCCTTAAGGCATCCAAGACGTCCATGTCTGTGTTTGCCAGCTGCATTAGAAAGAAAAAAACCCTTTCAAATGTATAAAACAAAGAACAATTCACTAAAGCTGCGATTTCTATCTATTTTTATTATTAGAGGAAACACAGGTGATTAAAGTAATGGAACATTTTCTTACAACTCCATGTTTTCTTTCTATTTCAAAAAGTTAAAAATGAAGGTTTTTTCCGCTTTAGAAGTTTGACTTGGCTCCGAGTCACTGAAGCTGGAGGCATTATGACTAAAGAAGCAAGATGCTGAACATCAGAAACCCCATCGAGTCTCATCGTTTTTGAAACAGTGTGCAACTATGCAGCACCACAACAATGACTCCAGTGGACTGAACTGTGGCTGAAAAGCTCACCACAGATACACCATGCTACTGAGCCGCGAATCGGGCAAAATAAATTTTAAATATGGAATCAAAAAACTGATTGTGAACTAAATCGTATTACGTTTAAATAAGAGAACTGTTAATTTTATATTTTTGTATCTCTAAAGAATAAATATATTCATTTAAAGAAGGATTACACGTGATTCATAGATAGAAATACTACTCATGTTATTTCTTTATACACACACACACTCACACACACACTCTCTCTCTCTCACACACACACACACACGCACACACACACACGCACACACACACACACACACACACATATATATATATATATAAATATATTTACCAGTTTTCCTTACTCATCCTCAGTGTTCCGCACCGCGGGACGGACATTCCATGAGTTGTCTATTCATAGATGGAGGTAAAAGGAAGTACGCTATTAAACATATAAATACAAATTTTAGTCAATAGCTTTGGTAGTTAAAATACATTTCAAATTTATGGAAAAAAAAAACCTGTGATCAGGAAACTCACCACTAAATGGAGTCAGAAACCGGCAGTAACAGCCCTCTTGTAATCCATGATTAATCACTGAATCGTGAATTTCATCACAATTCCGTGCTTACATGTGTTTTGGATGGGAAGCCGTGGGAGCCTTAAACGGGAGTCTTTATTTCGATCGTTTAAATAGTCAGGTGCGACGATAGACTCTCAGCCTTGAGAGCCTACGAGAAAGGGGAGAAAAGCCTCTTTAAAGATCTGTGCGCCTATCTTCCATTGAATGAACAGACCCTCTTTGACCCCCCTCTCCTTGCAATTCATACGAAAACCTTATCGGTAGACTTTTCCCCGTCTTCTGCTGGAGAACAGGGAAATACGCCGCAAATTCCCATTATCTCTGGGTGATTTAATTATTCTCAACGCAGAACAAAGTCATTTATTTGAAATAAAATCTTGATTGACTTTTAATTTAGCTTGTAATTCACAAATGCCGTCGAATTCAAGTGTATTTAGAATTACTCTTTAATTTGATTTCTTTTTTGAGAATAAGTAGGTAACAAAAAAAAATTAATATAAAAATTTTTTTTTTTTTAAAGTCAATTCCTAAATTTTTTTCACTCTGTTGCTATAAAACTCTATTGCATATTCACTCTATTGCATATTCTATTAAATACTTAAAAAAATATTCATTGAAATTTTAGAGTTTAAAAAATTGTTTGCAATGAAGTTTGAACATCGAGATTGCGTTTAGTTACTTTTTGAATAATTTATTTCTTAACTGATAAAACAAAATCAAACCTAAAGAACTTTTAATACTGGAGTGTTTATATTTCTTATTGTTAAGATTTCTTATATGTACCATGATTTGTTATTTCATTCAGTTCTAACAGGAAGTAAAAATATAAATAAATGTTCGAACAAAGAATGTCGAAAACGAAAAATGATTGAGGGTAAGAGTATAAAATGTAACTTATACTTCAGATTAGCATGTTCTTCTTGATGGCATTGCTATGTGGCTTTGCGATGGCATTGCCAGAACATCTTTCGAACACAAATTACATCCATCCCTTCCTTTTTTCTTCAGTTCCCTTCGTGGAATGACATCCGAGGTAAAAAGAAATACAACGATCGCAAAGACGGGGGTTTCCAATTTTTTTTTTTTCAGAATAAGAGTTCTCTTCCCCCTTTCCAGATTGTAACATGAATCTCGCTCCAAACATTTTACTGGAATCTCGTCGTAATGCATATGCTAGTATGGAAGTCTTTGATACTGTTAAGAATCCTGACATTGCTTCTCACTAAAAAGCAAGGCGATCATTTATTTGACAAACCTTCGAAAGTTAAACCCTGTGGCTCCAAGGTTTCGAGAAACATAATAAGAAAAAGAAAATTCTAAAATGTCTGAAAAACCCATGTTCAAAATTCCTGTGGAGTATTCATTTGATACTATATCGAACTCACCGAGGATAATCGAAAACCAGGTTTTCCTCCGTTTCTGAACTTCTTCCCTTCATCCTAACGATACATTGATGCCCAGGAATGTAATAAAACACTACTCCACCATCCAACAGAGATGTCATCACTGTCAACAGAGCAGCGATCACTTATTGAAAAAAGATTACTTTTGCATGCACTCATTTCATTTAATAGTTGCAAATGAAGACAGGCGGTAGGATGTTTTCGAAGTAGAGACGATAAGGAAAAAAAGCATAAAGAAGACAAAAGGAATGCCTCGCTTCTTTTATTAAAGCAGAAATGTCTTTGAAAGAGTTGGAAAGAAACTTTTCTTTTTGAACTTAGCATACTGACTTCATTGAGATGTTCTTGTTTGCCTTGAAAATGTAACCTTTTTTATATTCCATTTTATTATTACTTTTCATTTTTAAACACACATTAAACAAAATGGAGATTATTAAATTTATTTGTTGCAGAATTTTTTTTTTTTTTTTATATAAATATTTACCAATTAATGAATATACACTCATGTCCATAAATTAAGGATAATGAAGTTCAGGCAAAAAAAGAGACAGAAGCAAAACAAATTTGACTTTTTTGTAAAGTCTATTTATTAAACAAAAGGTAAAGAGCAAAAAAGATGCTATATGTTTGACATAATTAATAAAAATTGCGATTTTTACTCCCTGGAGCAAATTTAAAAAAAGAACCTATTTACAAAATGATGATGGTTAGTATGATGGTTAATATGGAGTATGTCTCCCGGACGATGGAATACAGGCCTTACAACGCCTAGGCATGCTGAGTATCAAATTATCAATCTGATCTTGGGAAATATAACACCACTCATCAAGCAATGCCATCCGAAGTTCCGGTTGACAGGTGGGAGGGGGTTGACGGCTGCAATTTGTTGGCCAAGCATATCCCACACATGCTCTATTGGATTCAAGTCCGGTGAGTATGCTGGTCAATCCATACGGGTGATATCCTCCAATTGAAGGCATTCGTCTACAATGTTTGCACGGTGAGGACGAGCGTTGTCCTCCATAATCAGAAATTCAGCACCCATGGCGCCCCGAAACAAACGTACATGTTGTTCCAGAATGACATCCCGATAGATGTGGCCTGACATCGTTACATTCTGAATATACAGGTCAGTTCTGGAACCAAGAATAATTCCTCCCCAAACGAGCCATCCTGCACTACCGTAACGGTGTCGTTCAATGGTGTTCTCTTGGTGGTAACGGATACCTGGCGCTCTCCATATGAAAGTCCGGCGAGAATCCGACTGCAAACTAAACCTGGACTCGTCGGAAAACATCACACCAGACCACTGTTGCGGTGTCCTCAATGCATGCTCTCTACTCCAGGTTAATCGCAGGCGACAGTGAGTTGCGGTAAGTGGAACACCTCTGACAGGCCTACGAGCATATAGACCAATGTGCCCTAAGCGTCTGTACACGGTCTGCCTTCAAACTGTCGTACCGGTAGCTGAAGAGAGCTGACGAGACAGGTCTGATGCTGTGCTCCGTCTGTTTCTTTTGGCAGTAACTGCTAAATACCGGTCCACATTCGGCGTTGTAACTCGGGGGCGACCTGTGCTGTAACATCTACTCACATTACCATTATCTTGGAATCGTTGCCAAAGCCTGGTGATGACACTCTGGGCTATTCCAAGTTCCTCGGATACTTCCAGCTGGGTACGTCCACATTCCAGTCGTCCGATAATTCTACTACGTAAAAAATCCTCCAAATGCTTCCTTTGTGCCATAACTATGCGGTTATTACACTGAAAGGCTTTTAAAAAGCTTGTGAACAATTTTACTTCTTTGCCACCATTCCTCTTACACTCGTCATTGTGACGTACTATCCGCGCCATCTGGCGGTTTCCTGTAATTTGCATATTCTTCTTCAAGATGTGTGTGACAATTCTGCAGGTGAAATTTTTATTTTAGAGTTCAATTTCTGTATGATTCTGAATTATCCTTAATTTATGGACATGAGTGTATTTTTGCACCAGGAAAATTTTTATAGAAATATTTCTTTAATAATTAGAGAAAATTTACAAAAAACAAGTTTTGGTGTGCCCATATATCATACATTTTGAGTAAATTGATTTGTTTTTGCATATGCAATAAGCACTCTCAAGCATGTTAAATTTTCTTAATACTTACATTAAAAGGAAATGATTAGCATTGATTCAAATCGTCAAAGACATAATTATTACTAAAATAAAAATATAAAATGAATACGCTTGTTTTGAATTCGTTTTTCTTGAACTCGATAAGTTTTACAGGTTTTTTTAAATGTTTTGTTAAAATTTATTTAAACTTTTAAAAAATTCAACTCTCTTCAAAGATATTTAAGAATTTGTTCACTCTGATGTTCAGAAACTTTGGAAGTAGGATAGTAATTTATTCGTAGTTAAAATGCAGTAGTCATTTGTTATATTGGAGATGTTGGGAGACAATGTAAAAGCTTCATAAAGGCTTTCTCTTTAAAGTTTTCCAAAATTTTATTTAATTTGTTTACTAACTTTTAATTTTTAATTTTTTTATTTCTAATTTTATTTTATCGCCCATAAGTTATTTCAATAACAAATTTTAATTTTAAATTGATAATAATTCCTTCAGTTTATATGTAGTATATTTTTATTTGTACAATTTTATTTTATAACCATAGACCAAGGGTCTCCAAACTTTTTCGGTCACGGGCCAAAAAAATTTTTTCTAAAACTTTAAAAACAATATACAAGTATTACAATTTAAATATGTTAAAGAGCAGAATGAAATCGAGATTTCATTTTTTGAAATTTCTTACAGTGAGGTTCGAAGTGAGAACCTCCCTATAAGGAATCACAAATGCTCATCTGTCAGTCTACTTCTGAAATAATTCTTTCTAAGGTTCATAGTTGAAAACACTTGTTCACTTATATCAGATGAAACAAACACAGCACTGATTTTTGATGAAGCAAACACAGCACTGATTTTTGATGAAGCAAACACAGCACTGATTTTTGATGAAGCAAACACAGCAATTCCGTGAGATATTGAATTTAGGAAACCTACTTTCGATAATGATTTGTAAAACTCTAACTTTGGCATATTTAGAAACAACTGCTTGAGATGATTGCTAGAACGTAACTCAATTAATTCAACTTCCAAACCCTTTCAGATTGAAGGCCGTCTGTACTTGCTATTTCCGCCGATTTAGGTTTTGTAGAACAAAAATAGAGAAAGCAAAAAGATCATCAGTCCTCTGAAGAAAGGAAGAAAAAAAAATATTTAATCAAAATAGAAAAGGAGATGGATATATAATGTATAAATACATATTTCTTTAATTTGCCTCGAACCGACAAATTAAAATTCTATCCGCGGGCCGGATTTAGCCCGCGGGCCGTAGTTTGGAGACCCCTGCCATAGACAATTTACAAATGATTTCTAAATGTGTAACATATCCTAATTGGTGTAACGTCGAACAAAACTAGTGCAGTACATAGCCTCAAATTGGCTCGTCAATTTTTAATAATTGCTTTTTATTTTATTATAATTATTATTTTATTTTATTATTTTTGTGTTCTTCTTTTCAAGAACTTCTGACGCCCTCATCTAATAGTTGCATGTTTCAATTCGTAATATTTTGTTCCATGAAATCTAGAAGGAAAAAGCTTAGGAGTATAGACAAAAAAAAATTGTGCTTAAAGACGTATAGAATTAGAAAAACATTTTAAAAAATTGAAAAGAGAATTAGCTTAAAAAAGTTTGAATAGAATAGAATAGAATTTTCAAAAAAAAAAATAGAAAATTAATTTTTAGAATAGAATTAAAAAAATGTGTGCATAAAAATTTGTGCATTGAAAAAAAAAATCGTAAACACTTTTCAGCAAAACAGTGAAAAATTGACAATGTGGCCACAGTTTCTAAACATTCGAGCCTTTTGGTTTGTACTCTTAAGTTAAAAAGTAGGCTAAATTTAGTAAAATGTTTATTTCAAAAGGCTTTAATTTATTTAATTTATATTTTTTTTAAATTAATTGTTTTATTGCACAAGCAATAAAAAATTCTAAGGTTTCTCTGATTAATTTAGATATAACACTCGGGGAATTTATCCCACCATTTGTTTGTATACATTATTCATTTCAGCTCCAACAGTTGTTTTTCAAAATCGCAATTCTTCATTTTGCTAAAGCATTCTAATTGAAAAATTTAGATATCATGATTATAGAAAATAATTTCTTTATCTTCTAAGTGTTCATTCGCTTTTCTCAAACAATTCCTATTGGGAAAGACGTGGTTACCCCATCTGCTCCACTCCAGATTCAAATGAGATACGTATGTGTGTGTCTCTCTCTCTTTCTCCCTAATACTAACGATTTTTTCCTTTTGGAAGCTAGGAAACAGGGTGTGGAGCAAGTGCTTCCCCCCTTTTTTAATAAGCTTTTATTAGCTTCACCTGTATGTTTGTATGTTTGTATGTATGTATGTAACTGACTTTTTCCCCTGGAGATCTGTTTCTCCTCATACACACAATTTAAGCTGCAAAGAAACATTTACAGGCATCTTTCAGAAAGAAAACAGTTGATTCTTTTTAATACGCTATTATATTAGTTTCACCTGAATGTTTGTTTGTTAAACTAAAAAGTAAAAAATAAATTAATAGTTTAAAAAACACGCTTTTAGAGTTCATCAAATTAAAAAGTAAAAAATAATTGTTAACATAAGAATAAAATGACTGACGAGAAAATGAATGTCACTGTTCAAAAAGCGTGGGGTGCTTTGTATGACATTTTAAAACTAACTCTGCATTTCGGAATGAAACTAGTGAAAAATTATAACGATTGATATCGAGCACCCCACGCTTTTAGAACAGTGACATTCATTTTCTCGTCAGTCATTTTATTCTTGTTAACAATTATTTTTTACTTTTAATTTGATTAACTCTAAAAGTGTTTTTTAGAATTTCATTTTTTTTTACTTTTTAATTTGATTAACTCTAAAAGCGGGTTTTTAGTTTTTAAACTATTCATTTATTTTTTACTATTTAGTTTGATTAACTTTAAAAGCGTGTTTTTTAGTTTTTTTAAACTATTCATTTATTTTTTACTTTTTAGTTTGATTAACTCTAAAAGCGTGTTTTTTAATTTTTTAAACTATTCATTTATTTTTTACTTTTTAGTTTGATTAACTTTAAAAGCGAGTTTTTTAGTTTTTTTAAACTATTCATTTATTTTTTACTTTTTAGTTTGATTAACTCTAAATGCGTGTTTTTTAGTTTTTTTAAACTATTCATTTATTTTTTACTTTTTAGTTTGATTAACTTTAAAAGCGAGTTTTTTAGTTTTTTAAACTATTCATTTATTTTTTACTTTTAGTTTAATTAACTCTAAAAGCGTGTTTTTTAGTTTTTTAAACTATTCATTTATTTTTTACTTTTTAGTTTGATTAACTCTAAAAGCGTGTTTTTTAGTTTTTTTAAACTATTCATTTATTTTTTACTTTTTAGTTTGATTAACTCTAAAAGCGGGTTTTTTAGTTTTTTAAACTATTCATTTATTTATTACTTTTTAGTTTGATTAACTCTAAAAGCGTGTTTTTTATTTTTTTTAAACTATTCATTTATTTTTTACTTTTTAGTTTGATTAACTCTAAAACGTGTTTTTTAGTTTTTTTAAACTATTCATTTATTTTTTACTTTTTAGTTTGATTAACTCTAAAAGCGTGTTTTTTAGTTTTTTTAAACTATTCATTTATTTTTTACTTTTTAGTTTGATTAACTCTAAAAGCGTGTTTTTTAGTTTTTTTAAACTATTAATTTATTTTCTTTTTCTTTTGTCAGAGCGTTTAAGAACTTCTTTTTACTTTGAGGTTATATCATTGAATTGATTCCCTTGAATTGATCAAGTCCAAACCATTATAATTTATGTAAATAATGACACTGCCAATGATCTAATAATTTGAAGTGAAATGTGAAAAAATACTAAACACAATGTTAAATATATGTGAATGTTATTATAGTTGAATATTTCTTGTTTGGCTTTAAATACATTTCGTATAATCCGTAGTTAACATAAATTTTGTAGCATGAACTTTTTGCATATTTGTTGTAAAGATAAAAAATACATCTTGATGTAACATAATATCTATACACTCAAGAGCCAAAACATTATGACTTCCCCTACATTTTGCAATGAACTCGCCCGGATGACGTGGAAGGCACGTGATCAGGTGGAAGTGGTATTTAACTGGTATTAAGTGGTGGTACTAATCCATGCCAAGGCGGGTTGAAGCTGTGTTGCGCGGCAAAGGTGGGCCAACTCGTTATTGACAGGTGGTCGTAATGTTTTGGCTCTTGAGTGTATATAATACATTAATTAACATAACATAAAATTAGTTTTATATATATAGTTACAATTTAATTCTTGATCTCGATAAGGAATGATTTTATTTGTTACGCATATATTCTTATAGAAATTATAAATACAAGCAATTCTTCATATAAATAGAGCAAAAATTTATTTATAACGATGTTCCATTAAATATGAGAGTGAACAAAAACTTTATACAGGATTAGTGGCTGAAAATATAATATTGAATAGTAATTTCTATTTTTATACTTAAGAAAGCTTCAACAAAAGAATGCAAGCATAAAATTACCCTTAAACATAAAAAAAAAAGTCTTTCTCAGTTGCAATAATAATTATTCTAACTGTGGATAATGCCATAAAATATTTTTTTTCTGATCTAAAACTTCTATAAATTATTTCCAACTTATAAAAAAAAGATAAATGAAACAAATCAAAATCCCATATTTATTTTTTAATTTCTTATAAATATTAATTTCTTAATCTAGTTGGAATTTTAATTTTCTTTCATTATTTATGTAATTTCACTTGAATTTTTCAATTTCTACTATTAGTTCACACACTCGCTATATATATCTTGTTCAAATTTTCAATCGTTAATCAAATACTTTTATTCATCCACTCAAGGTTCAAATACATTTTTTTAAACTTGTAGTGGATGACACTTGATGTTACTACAGTTTTTTCAAACATTAATTCAGTAATTAAAATTAATTCAGTAATTTTAGTTTTTTTTTTACATTTAAGTTGCACTTATCTACCAATAGATGGCGCCAGATAAACTTAAAAAGAGGAATTAAGAATTATTTATAAGGAACTTTCTGCAATACAGTGAAAAAAAAGTAGGAATTGACTATAATTTTTTTTTTTTTATATTACTAGTTCTATTTGCAATGCGAACCGAAAGATTTAATCGTTAACTTTAAACATTGTGCTGACAAGTAAATGGCCTAGAGACATAAATGAGTATATGTCAGTAACTAATAAAAACGCATGAGTCCTTTTTTTATTTTTTTTCGACCTAAGAATAAAGCAGCATATCAGGAGATGAAGGTGAAACGCTGAAATAAAATCATGGAAAATCTATAGTCCCAAAAAGATTCATATATTTTTCATTTCGAGAGTATTTCCCACAGTGGGTAACAGCAACAGCTACTAAAAGTGACTTATGCCAAAGCATAAATTGAATAAAATTGGATGTGAAATGTACGACAAGAAAGAGTTAAAAAATTCTTTTCGTCAGTTCTGTCTAAAAATTCCTGTATGCCATTATTTTAGTCTCTTTATTGAAAATTGATGAAGTCCGAATGGCATTCATTCAGTGAAATGTGAATGGCTTACGAAGAAAAGTCTATATATATATGAAGAACGGAATGTATTTTTTTTGTTGCAATATGAATGAGAAATATATTGATTGAATAAAATAGGTAACATATTCCCACACTGTTCACCAGCTCATCAAGGTGTAGATTACCTTCCGTTACCTACAAAATAATCCCAGAAATTCATAATTGTAATGCAACACTTAATAGTAACAATTCGATTACCGAACTGAAATAAACGCCATTCTCAATCAATTGAATATGCATAAAAATGTAAAAATGCATAGAAATACTTCATACTGTGATGGCCGAATGGCTAGCGCTCTGGCGTTCGGTACCACAGGTATCGGGTTCAAATCTCGGCTTTGCCATGGGTGTTTGTAGTGGTTCGGAAGTCATTTTAAGCTGTAGGTCCCGGTCCTAACAGGATCGTAGAGCGCTGCGGGGGGCTTTGTGACTCCGCGTCCGTGGCTTACCATCAAGTTGCACGCGCCCCCTGGGTAATGCAAAGTGAGTAACATAGGTGCAGCCGTTATGGCGAAAGATCATGGTCTATTTGCCAGCTGCATTGGAAGAAAAAAAAAACTTCCATACTGTCAATCCACAATAATATTTATATTCAAATAAAAATATACCAAATAAGAAAATTTAACAAAAATGATAAGAATCTTAAAACATCAAATCTTATGGAGCACAACACAACACTTAGACAACGAAGAAAATTAAAGAACAGACTTCCTGTCCAAAGAAGCGAATGGCAGAAACTCAATATCAATCATTCTTTTTCCAACAACTCACCTAACATTGTATCTTAAAAAAACATACTTATTACAATAGGAACAGGACTGGACTCTCTGTGATACTAAACGCAAAACATACGAGTTTATCCTAAAATCAAGCAAAAACTTCTACCTTCCAATTCACATATTTCATTATTGGTCATGAAATTTTCAGTACATATCTGCAGATTTCAAATAAAAGACGCATAGAAAAGTATCTGGGATGAAGAAGGTACTCCACATCATTATATATTCTATAGCACTTTAATTCATATAACCACATTAAAAAAACTAGCGTCAGAAAACAGCAAAAATTATTTAATGAGAAGGAAAGTATCAGCACAATAGACTATTTAATTAACAACTGATTCTATTGCAACATATCTCTAATTGTAATAATTCAATCCCCACAGAAAAATATAAGGAAAATATAATACACAACCAAGAGAAACACTGAACATAAATGGTTGCAAGGGGATATTATTATGGTTTCATATATAAATATTGTTGCATTCCTAGAAGAATCATTAACCCACATATGTAGTTTGATATTGTAACACATCTCAGTAGCAACAGAATTACACTAAATCACTGTCAGCTGTCGTGCTCTGTAACTAACAAACTATTTGGCAACTTGTCAGTAATAGTGTTCCTAAATGGAAAGATTGGTTACTTACGATTGTATATTTACTATTGTGCCCAAAAAGTAAGACCAATGTTTAATTTAAAATTCCCGGGGCTTATGGAATTTAAATTTTTTTCTTTTTTATGTTGCTCGCACTGTCCTTGACAACTGTATGAAATTTCACGCCAAAATATTCATGACTGTTTGAGTGACGCTTGGCTTTGGGAGACGCTAAGACTGATTCCTGCAATTTTTGAAATGTCTGAATGAATTGAGCAAAGAACTTGCATTCAATTTTGTTTGCTGAAGCGTATAGAATGCTGCAGAAGGCATTCGGTGAGCATTCCTATATCGGAAAGAAATGTTTAGAAGTGATATAAGAAGGTAGAGAACTCATTGAAAACGAAGAGCCCTCTGGTCAACCCTTAACCTCAAGCTAGAGATCTTGCTGATGATGTTTGAGTTTCAAAAGGATCGGCCGATTCAAACTCGTCAAATTGGGCCTCAAACGCGTCAAAACTAGATTGGTACCGAAAACACTGAATGCGCCAGCTCACACTGCATTGATTTTTCGTGACTTTTTCTCAAATGAAACCCATATCGTTCCATAACCACCGTATTCACACTGTGCGACTTCTGTCCATTCCTTAAACTCAAAAGACCACTCCGGGGACACCGTTTTGAGACGATTGAAGATATTCAACGTATATCGCGGAGCGCTGTGAAGGCCATCCCTGCCGATGACTTTTTAGGCATGCATTGAAGATTGGAAAAAAAGTTGGCATAAGTGCATTGTGTCCGGAGGGGATTACTTTGAAAGCGATGAAATAAATTAGAAGAATAAATAAAGAGTTTTTGAAAAAAAAAACATAATTGGTTCTTACTTATTGGGCAGAGTAGTAGTCTTCCTAAATGGGGAGATTGTTTACTTACGGTAGCATATTTATTAGGTTTTACTGCATTACTTATATGTGCAGCCAACGGCATACCATGCTGAATATACCGGTTCTCGTAAGATCACCGAAGTCAAGCATCATTGGGCGCGGCCAGTGCTTGGGTGGGTGACCACCTGGGAACACCGCGTGCCGATGGCATTCACAAATTAGGGACCTGAATGGCCGCGTGTCTGGTGCTCTGGCGCTCGGTGCCACAGGTTTCGGGTTCGAATCCCGGCGGTGCCATGGATGTTTGTAGTGGTTCGGAATCCTCTTTAGGCCGTAGGTCCCAGTCTCCTATGACTGTAAGAGCGTCACGGAGCTAAAGTCAGACTTCTACCTACGGGTGCTCCATCACAACAGAAGCTGCTTCCTTCCCCTTCAATCATGAGTATGTATGGGCTCGTGGGCTTGGCCAGCCAAGTGGGATAAGAAACAACAACAACAACAACAACAACAAACAACTTATAAGTGTTATAAGAAAAATATAAATGTACTATGTTTTTCAAGTATTTTGTTATTAATGTAAAATTAATAAAGTTCATTACTTGATTTATTTGTAGATAAAATCTTTAAACGATATCCATGGCTTTTAATTTATTAATCAGTCTTGACTGAGCTGGAAGACATTAAGCTGCCCTACTTTTCACACATCCTTCCATTTAATTGAATGGGTGGTAGCGAACGTTGCGAATTTAATTTTTTTTTTTCGAATACAAGTGGGAACTCTTTATACACGCTTTGGAATCATTCGCTGGAGAAAAAAAAGTCCTGCATATCCGCTTCCCCTTAAGTTACCATACTTCGGGGTGGTTCTGAAACACCGGGGAAAAAAAAAAAAAGAATCCCCCCTCCCTTCTCCTCTTTTTCTAAATCGTTTGGGATCAGAGGATCACAGACTTTGAATTCCATTCTACGTTGCTAGGTTATTTGAATATTCCCAACAAGAAGGGTGGAGAGAATAAAGAGTCTTTTGTGAGTTTCGAATGGTAGCTTTTTTTTTTTTACATTCATGTTTTGTATTTAATTTTCTTATTTTTAATCAAAAGTCACTTAAACGAGTCGTATACAACTTCAGTCATTCTTCGTTGGCTAAGTCTATTTTTTATTTCAATTAAAAACATAATACAAAAAAAAAAATTATTTTTCTACAACATAATAAACATATCGGCAAAGGGAGGAAAAGAAGAAGAAGATACTGTTTCCCAGATAACTTAGATCCAACACGGCAGTTGTTTGAAAGATGCTCTGATGGAATTGGTGAAACTATTTTCTTTTATTAAGTTTGGTTACTAAAAGAACGGTCATTTTTTGCACAGCTTTAGGTTAATTATAGGGGCCTGATGGCCGAATGGCGTTCAGTACCACAGGTATCGGGTTCGAATCCCGGCGTTGCTATGGGTGGTTGTAGTGGTTTGGAATCCACTTTTAGCCGTAGGTCCCGGTCCTAATAGGATCGTAGAGCGCTGCGGGGGCATTGTTACTCCGCGTCCGTGGCTTACCATCAAGTTACACGCGCCCTCCGGGTAATGCAAAGTGAGTAACATCGGTGCAGGCCTTATGGCATAAAAGATCACGGTCTATTTGCCAGCTGCATTAGAAGAGGAGGTTAATTATACCAGGACCTAGCGTTTCGACGTGATATCGGACTACTAACAAACATCCATGGAATTCGAACCTGAAGCGTGTGGCATCAAAATATCAATTCATTGATAAATGACAATTGACTTAATGATATTTTAATATTGCTATAATCCCTAAATATTAAACATAATTTTAATAGAAAAAAATGAAATCAAAATAATAACATATCATGCAAAACCATGGAATTAAAAGGAAATAAATAAACTATAGAAAACAAAAGGGCTTTCTAACATGAGAGTGTCAGCATAATAAATTTTTTAACAATAAAAATATAACGTATATAACCAGTTACTTTTATTGCATATGCAAATTGTTTGTCGGTAATAATTTTAGGACTATACAAATTTTTGACGTAAAATAAAAATTATAAACACATAAAATAAACGGTATTCAATAAAGTAACCATAGGAAATTTTATTACAAATGTAGTTTAAAACTGCAATAATTAAAAAAAAATTACATACTATAACTGGATCAATTTCTAATAGGCTATCTTTACATCAAAAAGTAAGCAACAAAAACAACACATATTAGAAATTTATATTTTTATGGCTATAAAATAATGTTGTATAATAGTAATCTAACACACACACACGATATAATGTACACATATAATATATATGTAGGTCTAGAAATCAATAAATGTAAGTACATAACTTACAATTGTGACATTTCTGTGTTCTATTTTTTTTATTCGAAGTGTAGAAGAACGCCTGAAAAAAAGGGGAAAGAGAACGACGAAATGTAATCCAGGGAATTCTGGACATCCTTTTCTAGTCAACACAGGATTTCATATATTTTTCATTTCGAAGGTATTGTCAAACTGGGTTGCAGAAATTGCTACTAAAGTAGTTTTCTTCTAACCATAAAAAGAAAAAGGAAATTGAATGAAATTGAAAGGGGAATATAAGAAAGCGACTGAACACAATTTTTGACTTTTAAGATGTATGCTGTGTCTTTCGTCAGAAATACATAGATATAAGCTTTAGTAGAAGATGAAATTTCAATATTATATTTTATAATTGGGAATTGAAATAATATTTTTGATTGTATGCATTATAAACTACCACTTGTGTACAAAACATAAAGAATTTAAATTTTATGAAGAAAACATCTTATAAACATATGAAAAAATTTAAAATATTCGGTCATTGAAGAATTAATCCAGTAAAGCAGATGCAATATCTGATATTGAATATGATTCATTTTATTCTTTTCTTTTTCAGGGACACACCAGAATGCATCTAACTTCCCAGTAAATATGGACAATGAAAGACTACGCAGTGATTCTCAACTATACGAAAGAAGACGTATTACAATTTAATACCTATATGATAGATCAATGATTGATAGCTTTATTTCAAAGATTACAATGTCTAGTTTAACATTTATTTCAGCAAAATTATAACTTTTTTATTAAACTGAATGCAAATATTCTGTTTATTATTGTGAATCGCTAGCAATTAGTTTGCTTTAATGTTTTGATGATACTACAAAGCTTAAGAATGATAATTCATTAAAAATCTATGAATTTATGTTTAAATAACTTGATAAATTAGATAAATACAATAAAATAATCAATCATGGAGACAATTACAAGCCCAGAGACGTATTTTTTTTTTATTGGTCAATGTATTCAATTATGGGCCTGAATGGCCAAGTGGCTAGCGCTCTGGCGCACGGTACCACAGGTTTCGGGTTCTAGACCCGGCGGGGTCATGTTTGTTTGTAGTGGTTCGGAATCCACTTTAAAAAGTAGGTCCCGGTCTAATAGGATCGTAGAGCGTTGCGGGGGCATTGTTACTCCGCGCCCGTGGCTTATCTTCAAGTTACACGTGCCCCCTGGATAATGCAAAGTGAGTACGTCTGTGCAGCACTTGCCTTAAGGCGTCAAAGACCAAGCTGTCTGTGTTTGCCAGCTGCATTAGAAAAAAAAAAGTGTATTTAATTATAGAATATTTGTAATACCTTGGTTTGGTTTGTCGCTCTACGGTTATTTTGTGCACACTTTGGGCTAATTTGACCGAGACCTACAGTTTAATGTGGATCACAAACTACTAATAAACATCCATGCCACCGTCAGGATTCGAACTTGAAACCTGATACCAAAGGCTAGAGCTCTAGTCATAGACTATCAGCCGCTATAATATCTTAAAAATGCCAGTGAAAATATATTCGTACATCCTAATGTGATACATACATTAGATAACGTGGCCACTGCTTCATTGCGATAACAATTATTTTTAACATTAAACAAAATTCTTAACTTTGTTTGCTAAATATATTCACTTCAGACAAAAGTATAAATTACTTATTTATGCAAATAATGATATAAAATGAATTGTATCAAAATTCCATTATGGTTGAAGCGTATTATATTGTGTTCCAATATTGAGCTTGATGGTTCATATGAAATTATTGCAAGATATTCTGTATTGTAAAAGCAGTATGTATACATTATGTATGGTAAAAACAGTAAAATAAGAAATGTCATTAATAATAATAACTAAATTTTTTTATGGCATATAAAATACGATGTTTAGAAAATGTTTCAGTGGGCACAGTTGTTATTTTGTTCTCTAACCAAGAAAGATTCAAAATAAAATACCATAAGCCAAATCTAACACAATGCCAACTCTTGGAGCAACTTGATCGATCGGCTGTTGATGCAACAGTTTAGGCACTGTTGCATCACAGTTAGTTCTCTCTCTCTTTCTCTCTCACATGTTGCATTCTATCTTAAAAGGAATGGGACCTGAATGGCCGAGTATCTGGCGCTCGGTACCACAAGTTTTGGTTTCGAGTCCCGGCGGTGCCATGGATGTTTGTAGTTTTTCGGAATCCCTTTTAAACTGTCTGTCCCGGTCTAACAGGATCGTAGTGTGTTACCAGGTAACAGATCGATAAGTGAAGAAAACTACAGTTGTATTAAAATACTTTCTCAGCTTTTGCTATCTACAAAAGCCTTTTCCTTATAATGTGTTTCTTATATGTATTTCATTATACTACTGTGTCCAAAAAGTAAGACAAATTTTCAATTTAAAATTCCCGGAGCTTATGAAATTTAAATTTTTTGTCTTTCTTAGGTTGCTGTCACTGTCCTGTGTGAAATTTGACATCAAAATATTCATTAGTGTCTGAGTTACGCTTGCCTTTGTGACAGGCTAAAACTGATTCTGGAGATTTTTGAACTATCAATTGAGCAAAGAACTTGCATTAAATATTGTTTGCGGAAACGTATAGAATATTGCAGAAGGCATTCAGTGAGCATTCCTAGATGTTTAGAAGTAGTAAACAGTTCAAAGAAGGCAGAGAACGCGTTGAAGACGAAGAGTCATTTGGTCGACCATCAACCTCAACCGACGAAGCTCACGTCCAAAAAAATTAAAGATTTTGTGCTTAAAAACCATCGATTTACAATTAAAGGCCTTGCTGATGATGTTGGAATGTCAAAATTCCATTTTGAAAGTTTATTTGGTCCTCAAACGCGTCAAATCTCTATTGGTATCGAAAACATTGAATGCTCTAGCTCACACAGCATTGATTCTTCGTGACTTTTTCGCCCAAATTGAAACCCATACCGTTCCTCAACCCCCGTATTCACCTCATTTAACACCGTGCGACTTCTGGCTATTCCCTAAACTCAAAAGACCTCCCGTGGGACACCGTTTTGAGTAGATTGAAGAGATTAAACGTGAATGGCCGCTCGCTTTGAAGGCCATCCCGGCCAATGACTTTTTAGCATGCAAAACGTTGGCATCAGTACATTGTGTCCGGAGGGGATTACTTTGAAGGCGATGAAATAAGTTTGGAAGAATAAATAAAGAGTTTTTGAAAAAAAATAAGAATTGGTTTTACTTTTTTAGGTACAGGTTATCGATGTTAAACAAAAACAAGTATGTTCTATTAACCTCAAAGTCAGAAGATCAAATTTCATATTTATTCCATATTTCTAGTTCTGGTTCCTTTAGTTACATCGAGCTCATTTGATTGAAGTTTACATATCCAGTGATATATATGTTCCCTATTCACTTTTCTTTTTTGACCATGAACATTTATTGTATATATTTTTTTAAGATCTAGTTTTAAAAATTCGAATTACAATTTTAAGATTATTTTAATGTCATGGACATCAAATCAGAACAATATAATGTTCACATAAGATTAAAAAAGCACTGGCAATTGTGCAAATTGTGCAAAGAGCATACTGTCTTACTAAAAGATAGAATGGTGCATGTAACAAAAGATGAATAAATCTGAAAGTACAAGGGTTGATATAACTGAACGTTACTAACGAGTCATAGTCGAAATTGTAACGCTCTATTTTATAATCAGCGTCAACCATTAGAAACTTAATTGAAATTGGCAGACTTCTCTCATGATCTAACAAAGTGGTAGATCTCACAGGAAAATTATATCGAAGAGCATGGGTGAGATCGCTCGAATCAGTAGAAAAGGGGTAGAAACTTTGGTTCTCTTTTACAAGTGGTATTTGTTCAGTAAGGGACCAAGAAGGTTAGGGCTTATTACTTGTTACATCAGCTGTTTAAAATTCAATTTGTAAGGGTACATGGTTGGGGGATTTGAGCACTTGTGTAGGTCCAAAAACCTCTATGAGTAATAGCTTATTCCCCTGCTTAACAAAGATGTGTTAATATATTTTGGCGTGCGCATCTACAATAAAAGAGTTGTATAATTTTGATTAATTTGCTCGTCATGATATTATTAAGTTGCATTCTATTTCTTATTTGTTGTTTCGCAGAGCAATATTATTTTGATAAATATTTTATATATTGGACATAAATGACTATGGCATTTTCTAATATTCCCATGTTTACATGTGTAGCAATCATACATATTTTCATATAAAAAAAATATAAAAAGTTTCTTTTAATAAATATTAAAATTTCTGATTTATTACCAATGGTAATCTACGAAATGTGTTTATGAAATTTACGAAATATGGTAGAACATATTTGAGGAAAATTGTTATAAACATTCGATATAAGAGAGAATGCAATACAATATTCATGATCTACATAATTAATTCCCATTTTTTATTAATAATGGAAATCACCCTATTTTCATAAGTTTTTTAATATACGAATATTTTAAATTTATTGTAGTTCATTTGATTTCACATATGTGATTCATATTCTTTATTATATAAATAAAGATAAATTTTGCTTTTCAAAATGAGGCTCTTGTTACATAAGAAATTGGCTTCTATTTTGCTGAATTCAAATTTAGTTCACGGTTTTGCATTCTTAATCAATAAAGTTGATTTTATCTCATTGTTGACTATTTTACGGTGTTAAATTAGGAATTATTTTCAACTTCCTGATATAACAATATGGGTGTTGACATTCACTACAATATTTTAACATTTGCTTTTTTTTTTTTTCCAAAAAATCAACTTCATTAAAGTTGATTAAATTTCATGGCGTATTAAAAATGCATAAAAAATTAAAATATTTTAAAATTATAATTACTTAAATCTTTAAAGCCTCAAAGACCTCCTTTTTTAAATACTTGAATATTTATTATTTGGTTTTATTTATGAATATGCCAATTACATTTATTATATAAATATCGCCACACAATCTAGAACTGTGAAGCAGTTGGCAGAGAAAACGTTTCAGAATTTTAAAGACAGGTATGTTTATTTTCTGAAATAAGCATAAATATGAAAATTTTTCTAATATTATAGTTCGCTTTTTGTTCATCGATCATCAATCGATCGCCATCTATATTATTAATCGATCGCCATATTATTAATCGATCACCATATCTATTATTTATCATTAAAAAGTGTGCGATCAATTTTATTTCATGTAAAACCACTCATTTTTTTCCCTAAATGTAAAAATGTTGTCATATTTTCTGAAAAGAGGAAAATTTAAAGTAAAAATTTATGAAAGAAATATCATAATACAAGCATATACTGCCCATCATCATCATGATATTTTTAATAGACATTTTTAAAAACATTAAAAATGTACAAAAAATTTTGAAAATTAATTTACTTAAGTTATTAAAGTTCTACATGGCTTTAATGACCATGTGTTCATTGATGAATATCTTGCAAACATTCCATTCTTTTTCAAAAAATTCTACTTAAATTTTAAATGGCTAAAAAAATACATCTTCAAACATCTTAAAAAATGTAGTAATTAGTAATAATTACAGCAGTCACAAAGTCTCAAAATATGTAGTTTTTGGGCTCATAGAATAATTTATAAATTAATTTTTTAAAAAAACCCTGACTTAAGGGAAATTTTAATAAATGAAATGTTATAAACAGTATAATATTTGACATTTAACATAATAATTTGCATAATTGTCCACCTCTATATTAAGAACTTTTAATATCCTTGTGGTAATTGTGGAATTTGAAAATAATAAATTTAAACATCAAGAAATCGATTTTCACACTTTAGTTTTGTAATAATATTAAAACCAATTAAACCAATTGAACCAATTCTTCATTTTAAAGTAGAAAATTAATTAAGAAAAACTTATTTTTTCAATTAAATTTTAAAAAAGCATTTGTATAAGTAATAGTAACGCAACTATCATTTAAGTAATCTGAAATCTTTTCATAATTTTTTTCATTTATGTGGCCTGAAATATTTGTTGAATCATACTAACAGTGTTCATTTTTTAAATTAATATGATGAAGTATTCAACACAAAAGTGAAAACTTTAATTATTGAATGAAAAATACAAGCAAATAATTTTCAAATTTTAATAACAAATATATAATAGAATAAAAATATATTATTTAAAAATAAAATATTTAAAAAAAACCTTTAATTAAATCTTTGATATTTAGCTTAAAATTTGTTTAAGCTATTTGCAATAATTTTGTACAATGCTGATTGATCAACTCTGAATAGAATTTCGATAACGAGGACTTAATTGTGCAATAAAAGAAATTAAGAGCAATATGTTTTCCAAAATAAAAAAAAATTAATTAACAATCAAACAGTTTACTAAGTTTGTACATTTGGATTATTTCTTTTGTACATTTGGTATTGGGAATTATTCAAATTCAAATTTAAAAGCAGATTTTTGCTTCATTTGCAAATGCTTCATCGGTTTTCTTCTATAATAATTCTAATTCCCATTCTCCACGTGCTTCTTAAAATAATATAGATTCAAAAATTAAACTTACAACTGCAGCAATACCACAAATGAAGGTGTTCACAAAATATGAAAGTGGGGATTTAAAACTTTTCCAACTACATTTAAAATGCTCTTGCCTGTTTTCTGTTTTTTATTTGTAATTGCTTAACTTTGATAATAATTTTACTTTTATTCGTGGACAGATAATTCGATAAAGTATTTTAGACTTTTAATATTTAATGGGAGCTACACATAACGGAGGCTGCCTTTAATGGGACCACAATTTTAATGGGGACTACAATTTTAATTACAGCAACACTTAACTCAACGAAGGGGAACCCTAATCCTAGCAGACTGTAGCTCTAATGTGTTCAGATTGCTCTTTTTCAGGCATGTCGGCTCGAGGATTAAAGAGAGTTTGTCATTTTGTAGAAACAAAATTAATTCATGAACATTTCATCTATTTTCGCCTGAACTCCAAACTCCATTCCAAAGATTTAGCTAATCAGCTTATTGTTTAGAAAATGAAGATTTTTCAAGAACACAATAAATCATTAACGGCTGGAGCTAATTAATTAATTACTTAACATTTAATTCTATTTTACAAAATAGTACTTATTCTACCATTTGTTTGAAATGAGCAATTAATTGATTTTCCTCCTAGGCAGTATGCATAGTAGCAGTGTTCATTGTGGCCAACAATGCTAGTTATCTCCAATTATCTTTTCTACATAAAACGTTCAAAGTTGGACTTTGTGTCATGTCTAAAAACGCGAAAACAAGTTAAAACTTAACGAATTTCCTTTTTGAGTCCATTCTGAAACCAAATGAATTATTGTGGTCTCCTGGCATTGCAAGTAGAAAAATTGCCAGCATATTTTAAATGTAGTTTGAAAAGTTTTAAATACACAATTTCATATTTTGTGAACACCTTCATTTGTGGTATTGTTGAAGTTGTGTATATAATTTTTGATCTTATCTTATTTTAAAAAGCATCTGGGGAATTAGAAATATTATAGAAGAGAAACGACCAGGCATTGCAAATGTAGCAAAAATCTGCTTTTAAAATTGAATTTGAACAATTCGCACCAGAATCAAAATGTACAAACGAAAAGTAAAATGCATTTATATTCATTTTTTTTTATATTTCTCTGAATATTTTTACTGCTCAGTGAAATCCATGATGTCGAAATTGCATTCACAGTTGACCAAGCAGCATCTTGTAAATTTGCTTGCACTCATGGACAAGTAATTCGATAAATTATTTTAGACTCTTAATGTTAATGGGAGTTACATTTAACTCAACGTAGAGCCCAATTTGGCACATTGGGGTTCTAAAGTGTTCAGATTGTGATTATTTCAGCCATATCGGCTCGAGGATTTAAGAGAGTTTGCCATTTTGTAGAAGCAAAATTAATTCATGAATATTTCACATGTTTCCACATGAACTCCAATCCAAGGTTTTACACGTAGATAATCTTCTTATTGTTTAGAAAATGAAGATTTTTCCAAGAACACAATAAACCATTAAAGGCTAGAGCTAATTATTTAATTACCCAACATTTAATTCTATTTTACAAAAGAGTTCTAATTATACCATTTGTTTGAAATGAGTGATTAATTGATTTTCATCCAAGGCAGTATGCGTAGTGACAATGTGTCATTGTGGCCAAAAATACTTATTACATCCAATTATATTTCTTTTTCAATAGAAAAAGTCTAGTTTTGTATTTTGCGTCCTTTCTACGAATGCGAAAACAGGTTAAAACTCGACAAATTTCTGTTCAAAGTCGCACTCTGAGATCAAACGAACTATTGTGGTATCCTGGCTTAAGATAATTTCTAAAGATAAATTAGAATATGCATTTGCTGTAATTTCAAATAAAAATAAAGAATTTAATTGAAGAAATGACATTAGAATATATTTCAAATAGGAATAGGAATTATGGTAACAACAATTATTTTAGCGTATTTAGCAACAATTATATTAACGTATTTAGCTAAATACGTTGATTGCTTTTTTTTGCTTCTGGACGCGTTTTCAGAATACAATTTTAATTAATACTTTAAACTAATTAACACATTTTTGATTGAAACATTGTAACTTTGACACAATTTTGATTGAAACATTTGGATGACACATATTTTGACGCATTTTTGATTGACACATCTGAATTTTGACGCATATTTTGACACAGTTTCAATTGAAACATTTAATTTTGACAAATGTTTGATTGAAACATTTAAATTTTGACACATAGTTTTGATTGAAACATTTGAATTTTAATACATATTTTGATACATTTTTGATTTTAAGTGACACAATTTTTAACACGTTAGATAATATCTTATTTAATATATAGATACGCTTTCTTTAATATTAGAAATCATAAACGATTTTCACTATTTTCCATAACATGGTTAAAACAATTTTTTGAAGACATTTTTTGTATTCAGCAAGTTTACATCACCTATTAAAAATAATTTAAAACAGCTATTTTTATATGTTGAATTACATGCAAAGAATATATTAAAATCAAAATTATTAGCTTGAAGACTTCGTTAAAAAAGAACAATGATAATTTTTGTTTTTTAAACAATTCCTTCAATAATATTGAATGATACTTAAACAATAAGTAAAAAAAAAAACACTCCTATCAGCTAATAACAAAGTACATATTTTAAAGTTATTATTTATATCTATCATATGTCTGATTTCATTTCAAATTGAA
This sequence comes from Caerostris darwini, assembly GCA_021605075.1. Taxonomy (NCBI): domain Eukaryota; kingdom Metazoa; phylum Arthropoda; class Arachnida; order Araneae; family Araneidae; genus Caerostris; species Caerostris darwini. The sequence goes on along the minus strand of BPLQ01013904.1, from coordinate 73,492 downwards.
TTCCATAATTGTTTTTCAACAGTTTTTCATGTATTGAAAATTTCATAACTATAAAATTAATAATATTAATGTAACTTATATTTTTAATTTTATAATTAAATCACAACGATGAAATCTGCAAATGCTTTGTAAGGTCAAAACCCTCTGCAAATCTGCAAATCCTTTGTAAGGTTTGTCAAATCCTAAGTCCTCATGTCGTGCTTTGACTTATTCAGTAAGGGGGTAAAATCTAGTTCATTGAGGCGCATAATGACAGCGACATCCCTCTTTTAATATACCTACCATCTACGAATACATCCATTTTAGGCTCCTACACGTGTTTCCGATCACCTTTCGTCCACTCAGCTTGATAATGCGACAGCTGGTGAGACAGACACTCCCTCCCGTCTGAGCCCTGGCTCAACCCTCCTGGGCCCCAATAGCAGGGAATGAAAAATCGAGATCAAATTCTGCACACACGCCTACCGTTGAATTAAAAAAAACCCCGTGGCTCTTACCTAAAGGGTAATAAAGAGAAAAATTACTCACGATCCCCTCTTTTCAAAGGATTTGGGATCAGGGGGATTAGGGGTCTGAAAATTATATTCCGAACGCTAATAGGTTACCCAAAGGGGGAAATGGAAGAGTTGGGTTAAAAGGGGTTGTCAATATTTTGGTCCTTCCGTTCTGCGGCACCAAGCTTTATGTTTAATTTTTCCATCTTTTCGCTCGAATGTCTGATACTTTCACCAAAATTATTCACCTCTAGAACGGCAAAGATGTAACGGATTCAAATTTTTCCAAGGTGCACTATTGCTCCAAGTGCCCTCTAACATTTTTACGTTCTTGAAAGTTTTAACACGTATATAACTTTACTAAAGCTATCTCGTACTGTCATGATATATACATTTATATTAAAAAAACTGGTAGCTAAGATTACTTGGCCTGACTAGTGTCTGGCGTTCGGTGCCACTGTTTTCGGATTCAAGTCCCGGTTCCTAATTCATCAAATCCTCATCTACAAGTCCCTAGATGTTTATAGTGGTTCGCAATCCGCTTTAAACCGTACGTCCTGGTCTAATATGACTATAGGCCGTTGGGTTGAAAACACTACTCTGTAAAAAGAAAAAAAAAATCTTTTAAATAATATATAATAAAGAATATGAATCACATACGTGAAATCAAATGAACTACAATAAATTAAAAATATTCGTATATTAAATTAAACTTATAAAAATAGGGTGATTTCCATTATTGATAAAAAATGGGAATTAATTATGTAGATCATGAATATTGTATTGCATTCTCTCTTATATCGAATGCTTATAACAATTTTCCTCAAATATGTTCTACCATATTTCGTAAATTTCATAAACCCATTTCGCAGATTACCATCGGTAATAAATCAGAAATTTTAATATTTATTAAAAGAAACTTTTTATATTTTTATTTTTATATGAAAATATGTATGATTGCTACACATGTAAACATGGGAATATTAGAAAATGCCATAGTTATTTATGTCCAACATATAAAATATTTATCAGAATAATATTTCGAAATCTGCCAATAGGGAGACGGCCTCGGCCCACAATGGGGCTGTTGCGCTATAAAGAAGAAGGAGAACACTGCATACTTTTTTCACTATACTGACACTTAGCAAACCACAGTTTTAAAAACCGCAGTAGACAACTGTGGGGATCAGACATTCCTACTCATCTTCTTGAGCCTACTTGAAGAAAATTTGACCTATTAAATTAAATTTCCGATTCGCTGCGTATGACATGGAATTTTAAGTAGACTTTTCCTTGTCATGTTCCATATTTGACACCATGCTTTCGGAATGTAACAGGCTATTTCGAACCGTTAAGTCAAAACAAAGCAAAAACGGAAACAATATATATTTTTTACTGAATATATAGAAATCAGTAAAAGAGTAAAACAAAAAGTAAAGCTTAAATAACAACTTTATTACTTTAATAGAATGAAAAATATATAAAAAACAAATTGCTTTGTTATATTTAACTTGATTTTGGCCAAAAAATTGGTTTTTCGGCTGGACGTTTTTGACTTTTTCTCTATACATAAAGGGAAAATTAAAATTTTCATATTAAAAAGATTTTTCATAATTTCATTTTTAAAATAATTTCATCATTTTCAAGTTAAAATTTTCGTATTAAAACTATTAAAGGAACGAAAATAAAATTTTGGTTTCTTTAATAGTTTTAATATGGAAGCAAAAATAAGTTATTACTTTAAAATATTTAAGATAACTTATAAAGAAAGATAATTGAAATATTCAGATTAAAGAAAGACTAATTATTAAAGAAATAGAGTTACAAAATAAGCTACAAACAAGTGAGAAAAAATTATTACTCATTTTCTTAAGACTAATAAAAAAGACTGAAATAAAATGTTGTTTGATAGAAGTTTTAAACACTATTCATTAAGCTAACATTTACGTAAGCTGTGGATGTGTTTGAGATAAATGCTCAATTCCAGAAACTGAAAATAATATTGGAAATCACAACTTCCATGTAGTTGGTAATACAGTAGCTTGGAAAAGCAAATAAAAAAATTCAAACTAATTATTTTTAACTATTTAAATTAACTTTCTTAATTTTCTTAGGAAGTTTATGTTCTACGTAAAATAAAATTAAAAAATTGAGAAATTGACACGAAAATCATTTCTAATGATTTTATTAAGAATAGGACATTATGTTTTAATATAATAGATATATTAATGAAAAATTAAATTGAAATTTACTTTGAACACCAAATTTATGATATCGATAACATTACATACATGATGTTTAAATTTTTATCAACATATAACAATTAATTTCTACCATAAAATGCAATTGTATTTTTAAATATGAGTTTTATTTTCAACAACTTTGATATTTATGCTTGTTATATTTATTGATGATGTATTTTGAGAGAATTAGAGCAATTTTTTTTAATTACATTTCCGGTTTATTTCAAAATTTAAAAAATAAATATTGTGAGGTGCTTTAATTCCATATATGTTACTCCTTTTTTAATTAATTAAAAGAAATTTAAGTCAATTAAAATCGCCTAACACCGACCATTTTAAATTTTTAATAAAATTTCATCTGGTCGCATAAATTGTTTGAATTAATGCGAAAGCCTTTCATAAAAATTCCGCTTTTATCAATATTTAAAAAAAAATTAGTTTTATTACGATTGAAAAAAATAAAAACTCCTATTTTCTTTTGTGATCAAATAACTTACAAAAAATTAATATGAGAGAAAGAAAATCAATTGGAATTCCATTAAAAAGTAAATTTGATATTGCTTAGAATATCAATCGTCATCGACAGTTAAAAAAAATACTTTCTTAACAATAATATTTTGGATCTTTTCAATTTGCGAAAAGAAAAATTATCCTTGCCATCCAAAAGAAAAGGAATTAACAGAAATAAAAAGAATGATTTTATATGCATTGCTTGTAGTGAACTCATATTTTTCAAAGCTATTTAAAAAAACTAAAGTAAAAAAAGTAAAATAAATTATTCTCGAAAGCAAACAAGATAATGAATTAATTTTTCTGATCAAAAGAGTGGGATGGATTACAAATTGATTAAAAAATACATGAAGTTTGTCGTATTTTCAATTTATTTTCAAATAGAATAGTTTAAAAAAGAAAAGAAAATGTTCGTGCTTAAGAAAAGAAAAGATCAAAGAAAAATTTGATAAAAAATTGTTTATTTCAAATGCGAAAACAACCACTTCAAAGAAAATGAAATGAGAAATTTCGCAGAAATTTTCAGTGAGACTATAAACAAAGTACACAGACAGCAGTTTAGTACATACAGCAAATAAAAATACTACAGCAATGGCATTTTTAGTTTACTACTTTGCCCAAAAAATAAGACCAATTATTTTTTTTTTCAAAAACTTTTTATTTATTCTTTCAAATTTATTTCATCACCTTCAAAGTAATCCCCTCTTGACACAATGCCCTTAAATCAATTTTTTTTCCAATCCTCAATGCATACTAAAAAGTCATCGGCAGGGATGACGTTCGAAGCGCGCGGCGATTTAAGTTGAATCTCTTCAATCGAAAACGGTGTTCCCGGCGTGGTCTTTTGAGTTCAGGGAATAGACAAAAGTCGCACGGTGTGAATAAGGTGGTTGTGGAACGATATGGGTTTCATTTATTTTTGGTGAAAATGACACGAAGAATCAATGCAATGTGAGCTGGCGCATTCAGTGTTTTCGGTACCAATCGAGATTTGACACGTTTGAGGCACAAAAGGGTTCCAACATCATCAGCCAGGTCACTAATTGTAAATCGATGGTTTTCAAGCACCAAATCTTATTTCTTTTGGACATGAGCTTCGTCGGTTGAGGTTGATGATCGACCAGAGGGCTCTTCGTCTTCAACGCGTTCGCTGCCTTCTTTAAACTTTTTATACCACTTGTAAATATTTCTTTCTGATATAGGAATGTTCACCGAATGCCTTCTGCAACATTCTATTCAACATTCATTCATTCATTCAAAAATCGCCGGAATTAGTTTTAGCGTCTCACAAAGCCAAGCGTAACTCAAACAATGAATATTTTGATGCGAAATTCCACACAGATGTCAAGGACAGTGAAAGCAACTTAAAAAAGAAAAAAAATTAAAATTCCATAAGCCCGGGAATTATAAATTGAAAGTTGATCTTACTTTTTAGACACATTTGTACTACTATCAGAAGCCTTTTCTGTACCATATTTTGTTTGGTAAATTATGCATAATGTTGAATAGTATTTTATCTTTTGTATGGTGCCTTTCACTATTAAATACAATGGTAATGGTATATATTAATGAGATAAAAACCAGTGAATTAAATGATGTAACCTTTAAAACACACTTTTGTTAAGAAATGGAAACAGTTCTTTTTTAGTAAACCACATTGACTCATGCCTTAGCGATAGAATGTGTGTGTTAATTTTAACAAGAATTCCAACTAACCTTTTTTATTCCTCCTACCCCAGGGGTATGACGCCGAAGGGAAAAAAATGCAATTTGTAAAGTCTGTGGAATGTGAAGAATGGAATTTATCAACGTATATCTTTTTAACTGGGAAGTTTTTACTAATTGGAGAAGATTGCTTTCGCTTGCATACATTTCTCTTAATACTTGACAATTCAGAGAATAAGGGGGAAGTAAATGTAAAAAAAAGTAAAAAAATATAAGTAATTGAAGTAAAAAAAAAGAGGGATATAATGAATTTCGTCGTTCGAAATATTTTTTCTCAACTTCACTGGAATTTTTTTGTTTTAAATATTGGTGTGCCTCGTGTTCCATTTGTGCATACCACAATCAATGGCATTCCATTCATACCTTTGGGGAAAATATATTAATACAAAACTATGTAGTTATTGATAAATTTAAAGATATATTTTAAGCAGAATGAGACTTTCCAGTCATATTTGATTTTGAAATGCTACTAATGCAGTATTTTATTAAGAATATCTTTTGAACACTACATAAATTTATTAATCGTTGAAGATGAATACAAACTCTTTGTTAGTAATGATACTGCAGTAACATCTTGGCCTATACTAGACCTATAACTGCTTCAGGAATAGGGCCACTTTCAGGTTCATGGGAACACTGTAAGCTTTATTTACAAATATTACATATAAATATATAGAAGTCTATTTACAAAAAAAGGAAAAGAAAAAAAAATTAAGGATATAAATTGGATTCACAAATGCAGTTCACTCCGAGTTTGGAGATTTTCAGAGTTAGAGAGTCTACGATGAATCTAAACACCTGGTCTGCAGCAGACCTTAACTATCACACGACGTGATTCTCGAAACCACAAGGATCTTTGAAACAGGCGAAGGAACCTTTGAAAACAGGCGAAGGAACCTTTGAAAACAGGCGAAAAAATCCGACCTATTTAGTCACTTCAGAGAAAACAAGTAATATAAAAGAAAACAATTTTAAAGTCAATTCATATTTTTTTTCACTCTATTGCAGAAAGTCCTTTATAAATAATTTTTATTCATTTTTTTAAGTTTATTAAAATGGCGCTAAAATTAATTAATTAAATTTAATTAATGAATTAATATTTGAAAACACTGTATTAACATCAAGTGCCATCCACTACAAGTTAAAAAAAATGTATTTGAACTTGAGTGGATGAATAAAAAGTATTTCATGAACGATTGAAAATTTGAACAAGATATATATAGGGAGAGTGTGAACTAATAGAAGGAATTGAAAAAAAGTTAAACAACACTTCTGGTCGATAACTGCTTTGCAGCTATCTCTGGCTATCCTTTTAGAAGTCATCATTAATTTCTCTACTTTTAAATATAAACAGGCGAATTAGAATGTGACATCGCCGTATCTGCCATATAATGGCTTAAATGTTTGACACTGGACGTAATCTAGAAATTCAAATAAATTACAAATTTGGTAAGAAACCAGTGTCAAAACACTAGTCATTGGTACTACTATCAAAAGTCTTTTCTGTACCAAACTTTGTTTGATTAAAATATGCAAAATTTGAACGGTATTTATCTTTTGTATGGTCTCTTCAAAATACTACAAAATACTAATTCCTTCTCTACAAAATACAATGGGAAATACAACAAAAAATGGCTTAAAAGTTTAACTGAACCGGACGTAATCTAGAAATTAAAATAAATTACATATTTGGTGAGAAGCAAGTGCCAAAGCATTAGTTATTTGTACTACTAGCAAAAGTCTTCTCTGCACCATACTTTGTTTGGTAAAATATACATAATGTTGAATATTATTGTACCTTTTGTATGGTACCTTTCTCTACAAAATGCAAAGAATAATATAAGAATTTATTTTAGAAAATGAAATATGTCTCTGAAAAGCATTTCTTATAAAAGGCTCAAGAAAGAAAAATAAATTAGAATAATCGTTTTATTGACAATAAAAGAAAAAATTACACCCATGACAAACTTACAACAAGGGTAAACTCATTATAAGAAGCTTATAAGTTATCATCTTCCACAATATATTGCATCTCAATTAGGTATTGCATTTGTTGGTATATTAACTACCTGCTAATTTTCTGAAAGAATAATCGTATTTTAATTGGAATTAATTAGTTTAAAAGCAATTAAAATGCCATCTGATTGTTTCGATCAAACAATTGGTAGGAAAACAAAAAGATATCGAACGCTTTTGGTAACGGATGACAATAAGAATTGAAATACAAGTTACAGTATTTTAACAGCATTGGCGATAAGTACAACACTAATCGATTCGTCGTTGAAATTTGCTTACAACTTTTCCTCAATTGAAACAGTCATTCAACTTGAAATTCCTTTTTCCAAAGCTGTTTTTCACGAGAGATGCGCAGGACTGCCGAGATGGACTGAAACGTTGCCATGACAACGGAGATCAGAGTAGAGTCGCGCTGAGATCAAACTAATTTACTTGCCAAGTGAGCGGAGATGAGATAAGTTGTATCTCAGGAGATTTTTTTAAAGTAAGACTTTATGTCTAATAAGTTAATGATATAATTTTTTTCTTAATAACTTTTTATACATTTTAAATAATAGTATGAAAGATAAATGAAATTTAATTTTTTTTTATTATTTTTTTAAATATTTTAGTATATTTTATTGTATTTTTATTATATTTAATAATATTAATAATTTAATAATAATAATAATAAATAAATATTACTATTAATAATAATTTAATAACTTAATTTTTATTATATTTTAATAATAAAATAATTTTTTTTATTCTATATATTTTTTATATTTCATTAAATTTTTTTTTTTTTTTTTTTAGTATTTATTATTTTACATATAGATGTATTAATGTCTGATTATTTATTTCAGTATGTTTTGCTAGTATGATAATATTTAATTAGGACAACAATTTTTTTTGGCAGAATTTTTAAACAATTATAATTGTGTAATTCTGCTAAGTTTTCTAAAAAGTATATGGAAAAAATTATTTTAACTTAACCTCAAGACCAGCCATGTCTGCTAATAAGCATTAAAAATAATATATTTCAAATATATGAAGCACACATTTTTAATGTTATACTATATCTATATAATTCAATAATTTAAAATAAAAAAAAATTTACGAAATATACATTTCTAAAGTAAAGAGCAATTTTTGATTTTCTTTTAAGAGAGAAAAAACTAGCCTTGAATATAATCGTTAATAGTTAGAACTGTAAGCTACTGATAATGGAAGAGTGTACTTACCAACACACGAAAAGCTGAATATTAAAACAAATTTTATTAATGTTTACTATAAAAACAATATTGAATTTTCAATAAATATTTCAAAATTGAATTTTACACTAAATAATAATGTTTTCTCAAGTACATTTATTTGCTTTTATTTAGTACATTTAATATAATTTTTAAAAAAAATATCTCTTTACAAAATAATTGCAACTGTTGTGAATATTGTCTTGATTTTCAGGTTGTGTTGAAAAAAGAAAAATGGCATATGAGGATAATTGTAAGTACAGACATTTTCTTAAATTTTTATTACTAGACCCTAAATACAAAATTTTTAAATTTGTTTTTAAAATTAGTAATATTAACCGGATATTTTTCAAAACGAAGATACATATTTTTTGAAATTAATTTTAAATAAATATGTACCGCATTAAATGCAAAAAAATGACTTTTGTTATTTTTGTATATGTTATACAAGTAACCAGTAACCTGATATATTTAAATAACCTGTATAAATAAATTAAAGAAATAAAAATATTATTAAAAAGTGAACAAAAAATATATATCAATATTTTTTCTTTGATAACATAAAATGTAATTCAAAAATTTATTCTTAGCTTTATTTCCTTTTTTTTTTGCAACACACTTTTTCATGTGGTTATTTTGATGTATATTATAGAACTGAGACATAAAAGAACATTTTAAATTTATATGTTTTTCTCTTAAAGATTTATTCTTTATATTGGATATAAGATTGTTGGGAAAGTAAATATTCTAAAGAATTTTAAGTGCATGTAAAGAATGTAGAATCTTTTTAAACGTAAAAAAACCTTCAGAAAACCTTCACATCGGAAATTTAACATTGATATGAAAATTTTATTTTCTGGTTTTTATAATGCAATGCGAATCAGTTGAATTTATTTAAGCAAATTGTTAAATTATTTTTAAAAAATGAGAAAAATGCCATTTTTTCGCTGTTTATCATTGGTAATTTGTTCGTGTACTCATTTTTTATCTGGCAGTCTGAAATAGATATACCACATCATGAGGCAGAATTTTTCAGGAACCTAAGAAGCATTAGGAATTTTGCTAATTTTGGGCATCTGTGCCTAACTAGGGCCCCTTAAAATGGTTAACTGATACATGCTCTATCGCAAGGATGGGCAAACTTTTTCGATCGCGAGCCAAATGAGAGAATGAAATTGCGATTTCATTTTTAAAAGTTCCTTATATTGAGATTCGAAGTGAGATGTACTGATTCTAAGGAACGAGGCTAAATGCTCATATGTCAGTCTACTTCTGAAATAATTCTTTCTAAGTTTCATAGTTGGAAACACTTGTTTACATATATCAGATGAAGCAAACATAGCACTGATTTTCTGGACGTGAGATATTAAATTTGGGAAAGTTACTTTCGATAATGATTTGTAAAACTCTAACTTTGGCATATTTAGATCAGTCCTTTAGAAAACAGACAAAAGAAAAAAATAACATTTAATCCAAGTAAAAAAGGAGATGGATATATAATATATAAATATATATTTCGTTTAATTTGCCTCGGACTAGCAAACAGAATTCTATCCGCGGGCCGGATAGAACCTTCCGGTGGACTGAGTTGGCCCGCGGGCCGTAGTTTGCCCATCCCTGCTCTATCGCATGCTTATTTACGGCACAAATGTGTAATCATTTATCATTGTGAAAGTGATTGAATATTATATTTTCAAAAATAAAAAGATTATTAATAATCAAATTTATGAATAATTTTAATAATAACGGAATCTACGATATTAGAGAGTTTTTGCATACCGTACGTTAGTTACCGTAGAACATCCGTTAGCTTTTTCTTCCTAGCGCGCATGCTCATAGGAAACTGAGCATGCGCGCTAGGGAGAAAAAGCTAACGGATGTCCTGCGGTAACTAACGTACCGTATGCAAAAACTCTCTATTATCTCAAGTTCTAGAAACTAATTTACTTTTATAATTATCAACCTTCTGCAAAGAATAACTGTTCCCAATAACTATAATGAAAATAATGAGTTAGTAAGTGACATTGTAGCATATAATATTATAATATAATACTAAGGCTGTTTGTTTCTTGTATTTCTGATAATCTAAAAGTAAAATTCTCCTTTTCAGCGTTTCTTTATAACGCCCTCACATTTTATTTAGCCCTTTGTGTTATACTACTGTTTGTGGCAACGTTCACAGTAATAATTCCTCAGAGGAAATGCGCCACGTTAAAGGGCAGGAAAACCAGTAAGGTTTCTTAGCAATTTTTATTTATTATTATTGAAAAATTATATTATCTTACATTGCATACTCTCCAATAAATGGTTTTTGTTTCAACATAAATAATGTCAATATTAAAATTTACTTAATATTTAAGTATCGTAACCAAAACTGTACATTGTTTTACCAAATTTTTTTTGACAAACATGAAAGATGCCTTGAAGGGGATGGAAAACTACCTTATTCACTAACGATGAATTGAGACATTATAACAAATATTTATCTACAATTCTAGTCAACAAAAATTTAGCACTTTAAAGAAAAAGATAATGTTTTCTATTCAAATAATGCGAGGCATAAATATATAAATTTTGAAATTATAGTCTCGTTCAACTCGCGGTATGCAAAAAAATTCAGTACTTTGTCTAGGCATCTTGGAGTGCAATAACCGCTGATACTCGCCACGGTCTTGAGTAAAAGTGTCTTTGGGTGGCAATTGTTTGCTTCCGCTTGTCGCTAAAGTTCATTTGAAATAATTATGGATGTTCAGTAGTGAGACAATCATTGGCAGATCTTCAAGTGACCATCATGCAAAAAATTCAGTACTTTGTCTAGGCATCTTGGAGTGCAATAACCCCTGACCACGGCATTTAGTAAAAGTTTCCTTGGGTGGCGTTTGTTTGCTTCAGCATGTCATCAAAGTTAATCTAGAATAATTTTGGATGCTTAGTAGTGAGGTAGTCCTTGGTAGATCATCAAGTGATCATCATGCAAAAAATTCAGTACTTGGCATCTTGGGGTGCAATAACCCCTGACATTTGCCATGACATTCAGTAAAAGTATGAGGGCGACAAGCGGAAGCAAACAAAAGCCTTTGAGTGGCGTTTGTTGAATTTTGAATAATTAAGGGTGCTCTGTAGTGAGGCAATCATTGGTAATCATCAGCCAATTGTATTTGATAATCCTATGTTTGAGTTAGCCACTGAAATAGTAAAATCTGATGGGTATTAAAGAACTGCTGTACATCATACGGTACATCACATTATCATTATGAAATCTGGTCTTTGATGAGACTTGAAGGTAATCACTCAAAATCTTCATTAATCATTGACTTTCACCTGTTGTGGGAATAGGACAAACGATTTTCCATAACTACAACTTCAATTAATTTACAATGAAACTATCACGCAATATTTCAAAATAGTTGCGCAGATCTTTTTGACCACAGTTATCTGCTAATGATGATTTTGTTGAATGGTACATGCTGGCATAGTTTGTTATGCAACATATCTAATTCTTAAGTTTTGTGTTTTCGATGTTGTAATATTGTATATAATAGTTATGTCCGCAAAGCTTTCATAACTAAATCTCTCTCAGATGACTATATTTCGATTCTTATTAATCTTTTTCTGTTAGGTTCAGCAACTAAAAATCAAATTTCAGCAAATTTTATTTGTGAATCGTATCGTTAATAGTTTGTAGCCGAATTGAAAAAAAATATACGTAATAATGCACCACACACACACACACACACACACACACACATATATATATATATATATGTGTGTGTGTGTGTGCGTGTGTGCGTGTATTAGATGTAGTGCAAGTAGTAAGTATAAAAAGTAGCAAAGATTTCTAAAATTAATTGAAAAAAATACAGATCCTTTCTATATATAAAGCCAGAATCTGTATTTTGTTAATTTATTTCATCTTAATTAATTTCATTTCATTTCATTTAATTACTTTAATTTCGTATTTGCTTATTATCTGTCCTAGCAGTAATTTTTGCTATTTCTGCATTTGCTATTATTTTCCCATCATTCAAATGCATTGTGTCAGCTTAGTAATGTGTTATGCTGAAGTAATACTTAATTTTACTTTATTACAACATAATATAATTTAAATTAAACTATAACAAAATTTGGTTGAAAAAATGTAATATCAAGTAGTTTACTGAAAGTATATTACAAGACTGATAATTATGATAATGTTTTAAATAAGTTTCCAAATCATACATAATATAATAATTTTAAATATCGGTTGTGCATAATATTGATATAAAGATGTTCGCAATAAGGAGTAACAAAGGATAAAATATTGAAATACTGCATAAAATTCTAACACAATGAAAGAAAAGATAAAATTTCTTACAATTATAAAAAATATATGAATGTTATGAAGAACTAACAACATGAGAAGTACAAAATATTTTAGTTTTTTTTAATATTAAATATTGTGAACGAATATTAACTTATCAGTTGGGAAAACCAGTATATTTCTAAACATTTCAAGGTATATCTTCAATACATATTTAAACATATAAATACAGTAGAACCTCTGTAAGTCGAATTTCAAGGGAGACGCCAAATAATTCGAGTTATAGAGTTTTCGACTTATGGAGGATTTCGACTTACGTGGATTTTGTAAGGAAATATTCGACTTGTAGAGGTCTAGATTCTTTCGTACTTATTTTGAGTTAGAGAAGTACATTAAATAAAAATTCAAGCTACAAAGGTAATAAACATGTTTATTTGCAACTTAAAAATTATATTATGTACTACAATAAAAAATCAAAATAATTCCGAAACAACTTTAAAATTAAAAATATTATGTATTAAAAAAGGCAGTTATTAATATTTATTATCATTATTTTTTGCTTTAGACCATTCGATCGTTCTCTATCTATAGCACTAACTAAGTTATAAAAAGCAGAAAATTCTTTTTCTTCCGAGTTGCTATTTCATAGAATTGGTTATTCTATTTACTATATACTCATACATTGTTTTCTAAGAAACAATGACGTGCATTTTCGGCAAATCCTTAAAGTCGGTAACTTATTTTTATTCAAGCTATAGAGGTAATTAGTTTCAAATGAGCAAGTTGTAAAGGTTGTAAAAAAGATTGTAAAGTCAAACATTGCTAATGTTCGAGATACAGAGGTCCAATTTTTTTTCGAGTTACGGAGGGAAAATAATGCCAAAATGGCTTGTGGGGATTGACTAATTATTTCGACTTATAGAGGGTTGAAATTTTGAGTAATGGAGGTTTTGGGGCTGGAAGGGAAGTGAACAAAAAATGTTTTTTGAGTTGTGGAGGTTTTCGACTTAAAGAGGTTCTACTGTAGTAAAAATCTTACAACAATGTATGAACAAAGCAACAAAAACAACACACTAAGACGTGGGAGGTAGGATCTATGAAGGAAAAACTATCAACAACGACATTCCCTGAAGCATTAAGGAATAAGAAATCGAAATAAATGTAATAAAGCAAGGAATAGAAATATATCAAGACATTTAGTTTGAGTAAAAAACAAGTAATATGAAAAAATTATAATAAGTAATATAAAGAAGTAATGTATAAGAAGTAATATAAAGAAGTAATATATAAGAAGTAATATATAAGAAGTAATATAAAGAAAGTCCTGTATAAATAATTTTCATTCATTTTTTTAAGCTTATCTGGGACCATCTATTGGTAGATATATGCAACTTAAATCTAAAAAAAAAAAACTAAAATTAATTATTTAAATTTAATTACTGAATTAATATTTAAAAAACTGTATTAACATCAAGTATTATCCACTGCAAGTTCAAAAAAATGTATTTGAACTTGAGTGGATGAATAAAAAGTATTTTATTAACGATTGAAAATTTGAACAAGATATATATATATAGGGAGAGTGTGAGCTAATAGAAGGAATTTAATAAAAGGATTAATAAAACTTTTAAAACAGCAACTACTAAAGAAGTATGTATTTCTTTAAATAATCATTGTTTCATTTTTAGATGCATTTCATTCAAAGGCAATGAATTTGGATCCCTCTAAAATCGTTTGAAAAAGACGAACAGTCAAAACAATGTAAGTAAACAATGTTAATATCAACATAATATTGAAGACAATGAATAATCTTATTAAAAATTGCAAGATTATTATAACTAAGCATTAACTGAAATTAGTTAATAACTCATTAATGTATAACTATTTGCTGATGTAGTCAACGTGCACTGCTGGTGAGCATTAGGGCGAAGGTTCAATCAGCTGGTGGCTTTGTTGTAGACACTGTTTCAAAACGCGAGGAGCCTCGATGGTGTTTGTGATGTTTCCGTATCTTGCCTCGTGAGTCGGACTACCTGATGGGAGTTTTCAGGGTTTTCTCCCATACATATGAGTTAGTGTTTATGCATACATATGAGCCCCCAAATATGAGTTAATCGCTCCTAAAAGGCCTCTGCTCCTTGCGGAAGGCAATACCCTCCTTCTTCAGCGATATGAGGCCAAGTTAGCCCTATTGGTGCTTCACCAGAACAGAACTTCCAAGAGACCACTTGAGTTCTTGGACTTGATCTAGATATCGCTGTCTACTAAGTGGTATAAGGAAAAAAAAAATGAATGAAATTTTAATCATCTTCATATGAAGTTGATCATTGTAAGAAATGGATTTAAGATAAATCAGACACTATTCGGCAGGTATTTCAATTTTCTTCATTTTCTTAAAATTTTAAATTCATTTTGTTTTGTTTTATATTTACTGAATTTCCTCCCACCCCCTCCTACCGATCCGGGCTATTATATCATTTTGACCCTTGAAAAAGAAAATTTCATAGGGGGACAAACATGACTGCAGCTATCCCTATTGTGAAAAACTAATTTTGGACAGACATAGATATTACTATTTGGGCAAATATGCTTGCATATATGTATGTGTATGTATAATTGATGCAGCAACTCTAGACTCTTCGAACGCTAGATCTTCTGTGTTTTTTATTTCATTTCCAGCTTTTGTATTAATACTTTCAGCAAATTATCATCATCAGTGGCGCAACAGCCCTATGGTGGGCTAAGGCCGTCTTCCTACTGGCAGATTTCGAGACAAGAGATGCTTTCTTTTTACGGCGTAGGGTTGCCAGCCCGACGCTCAACAGCCGTATTAGACCGGGACCTAGGGTAAAAAGTGGATTCCGAACCACTACAAACATTCATAGCACCGCCGGGATTCTAACCCGAAACCTGTGGTACCGAACGCTACTCACTCAGCCATCAAGTTCCTCAGCAATTCATACAAATATAAAATAATTTTCGTAGTAATTGATTTGGAAATTAAAAATACAGATCTAAATATTTTAACAATAAAAATTTTTTTAATCAAATTTATTTTTTGGCATAATTTTTTTAAACTTATTTTCACAAAATTGATTAATCTTGATAAACTTCTCCATACATAATACTAAATTGTTATTTTTATTATTTGCAGTATCTTTTTCTTCACTTGCGCAACTGCCCCATGGTGGGCCAAGGTAGTCTGTCTACAAGCAGATTTCGAGACTGGAGATATTTTCTTTTTACTTGGTAGGGTTTGCAGCCCTACAATCATATTAGACCGGAACTTATGGTTTAAGGTGGATTCCAAACCACTATAAACGTCCATTATCATCACCGAGACTCGAACTCCAAGCCTCTAGGTGTAACCGAGCGCCAGGGTGCAAGACACTTAGCCATCAAGACCATTTTTTATCATCTACTTTTCTAAATTCTTTTTTACTTTTATAAATTTTGTAAATCTATTGCTTATAGAATTTATAATTAAAATTAAGATTTATTGTTCAATAATATTTGGTAAGCTATGTAATAAACTATCTGAATTTATAACATTAAATTTAAATAAAATAAAATTTTTTTTTATTTCAAAATGTTATTCATTGTAGCTTTTGTATTTGTTTGCATTTGTATATATGTGTATGTTTATATGTATATGAATATCTTTATATATATACACAGACATATAGGATATTAAAATATTATCAAAAAGAATAAAATAGAATATATATATATATATATATATATATATATATATAGGAAAATTCTTTTTTAAAAAATATTGTTTTAATTAAATTACTAATATAATAATGATATTTTTTTGTTGTAAAATTATCTGAATTTATTACTTTAAATTTAAAGAAAAGTTAATATATTTTATTTCAAAATGTTTTTCGCTGCAGCTTTTCTTTTTTATTTTTGCATATGTATATACGTATACATTTATATATTTATATATATCTTTATATATCTACCAATACATTTAAGATATTAAATATTATAAAAAAGGAAAAAAAAAAAGAAATTATTTGTATAACATGAATTTTTTCTTAAAAAATATTATTTTAATTATGTTACTTAATATAATAATATTGCTTTTTTTGCTGTAAAAGTAGCTGAATTTATTACTTAAAATTTAAATTAAATTTTTTTTTCTTTATTTCAAAATGTTATACTTTGTAGCTTTTGTTTTCTTTTGCTTTTGTATATATGTGTATGTATATGTATATATTTATATCTTTATATATATATACACATACATATAAGAAGGACAAAAAGGACAAAATAAAAAATTCATACATAATATGAAAAATTTTATAAAAAAAATATTATTTTAATTATGTTACTGATAAAATAATATTATTTTTTTGTTGTAAACGCAGTGTAATTTATTATTTTAAATCGAAAAAAAATATTTTTTAATTTCAAAATGTTACTCTTTATAGCTTTTCTTTACATTTACTTTTGTATATATATATGTATATATTTATATATATCTTTGTATATCTACACATACATAGAAGATATTAAAACATTGCCAAAAAGGATAAAATAGAAAATATATGTATAATATGACAATTCTTTTTAAAAAAAATATTATTTTAATTATATTACTAATATAATTAAAATTGCTATTTTATTATAAAAGTAACTAACTTTATTACTTTAAATTTAAATAAAATATAATATTTTTTTTTTTATTACAAAATGTTATTCTTTGTAGCTTTTATTTTCTTTTGCTTTTGTATGTATATATATGTATATATTTATTTATATATTTATATCTTTATATATATACTCATACATACAAGATATTAAAATATTATCAAAAAAGACAAAATAAAAAAATTATGCATAATATGAAATTTTTTTTAAAAAAAATATTATTTTAATTATGTTACTGATAAAATAATATTATTTTTTTGTTGTAAAAGTAGCTGAATTTATTATTTTAAACTTAAAAAAATATATTTTTATTTCAAAATGTTATTCTTTGTAACTTGTGTTTTTTTTTTACTTTTGTCTACATATATGTATATTTTGTATACAAATACATATATATTTAAAATACTATCAAAAAGGATAGAATAGAAAATATATGTATAATATAAAAGTTCTTCTTAAAAATATATTATTGTAATTATGTCATTAATATAATACTATTATTTTTTTGTTGTAAAAGTAGCTGAATTTATTACTTTAAATTTAAATGAAATATGTACATATATATATATATAAATTTGCTGATCTAAATTCTGAAAAAGTATTTGTGTTATTTCGTATTTGGTTCTAAAGAATTCTTTCAAATTTTTGAATTGCAAATGTGTAAATAATTTAAAATAATGCATAGGTTTTTTGACGGTGCTGTGAATTATGTAATAATTTAAAATAACTTCATTTCTTCATGTACATACTTTATATTATTGCTTATGTTATATTAATGTTGGTATGTAAGAATTATATGTAATTATAAACATTTATAAAGCTAAAGAATCCATATTTAAACATGAAAAAAAATATTAAATATCGTTTGAATGAATATTTTAATAGTGATTAAAAGTTGTCTTATTGCAAAAACATAATCGATTCGAATCTGTTCTAATTATTCTTTAATTTTTCAAAATTTCAACTATTGTCAACGATAAAAATTGTAGAGAGAAATAAGAATATTTTGTATAATTTAAAATAATTAATTAATGCTGGTAAATTATTCCATAATGCCAAAAAAATAATTTATTGTAAAATTATTATACAATTATTCAAAAATTAATAATCTAAATTAATGAAAATTTCAGCATTGATTACTTGTTAGCTAAACCAAAAGAAATTTGTTTGTTTTTTATCGCTGCTGCCTTTTATAAAACACTTTTTAATTCAGAATTTTATTGCCTTCTTTTTATACTGAAAGATTTGTAATAAAATTTTTACAATGAGTCTTAATTATTGACTGTATTTCAATCATTAAAATATATATAATTTTTAATCAAAATAACACGAATTTTATAATTGCATTTAGTAATATGTATAAAACTTGTAAAAGCAATAGTTAAATTTGTAACAAAAATATTTAAATAACTTGCAAACATGTATGATATTTATTTGATACATGTACTAAATGATATTTGATTTATGGGAATATATTTGATTTATGATAGTTGTTTATACATGCAGATATTTGATTTTATTTGATGATGTACAAAATTATCTAAGGGAAATAAATGCACATTTTATGCATTTTTTTTCATGAATTGTAAATTATGTGCTCAGTAATAAAATTGTTTTAGAATGATATGCAATTCTTTTAAAATACTTTCATTGAGTTAAACTATATTTACAAGTTATTTTCCTATTAATATTTGATAGCATTGAAACTTTAATTTATAGTATAATTTATTATGATACAGACCACAAAAATTTCTGATTTATTACGTCAGTAAAGATGATTATGTGAATAAAGAGGATTTATATGAGTATATAAGATAAAAATATATTCCATAGTTTACGAAAAGAAAGTTCCCAAGGACCAATGATTTCACAGGAACATAAATAATAATTAACATAATAATAATGGACATAAAATCCATAATTAAAATATAGTTAACCATTTCTGCGAGTAAAGAGGATTTATATGAGTCCATGAGATAAACTATATTCCTTGGTTTACGAAAAGAATGTGCCCTTGAGGGCCAATGATTTCACAGGAACGTAAATAATAATTAACATAATAATAATAAACATAAATATATAGTTAAAATCTAGTTTTTCGTTTCTGTGAGTAAAGATAATTTATAGAAGTCTATGAATTAAAATTATATTCCTTTGTTTACGTAAAGAAAGTTACATTGAGGGCCAATGATTTCACAGTAATCTAGCATTTCTTTTACATTTGAACTTGTAAGATGTTTCTATACTACCAAATTAAACCTCAAGAATTTCTCTAACATTACGTTTAAAAACATTCATCATGGTTTCTCAAAAAGTTGCACATTTCTTTAAATTCTAGTATCCTCATTTCACACATAAATTTTAAATATTTAAAATAGGGAACTGTTTACTGCAGTGTTTGAATAAATAAATAATTTAAATCACATTAAAAATAAAAAAAATAAAAAAAATAAATTGATAAATAGTTTAACACAAAATCATAATGTTAAATTATTAATGCAAATTATGTAATTCGTTATAATAAAATTATAAAAAATATTTTTAAGCAGTAAATTTTTTAAATTTCAATATTTCAATTAATACAATTTTCACTTTCTTGTTTTAAACATTATAACTTTTTAACAATCAAAAATTAAATAATATTTTTCATGAATTTTGATTATCCTTCTAGTAAAATAACAAAATTCATGAGAAAAAAATATTTCTCAATATTACGAGTATAGTTTCTCAAATATACAGATCCTATTTTTTCATTTGAAGGTGAATAAATAATTCGTAATTAAATACATTATAAAACCTACAAATTAGTCAAAGAAAGAATTATTTATGGTTTTTTCCAAAACTAATGTAGTAGGCAGATGTGTATTCTGTATTTCAATAGAGCTATCTAAGTTATGTATGGCTTAATTGTCTTGAACGAGACAGAATGAAGTGCAACTAGTTTAATTTTAAATTTTCCAAAATATTCATGAATAGTTAATCATTTTATTATTACTTGAGGCAATTAAACTATTAATTGAGTTGTGGAATGATGTGGGTTTCATTTTTGGCGAAAAAGTCACGAAGAATCAATGCAGTGTGAGCTGGCGCATTCAGTGTTTTCGGTACCAATCGAGATTTGACATGTTTGACGCCCAAAATGGAACCTTTTGAAATTCCAACATCTTCAGAAAGGTCTCTAATTGTTATTTGACGGTTTGCAAGCACCAAATCTTTAATTTTTGGACGTGAGCTTCGTCGGTTGAGGTTGATGGTCGACCACAGAGCTCTTCGTCTTCAACGCGTTCTCTGCCTTCTTTGAAGTGTTTATACTAATTCTAAAATTTTTTTCCAATATAGGAATGCTCACCGAATACCTTCTGCAACATTCTATGCGTTTCCGCAAAAAAATGTAATGCAAGTTCTTTGCGCAATTAATTCAAACATTTCAAAAATCGCCGGAATCAGTTTTAGCGTCTCACAAAGCCAAGTTTAACTCAAACACTAATGAATATTTTGATGTCAAATTTAACACAGATGTCAAGGACAGTTCCAGAAACCTAAAAGCAAAAAAAAAAAAAAAAAAAAAAAAAAAAAAAAAAAAAAAAAAAAAAAAAAAGAAATTTCATAAGTCTCGGGAATTTTAAATTTAAAATTGGTCTTACTTTTTGGACACAGTAGTACCTAGCTTGCTTCGCTTTCAAATTCCCATAATTTTCATTTAAAGAAGTGTCAGTAAATTATTATATTGCGTAAGATTTGATGAATCATGGTGGAAAATGATCCATTGTTTTGTAAACAATTTACTTCTTTGTCATTTTTGAATAATTTAAAAAACAATTTCTTTGCCAAAAGATTGTTAACTGTTTTAAATGACTATTTATTTTAATTTTTCATTAGAATTGAATATCATGTTTATTTTTGCTGAATTTAACGCTTCGTATTTCTAACAAATGAAAAATATTGTTCAATAAAAAAAAAAAAAAAAAGTTTCAATTTTTTTATGTGTGTCCTACTTTTCTGAATGAAACGTGGCAAACTTCCAAAATTTTCATCAAAAATCCTAATAAATATTATTGTAAAAAAAAAAAAGAAATATCTCTAGGCCAAAGAAATATTGAAGAATCCCCCAAAAAGAGAGAGTTGTTTACCAAAGTATGATGTAAAAGTGGTCTGGCTGATATCTACTAATTCAATAAAAAAAATGCCTTTTTCTTCAAGTGGGGTAAAAGCGCATCGGGGTTTATTAATAATCAGAAGAAATACTTTCAGGTACTCTAAGTGGCATTTCTGTTTGTGGTATTTCTTTTTTATTCCACTGCTCTTCATTTGCAAGGGCTTTTCTGAACGCATACCGAAAACGTAATCATTTTCCAATTATGATATCCCTCGCTGATAAGGGTCCTTCCAGGCTAAGAAAAATCCCTTTTCCCTACTATTTCACTTTGTCTATACTGGATAAATATAACGGATTTCTTGTTATCTTTATCTCAAAACTAAACTTTCAAGATAATGTTTCAGCAATAAATATGTCTTTTGATGACAGTTTATTTTTCTATGGAAAATCTAACTTTCTAATGTTTCTGTCATTCCAAATATGTTTCATATTATGAGATCCTTTTAAAATAATTAATCAAATGTACTTATTTCGACGAAGAAAACAAATTGTCAAAGATTTTGCGAAACTATACAAACTATGCGTCATCACATTAAATCTGATTCACTTTATTAACATAAATTACTCTGAAAGAATTAATAATGTAAATAGAATTACGAAGATTGATTTTTTTTATGTTAAAAAATGTATTTTAATTTAAAAGTATATCTGATTGGGGAATTGTTTTAAAATTCTTAGTGAAAGAATTTTGATTCGTATTGATAAAAGAAAATTACAGGATGATAAAAATTTTATCAAGCGAACATTTATCAACATGACTTATAATTTACGAAAGGACAAAATGTTTTTGGTTCACTTTATTGAAAATCATCTTTTTTGTCCATGAAAAATACCTCAGTCACTCATCATTGTGATCATTTGCATTCCTCCATTGATTTCCCATCAATTACATGTAATTAAAAATGTCGATAGATCCTTAGAAATATCTATAGAATGTTTTCTGATTAAGCCAATCACTTCTATAGAATAAGTAATGTTTGCTTGTTTTTTTCAAGGTGTTTTAAAATTTGTACGGAAGGACTGTGATTTGATTCTCTGCACTAAAGAATGTTTGCATTTTAGTTATCCTCTTCATCTTAAAACAAATCTGAATACATTTTTGACCTGATTTTTCTTGTTTTTTAATAAATAAATTACTTATTTTTGTCACCAAACCGGCATTTCTTGTATTTTAAAAAATTTGCTGAAATATACAAATACTGGCCGAAAAGGAATAAAATAAAAATAAAAATATTTTTTTGTTAAGCGAACTTACTCAAAAGTTCATTTATTCTTTTAGAAATTGCATTTTTGGCCAAAAAGTAATTATTGGATGGCGTATTTCTGATATGTAAATAAAATATCGTCCATATTTAATTTATATTCTTTCACAAATTCTCCTTCACCATTTACTAGTATACCATTACTTCATATTACTAGTATACAACAGGTTCATGAAAGATTTACACATCCATGGAGTCCAAGTCAATAGCAGTCAGTACTCTTTACTAATGAGTCTACAGTTTGTTTGGAAAGTAACTCAAGAAGATTGACAGCAGCCGGTAATCTGTTATTATACCAGCCAATGAAGTATACAGATTTGGTGCGTCCAATGTTCGTGTGAAGGCAGATTTCTCATTGGATAGACTATATATTGTCCTAAGGGCCACTATTACCGTACAATTATTCAAAGATGGCATTCATATAAAATTGTCTTTTCTTATGAAGCTGTTGATATTGATTCCTTCATATTATCAGGTGATCAGACTTATCACACAAAGCCTGTTCAGATGGCCTTGGTCCACCATGTGGCTGTTGCGCCTTTTAAGAAGAAGAAGAATGTAAGTTATGTTTTAATATATGAAATCAAAAATTTAAATGTGATATATTTCATAAGTGATAATATTTGTTGACTGCCTTACATGCGAAAATGAGAAATGAATAATTTCAAATATAAAAACATAAGAAACTAATTATGTGGTGAGAATTAAATGCTTTATATTAAAAATCTAGAAGAAAGGCAAATATTCGAAATACCTAATAAGAAACAATTGCACTTATAAAAAAATTGAAAAGAAACTATTTAATGAAAAATATATTAATTTTTCCAGAGGAATGTAACTAAAAACGCACCACAGTTATCAGCAAAAGAAGCAGCAAAATTTCACAAACAAACAACAATAGTGAAAACTCTAGAAGATTATCTTCTAGTTCATTTCGAGGTCGAAACCAATCTTAAGTTGGGGATTTGCCATGCTCATTTCATATATCGAAAACAAAATTGAAATGTATAAAGTAGAGGAAAATCACACAACGAACAAGTAAAAACTGTGTGAAAGGTATTGATTTTAGTCTAAGTTAAGGATTTCCTGGCGCTTATCACTAAAAATAAATTTATGCGCTAAATTTGGTTGAAAAAATATTCGATAAAGTTGAAGGTAATTGACTTAAAATGTGGCCTGAATATCAATGTCCATTCCACATAATATTTTCTGGTAGAGGGGGAGGGGTGGGGTCTGATGGCCGAGTGACTAGAGCTCCGGTAATTGGTGCCACAGGTTTCGTGCCTGAGACCCGGCGGTGCCATAGATGTTTGTAAAAGTTCGAGTTATACTTTAAACTGCAGGTCCCGTCTAATTTAACTGTAGAGTGTAGGGCTACCGTTAAAAGAAAAACACCCCCGTAAAAAGAAAAAATCCTGTTAAAAGAACCCTCATGAAAAGAAAAACACCCCCGTAAAAAGAAAAAAATTCCTGTTAAAAGAACCCTCATCAAAAGAAAAACATCCCCTGTCTCGAAATCGACCAGTAGGCAGACGGTCTTGGACTACCATGGGGCTGTTGCGTCAGTGAAGAAGAGAAGGGGTTGTCATTTGTTTCACGTTACTTATTATGCTCGTCATTCTTTTGAACACCCTCTCTCTATCACACACACACATATATATATATAGATATGTGTGTGTGTGTGTGCCTCCAGAAAATTCCATAGAGATAACATCTTTATATTGCAACTTCCTAGCCCAATGAAGCTGTAATTCTGCAAACAGATGTTTCCTGAATAACAGAAACGTTATAATATTTAATTGATTACAGAACGAAACTCAAAATTTCCCGTAATCGATTTTAATGATGTTTATTTAAATTATTATTATCTAATATTAAAATAACGTTTTATTATATTTTCCTCGAAATCGTGCATTTTTTATTTACTTTAATTTGATAAAAAAAATTAATTAAATTGTTTGTTAAATTGATTAAACAAACTTTGTTTTTATTATATTAATTCTGTAGCATCGAATTTCAGAAAACAACATGTTTTTACTTCAAAATAATGATAAAAAGTTTTGCAAAATTCTATCATTGTTAAAAACAACTGCTTTAATTAAATACAAAATATTCACGAAATTTTTGAGAAAATAATTATTTTCAGAATCTTTTACATTCTGTTTTAATGAGATATTTTTATGGATATATCATTTTTAATCAAGTAAACAATTTTTATTTGATAAAAATAATCATGATTAAAGATGTTTGCGCTCCCACATTTTTAAAATTAATATTCAGTGAATTATACACTTTCAACTTTAAAAAGGAGAAATTTACATAAAAAAATATTTTAAAAGAATATTAGCTCAATTCCACCAAATATGTTAGCGTTCTTGGTTTCAAATTTCTCGTTTTAAAATTTTCTAATTAATGTTTTAACTATAAATTTATTTCTTTAAAAAATTAAAATTAATTTCTGGAAAATTGTTTAAAACTAAATTTGCACAGGATAAATTTTCAAAATGCCCGATAAAAATTTATGAAGCAATTAAAATAAATAAATAAAAAAAATTATAATTGCAGAAAAGATAGAAATAAACAAATTTATAAAATCAAAATAAGAAATAAGAAAAAAAAGTAATGAATCATTAAATTTACCTTGATGTTAATCTTAATTAAATATTAAGTACAAACTAAAACTCATGAACAGAATGTTTACGTCAATTTCTTTTAATCATAATTTTACTGAATCATTTTATTATTTTAATAAATAAAATCAGTTAGTAATTAATATTTTTGAATTTTAATTATGAATTCAGAAAAAAATACCGCTCTTTGTTTTTATTACATTAATTTTTTTTTTGTAAGTAAAAATTATTTAACTTTCATAAATTGGTGAATGAATTACTACTGCGTTCAAAAAGTAAGACCAATTTTCAATTTAAAATTCCCAGGCCTTATGGAATTAAATTTTTTTTTTTTTTTTAGGTTGTTGGCACTGTGCTTAACATCTGCGTGAAATTTGACGTCAAAATATTCATGAGTGTTTGAGTTACGCTTGGCTTTGCAAGACGCTAAAACTTATACGAGTGATTTTTGAAATGTCTGAATTAATTGAGCAAAGAACTTCGATTAAATTTTTTTTGCGGAAACGTATAGAATGTTTCAGAAGGCATTCGATGAGCATTCCTATATTCTAAAGAAATGTTTAGGAGTGGTATAAACAGTTCAAAGAAAGCAGAGAAAGCGTTGAAGACGAAGAGCCCTCTGATCGATCATCAACCCGAACCGATGAAGCTCACGTCCAGAAAGTTAAAGATTTGGGTGCTTGCAAACCATCTATTTACAATTAAAGACCTTGCTGATGATGTCGGAATTTCAAAATTCTATTTGAAGATGTTTTGGCCTCAAACGCGTCAAATCTTGATTGGTACCGATAACACTGAATGCGCCAGCTCACAATGTTTTGATTCTTCGTGACTTTTTCCCCAAAAATGAAACCCATATCGTTCCACAACCACCGTATTCCTCTGAATTAGCATCGTGCTACTTCTGGCTATTCCCTAAACACAAACGTCCACTCCGGGGACACCGTTTTGAGTCGATTGAAGATACATTTCAAAAATCGCCGGAATTAGTTTTAGCGTCTCACAAAACCAAGCGTAACAAATACTAATGAATATTTAGACTTGAAATTTCCCATAGATGTCAAGGACAGTGCCAACAAACTGAAAAAGAAAAAATATTGAAATATCATATGCCCGGGAAATTTAAATTTATTTACTTTTTGGACATAGTAGTACTTAGAACAGCTTTATAACGGAAAGGACTTATCAATGATGTAAGATTTGAAACAGCTGAATTTGCTATTGAAATAATAAAAAAAGAGAGATAACAAAGGTTCCAAAAGCATATCGATGTCATTATTTTAATAGCATTAAAGAGATTTAGGAAATTTAATTGCAAACTTAATTAGTATTACGAAAGATAAATTATTCGTAAAAAAAAAAAAAAAAAAAAATCTAAATAATAATAATAATTATTATAATTATAAATGAATTAAATAAAATTAAAAAATAAATTAGTTAATTAATTTTCTTCCTTCAAATTTGGATTTTATGCAAATCTAGTTTTAAAACTAAGTAGGAAAACTGCTGAAAAATTTTCAATTTACTAATAAGAATAGATCCTTACTAAATACATGAATAAAAACGTTTAAGTTGTACTGAATGCATGAATAAAAGCGTCATGAATTACACGAATACAGAATAAATTACATGAATAAACGTAATAAATTACATGAATGTGGGAATTACACGAATTAAAAACATTTATGTAAATTCATATGGTGATTGATGCTCTTTAGATATTCCTCTAATACCAACACTCGTTCTATGTAATGATTCCGGTAGGCTTTCGGCTTTCGTTCTCCAACTTCCGCTGTAAACTTTGCGGGTAAGCAAACAATTATATTTAAATTGAATCTCCCTTGAACTGCTCCCTCCTTTGAACTATCTTTAACTCTTCTCACGATAAATATTCATTACTATTTGTCTTCTACAATCCTTTTGAAGTGCACCGCGGGGACCGATGATAAAACTTACACAAACAGACCATTCAGTTGGCCATGAATGGCCAATTTGTGATAGTATGATATTGAAATAGGGCAGTTCTCTTTTCAAAGTAGTTTAATGGAAATATTTATATCCCCGCAATTGGAACACTCATCTCGTCCAAGTAGCTTTGAAGCCAATTGGAATTAAATTTGACAACTCAGCAAATACCTTCATCTGCAATTAAAAGTTTACAGTGCTACTATTACAAATAAAACTTTCATTTATAAGAGATCTAATACAAAAATAAAATAAAAAATTACTATAAGCACAAGAAAAAGAATGCAAAGGCTTAGAAAAATAATTTGTACCTGAAGAAAATAATAAAAATGGAAATCTCAGTAATCGTTTTTAATTATTATTTCTTAATTAATAGTTCTGTAATACCTATCACAAGTATAATTTAATATATTTTATTCGAATTTCTTGATATCATATATCATAGCATACATAGCACATTTGAAAAGTAATATATAAATTATTACGTGACTGTATACATTAATAATTTGTAGTAATCCTTAAATATCATTAAACTGAAAAATATATTAGCGTCATTTATATGGTTAGATGAATAGAACGAAAAGAGATCATAATAATTTAATCAACTAGATGATGATAATTTCAATGTATCACATTGAAATATTATAATCTCGTTTAAAACATAAATCAAAATATTTAAAATTATTCAATGTATTTAAGTTTAATAGTAAAACAAAAGTTAAAATAAATTTTTTTTTTCCTTTTTTGGCTCATGTTTATTTTTTTTAAATAGAAACAATATTTTCAAATATAAATAAACAATAATTATCTGCGCTTCCAAAAAATTATAATACTTCAGTAAAATTGTAAAAACTTGATAAAAAATTGGGTGCATTACTTTTTAATTTCAAGCTTGGAAATTCATTATTTAAAAGAAACACACAAATTTCAACTTTCTACAACATCCTAACAAAGCAATTCCTTATTGGATGATTGAACTGTTTTTAAAACATTTATTTAAATTCTAATCTCTTGCGGGGTCTTCTGACTTGTACAGCCTTTAAAAAATTGGAAGACTATAAGCCCTTCTCTTACTCCCGATAAACCAAGACGCAAAATAATGGCGGCCTTCCGCCTGTCTACTGGACACAATTGCCTTGCCAGCCATCTGCACCACATTGGCATTTCAGCCGATCTTATTTGCCCACTTTGTGATTCTGGAGAAGCAATTGACAGGAACCATTTACTTCGAAGTGGGGTTCTTCGCGGAGTTACAGAGGAAGCAATAACGCTGATTAGGAAATGACTCTGGTCTTCTTTTTGTTCTTAGTTATTGATTGTTCTATTCTTTTTAGTGCTATTGTTCTATGTAATTTTTTACCAAGCCATTGTTCTATGTAACTTTTTACCTCGCCATTGTTCTATGTAACTTTTTACCTAGCCAGTGTTCTATGTAATTTTTTACCTAGCCATTGGAAATAAAAAACAAGTAATATAAAAAAAAAAAAATTTAAAGTCAATTCCTACTTTTTTCACTACATTTCAGAAAGTCCTTTCTTTATAAATAATTTTCATTCATTTTTTAAAGTTTATCTGGTGCCATCTATTGGTAGATATATGCAATTTAAATCTAAAAAAACTAAAATTATTTAGTTTAATTATTAAATTATTTTATTAAATTATTTAATTAAATTATTTAATTAATTAATTACATTATTATTTAATTAAATTTATTTACTGAATTAATATTTGAAAAAACTGTATTAACATCAAATGTCATCCACTACAAGTTCAAAAAAACTCGAGTGGATGAAGAAAAAGTATTTTATGAACGATTGAAAATTTGAACAAGATATATATAGGGAGAGTGTGAGCTAATAGAAGGAATTGAATAATCAACTGAATCATAATAATTTTAGTGTGTCACATTGATACATTATTACCTCGTTTAAAACATATAATCAAAATATTTAAAATTATTCAATGTATTTAAGTTGAATAGTAAAACAAAAGGTAAAATAAATTTTTTTTTCCCTTTTTTGGCTCATGTTCATTTTTTTCTACCTGATATAATAAAAAAATTTACTCGATTTTTTAAGTTGTTCAGCTTTGAGCTTATTGTATTATTTTTAAGTCATTTTATCAAATTTTAGCACATTATTATTTTTAAAAATCCCTTTACTTTTACTTGATTTACTGGTGAAGTCTATCTAACAATTGAAAAGACATGTATAAACAGACTAAATGAATGAATAGAAGAAGTAATTTCATAACTATTATCTTTGATAAAGCATTAAGCGGGTGAGCTTAATTTTATTCACAATGATTTTGTTCGGAAGGTGATGTATTTCAAACAAACAATGATCTTCACCAATGATGGTAAATGTTCGATACTGCATTTTCTCACTGAAATAACATGCCAAACCAATGTGATTAAATACGCTTATTGTTTTCTACGTAAAATTTCAATTTGTCATAAAAATTATTTTATTTTGTAGGAAACGTTATTTTTAAATTGATAGAAAATTTTTCTGAAATCCATAAGTGAAAAAAAATCCATCATTTCAATCATTAAGGTAGATGGATGGGGGGGGTCTGTCAAATAAGAGAAATTTATTTAGATTTTTGGCACCAAATGTTTAAAACTCCAAAAGAGTTTAAAATATTTTGTAAAATTGTTACTTATTTAATTTAGGAATTAATTTTCTATGCAATTATTTTCATATTTTTTGCTTGTATGGAGATATGCTTTTTGCAACAATTATCAACAGACATCCCTTTTAAAGTCTACCACTCTTTCATATCAGCTCTGTTTCTTTCTCCGCCAAATCCACGTAGAACGGAACATTTTTCTCATACCAAAAAAGGTCTTTCAAAATGAAAAGTCCTTCTCCGAAATACTGTAACAAATTTAAATGCTTAAATAATGAATCAATTAATTTGCTTGTAGCAAGCATATACATTTGTTGAAATGTTGAAAATGTAACAAGAAAATCTGAAACCTAAATAACAAAGGATTATCAGGTCCAAATAATTAGAAATTTCTTTTGTTATCAAGCCAACTGTGAAAGCGAATTTATTTCAGCAATAAATGCCCTCTTTCATTTTCGAATTTAGAGATTTTTCAGAATATTTTTATCTACGTCAGTATATCATAAAATATAAATTTACAAATTGATTCAGTATTTTCTTTTCTTTGAGGAGATGTAATTAAATTCAAAATACATAATTTTAAAAATGCATGCTTAAAGAGTTTGTTGTTGTTGTTGTTGTTGTTTTTTACTGTTGGGCTGTGTTTTACAGTTTTAACATTTACGCGCAGGTAAAACGCCCTAAACATTTATTTAGACACTTCAGATTTAATAGATGTAATTGAGTTACTAAAAGATCGGATAAAAAATTTAAATTTTCAAAGAAAATATAAATTTTCTAATGAAATATAAATTTTCTAATGAAATATAAATTTTCTAATGAAATATAAATTTTCTAATAAAATATAAACTTTCTATAATATATAAATATTTATAATTTTAAAGAAAAAAGATTTTTTTTTAAAATTTTACATTAGATAAATCTACACGACGCAGAGTCGAAATTTCTCTTGTCTAGGCTTAGAAAAGCAAAATAAAACTATGTGCTGTAAAGTTCTTTAGTTCAGCTGTGAAAGACGGGATGAATGTGTTAAAAAACAAATACTGACCATTGGGCATTTCTTTCAATTAGAGGGGTAATGGGGAATTAGCGTAACAGCTGCTATATATGTATCTTTCTAGTAACTTCATAATAATAAAAAAATATATTAACTTGCAGCAACAGTACTAATAATTTTTCATTTATAATAGGTTTTAAGGATTGTTCAAACAATTGAAACCATTATGTAAAAGCTAAATAATATTAAATTAAAAACATTTATTAAAGCATAGATTAATGTATTATATATTATACTATATTATACTATAATGCATTATTTATCTAATTACTAAAGAATTTGTTTTTTGTGACGCTATTGAATTCCTCTTGAATAAAATATATTCTTATTTCGATTTCGAAATATATGTAAATTCAACCCCCTTTTATTATTTTATTAATTGAAAGTTCAGAATCATTTTAAGCGAAAAATTAATGCTTTAAACTTTAATAAATATTCAATTTAGCATTTAAATTGATTGTGTTTTCCTTTCCACTTGAAAGACCATTTCTTCGCAGATAGAATAATAAAGAATCCCATTTTAGGATAAAGAATCCCATTTCAAGCAATATTGAGAAAATTAAATGTTTTTACAATTCAGCACTTAAATTATAATTGAATTATTAAATTTGAAAAGGCTCATTCAAGGGAAAAGAAGAGTGAAATATGATTAAAAAATTATTGTCGTATAGCACGGAAAAATTAAATTCTGGATCATTTGCACCTGTTAGGGATAGGCGTTGTTCATAAGCTTTTATCTGCTTTTTTCCGATTGACAACGAAATAAGATTTCTTTTTACACGAGTTAGGTAATGGAAAGCTCAAAATCGATTTAAACGAAAATCAATGCTCTAAACTAAATATTAAATACAAAATACAACAAGTAAATCGATTCTACTTTCCTTCCCACTTAAAAATCCATCTGTTCATAAAAAATCCCATTCTAATCAATGTTAAGGAAATTAAAGTTTTTAGATTCAGCACTTGAAATTTCAAAAGGTTCATTCGAGGGGAAATAAGAGTGAAATTGGTTTTAAAAAAATATTGTGGTATTGCACAGAAAAATAAATGCTTTATACTCTGGATCCTTTGCACCTGTTAATGACAGGCGTTAGTCCTAACCTTTTATCTGATTTTTTTCCTACTCACAAAAAAAAATAAGATTTCTGTTTACTGGAGTTGGATAATTAGATTTATATGCACTCGGGCATTTAACAGAAATTTAAAAAAAAAAAAAAAATTATTGAAGATATACCTCCATTAGTTTGCAAAAAACTTCCTTAATACAAAAGGGTATTTGCTTAAAAAAATATGCCATTCTTTGTCTTTGTTTTCTAACATAATCTTCTTAAAAAAATTTATCCTTATCAAATCTTTTTTTTCCCTCTTAGAATGCGTAAATAATGTCTTGCTTACCGGCACAAAATAATGAAGTTGGAAAGTTATGTAAAAAAAGTGCATGAAAAGTTAATAATTTGCATATAAACAAAACCAAAAAATTAAAATTTTTAATATAAATATACATTTTAAAAATCAAATTTAGAAAAAAAATCCGAGATGAAAAAAAAAAAAAAAAATTCTTACAAAATTTATCTAATTAATTTAAAATAATAAATATGGTAATTAAAATATATTCTTCCTTTCCATTCTTAAATATATTTTCCCTTTTCTACAGATTTTTTTTCTTTTAAATATTAAACTGTAGAGCGTTGGGAGTATGACAGACAATACTACCGCGCAAAAAGAAAACATCTCCCGTCTCGAAATCTGCCAGCAGGTAGACAACCTTGGCCCACCATGGAGTTGTTGCGCCAATGAGGAAGTATACTCATCATATAATATTACTATTCCAAATGATATTCACCATTATAAAAATATTTAGTGAACTTCAATTGAATGAAAAATTCATTATTTGTATACTTCTTATTTTATTAATTCATTTAATAACTTTGCATTGACAATTATAATTAATTTCAAAAATACATTTGTTGTTATCATTTTAAGTTTATTTTGGAATAGTTAAAAGCATTTCTTGCTTTAATTACTTTTTTTGACAATGAAAAAAAAAAAAAAATAAACTCACCATATGTGATTTTACCATTTAAATATATATTAATTGATATAAAATAAATACTGATAAAATAAAAACTCAAAAATTAAAAATTTGTATCAAAAATTTGTTATTTGTTATCAACAAATCTTACTGCGAGCTACAGATATTTTTGTTCTTTTTTTTACATGCATCATAAAATTAAAAAAATAAAGCTTGTGTGCTTTTTGAATGAATATAAATGACAGTTGCATTAATCAATAGTTCAGCTTCCTAATAGCTTTACATAGGTTGTTATTGTCATATAAATTAAATAAATAACATGCGATAATTTGGTGTACATGTATCTGTATAGACTTTGGTCTTAACAAGGCTATGCAATCCTGTTTTGAAAAAACTGAAGATTTATCTATTTATTCGATGAAAGGGAAAAGCCTTATAAATTGAAACAGAGTGTCCCATTTCCAGTTACAACACTCGTTAGTAATTACACGCTGCACTACCGAACCCTTATCTACTAGGACTATCCCCCTACCTTTATTCACCCACATTTGAAGGGTAGGCAGAGCTGCATGCACACGACACCCCTCAACGAAACCTCCGTCCATCCTTTAGCAGCACATACTGGGGGGAGAAATGAAGTCGGGTTCAAATTCCATACACGCGCCTGCCATTGAATTCACAGATCCCTTGTAGCCAGTACCACAATACTAATAAAAAAAGTGGGAAGGGAAACTTTTGCCTTACTGTACGGTTCCAGTGTTCGTGGTAGAGAGAATTAAAGAACCGAACCCTTCACCTGTTCTTCTTTGTAGGACCGGATGACGAAAAGTAGTGACAACTGATGAGGCCTGTGTTTTTCTCTCAGTTACAAGTCAAAAATCTAAAATGACAATACCTTATTACATTATAATTAACTTCATAGTATATTTAGATGATATTACAATATATAGCATTATTTATGGACTCCTTATGGATATATATAGCATTATTTATGGATTTATTTATGGATTATTTATGGACTAAAAATGGACTCCTCGTCATGCTATATTGCCTTTACAGTACAAATTTTCGTGGAAAAAAAAATTCCTATCATCTTTTGTTTCTCTAGTTTTTGTTTCCGCTTGCCTTAAAAAAATGTAAACTGCAAATCTGTTCTATATTACTCATCTCATACAGTGTACTGAGAACTTGTTTTAGAAATAATGGTTGAAAAGTTAATAAAAGTTAAAGTTAAAAGAAAAAGTTAAAGTTTTTTAATGTTATATCGTTATTCTAAAATAGGAGTAATTGAATTGTAAGAGGAATTCTTCACATTCTGAACACGGAACTCCATCCATTCTCTTTAACGGAGTATTATATTGATTTGTCGTAATTTCTGTATAAATTTACTAATAACATATTCTTGTAAATTCCCCTGGCAATAAAGCTTTGTTTTTTATAAATGTTAAGTTGTTAAATGAGAAATTAAATCCATTTAAAAGATTGGTGAGAATTGGATAGAATATGCATTCAAATTTTGGAATTAGACTGAACTACAAACTTTCACTGTTTACGTTTTGGTAACTTGAAAAAAATTGACACAGTGGAAATATTAATTGCACAAATATCTAAATTTTTTAATAAGCAAGATTAAAAATTTATATCTATGATTTTAATCATCACGCCATATATCTGCTTTCAACAATTTTAAGAAAAAGTATTACAGTAAATTCATATTATTTGTACATTCCCCCATGATGTTGATTGAACATAACATTAAAAGTGATACAAACTGAATTTATATATAATTGTTCATCGAAGTTTTTAATTTTTAAATTAATTAATGAATTTAAATTTCTGTTTAAGCAGATGCTTCGTTTTATTTGTTCCTTTTGGGCGTATACTTAATTTTAAATAAAACTCCCTCATATTCTTAAACTACTATTTTGTTCATTAGATTTCTAGACATGACAATTCTATTAAAGAATATGTACAAATCAATTAGTTTCAAAAATCTAGTATAGCATTTTTTTTTCTTTTAGTTAATTAAGGAATCGTAGAAAGATGTGAAACCTACTTTAAGCGACCAAAATTTAATATCGAAAATTTTCCGCCCTGAAGCCTTCTGCGAAAGCAAAAATCTAATTATTCAAATTTTGAGGACGGTAGATTAAATATATCATAAGTACTAAATCAGATTGTAAAACTATTTTTTCATTTTATCACATTATAAAAAAATATTAACATGTGATTCAACATCTGTTATTCAATATAAGATGTTTTTTATAATTTTATCAAAGCTGTACTACTGTGTCCAAAAAGTAAGAACAATTTCCAATTTAAAATTCCCGGGGCATTTGGAATTTTAATTCAAATTTTTGAAAAGTAGGTAATCAGATCTAGCCAATTTGAATTATTATTATAATGCTAAAATTATTCATTCAAGGAACTCCTTTTTAATAATTAAATTGTAATGCTACTGTGTCCAAAAAGTAAGATCAATTTACAATTTAAAATTCCCGGGGCTTATGGAATTACAATTTTTTTTTCTTTTTTAGGTTGCTGCTACTGTCCTTCACATCTGCGTAAAATTTGAGGTCAAAGTATTCATGAGTGTTTGAGTTACGCTTGGCTTTGTGTGACGCTAAAACTGATTCCGGTATTTTTTGAAATGTCTGAATTAATTGAGCAACGAATTCGCATTAAATCTTGTTTGTGGAAAAGTATAGAATGTCGCAGATAGCATTCGGTGAGCATTCCTATATAGAAAAAAATGTTTGGAAGTGATATAAACAGTTCAAAGAAGACAGAGAAAGCTTTGAAGATGAAGAGGCCTCTGGTTGACCCTCAAACCCAACCAACGAAGCTCACGTCCAAAAAATTAAAATTTGCTGCTTGCAAGCCTTCAATTTACAATTAGAGATCTTGCTGATGATGATGGAATTTCAAAAGGATCGGTCAATTCCATTTTGGGCCTCAAACGCTTCAAATCTCGAATGATACTGAAAACACTGAATGCACCAACTCACACTACATTGATTATTCGGGACTTTTTCGCCGAAAATGAATCCCATATTGTTCCACAACCACTGTATTCACACCGTGCGACTTCTGACTGTTCCCTAAGCTCAAAAGACTACTCCAGGGACACCGTTTTGAGTCGATTGAAGAGATGCAATGTGAATCGCCGCGTCCTTTGAAGGCCATCCCTGCCGATGACTTTTTAGCATGCATTGAAAAAAAAAGTTATCATAAGTGCATTGTATCCAGAGGAGATTACTATGAAGGCGATGAAATAAATTTGGAAGAATAAATAAAGAGTTTTTGAAAAAAAAAATTGGTCTTACTTTTTGGACACAATAGAAAGCCAGAAAAAGAAGAAAAAAAAATAGCGTTTTAATGTATTTTTAAAACCTAAATTTGTAAAATGTGAAATGGTTATTTATCTTCCTGAATAGAAATTTAATAGCTCGCAAAACGGCATTTATTTCACTTCTCAAATTGAATTTCTATCAAATAATTCCCTAATCCTATTATTCAAATCCATTGAGGTTTGAAATTTTTTCATCTAAGTAAAGGCTTATTAAAAAAAGAGAATAAATGCAACACTTGAGATAATGGACTTTTATGTAATAATACCAATATCATAAGACATCACGAGGTTTAAGCAAATAGCTTAAAATAATTCACATAGGTAATGTGTGTCAGAAAAATACTGGTGAAGATTGAAAACGTTGTAGTAAAAATAGTCTTTCTCTAATAGTTCTTTTTAGTAAATATATATGCCGTTGATATATAGCTTTGTGTAAAAGTGGAAGGCAGTCTGTAAAACAGATTCAAAATAAAGTGATTCCATATAAATTAAAAAGAAGCTTTGAGTCGTTTTCATTGTTTTTTTTTTTTTGGTGGCATTGCGTTTTGGCTCTAAACAACATCAAGTAATCCTGTCTTTAAAATTCTAGTTTGCAACACTTAGTCGCTACCGAAATTATATTCATGTGTATGTATAAATGTAATTGAATATTGACGCATCCCAAATTTTAAAAGATATTATAAATGTTAAGTTGGGTTAAAGTCTGGAAGCTGTGGGGGTCAGTATAAAATTAAAATCAACTAAACATTTAGGGGAAAATATTATATTTAAAGGGCTGGTTTGTTACTAAAACCTTTTACAAATTCCCCATTGTGAGATAGAAATGTGATGAAGCTTTCCAGAACATTTGATTTATTAGATAAAAATGCTTTGCATAAACTTCTGTTGTAAAATGCTTGTGGTATAGAACTTAGTTTTGAAACAATGTTACATGTTTCACAGAGAGACACATATTCTTTGGTCTTACACATTTTTAACAGCATTTATAAGATTCCTTCTTACACTGAATTGATGTCTAATTTCCTAAATTGAGCAATAATTAACCAAATTTCAAAGTAAAAAAAAAAATCATTAATTCTTTTAGTAAATTTTTAGGAAAAAGAACTAGAAGCAGAATACGTAAAAAAGCAATAAAAATCATTTAAATTTCGTTTCTTTTAATGATTAAAATTCCATTTGTGAAGGAAAAATATCAGTTAAATTCCTCTTAAATTAAAATTAATTCTTTTTTTCTATAAAATTTCTATGCGTGCAAAAAAAAAAAAAAAAAAAAAAAACGTCGATATTCTTTTCAGAAAGTGATTAAAGTTAATAGTATAGTTGAAGATTAAATTTCTCTCATTCATGAATAACCTTGATATAAGATTTCATCAAAAAAGATTTCTTTTAATTATAAAAGGATAAATATTTAAACATTTTTTATTCCTTGATTTGTAAGATATAAACAGCTCTCCACTTATCGGATAAGTTTAGGAACTATTATCAGGGAAAATCATCCTCATTTCTAGATTTTATATTATGTTGTTGTAAAATATGAATTTTTTTTTTGATTTTCGCTGTATAGATATTTTTGACCTATTATTTTGCTGAAAGTTTTGTAGTTGTTGATCAAGGCTTTTTTAAATAATATAATTATATATATATATACACTCATGTCCCTAAATTAAGGATAATGAAATTCAGGGAAAGAAAGAGACAGAAGCAAAACAAATTTGACATATTTGTAAAGTCTATTTATTAAACAAAAGGTAAAGAGCAAAAAAGATGCTATATGTTTGACATAATTAATAAAAAAATTGCTATTTTTACTCCCTGGAGCAAATTTCAAAAAAGAACCTATTTACAAAAATCAGTATAACATGGTTAGTAGGATTGTTAATATGGAGTATGTCTCCCGGACGATGCAATACAGGCCTTACAACGCCTAGGCATGCTGAGTATCGTAGGTTCGCAGCATGCCTAGGTTTAGTCAGCCTTCAGCCTTCGCGGTTCCTCGCTAAAAGGGAAGCTGCATATTACCTTTAGCCATGGACCAGTCGTCTGCAACGAGGTCACTTGGACCTGGTGTAGGCTTTCCTGAATCAGGGATATTAGTAACGACAGCAAGGATATACGATTTTTAATTTTATTATTTTTTATTTTTTAAACGCCAACGGCCATACCATGCTGAATATACCGGTTCTCGTTCGATCACCGAAGTCAAGCATCATTGGGCGCGGTCAGTACTTGGGTGGGTGACCACCTGGGAACACCGCGTGCCGTTGGCATTCACAAATTTGGGACCTGAATGACCGAGTGTCTGGCGCTCTGGCGCTCGGTGCCACAGGTTTCGGGTTCGAATACCGGCGGCACCATGGATGTTTATAGTGGTTCGGAATCCACTTTAAGCCGTAGGTCCCGGTCTCCTATGACTGTAAGAGTGTCACGGAGCCAAAATCAGACTTTTACCTACGGGTGCTCCATCACAACAGAAGCTGCTTCCTTCCCCTTCAATTATGAGTACGTATGAGCTCGTGGGCTTGGCTAGCCAAGTGGGATAAGAAACAACAAAACAACATTATTTTTTAACAAGTTTCATGTTTCCACAGCCCTGTGGCCCCAATTAGTAAATAACTATGTGGTTGTTGTAACATTTCCGTTACAGCTACTGAATATAAATATTTGAGCGCGAACTAGTATTTGAACTAATATTAAAAAAAAAAAAAAAAAATTGTAGCACATGCTTGAAAGCAATTTTTTTATATTTAAAAAAAATCATTTTCACACCATATTATCTTGTAATAAATTGATGCCATCAAAAATCGCTTGTTTTACAATGCATGAGATTGTTCACAATAGATTGTTTTCATTGTTTCCTATAAAAATGAAATTATTCAAGCTCAAATTATTTACGCAAGCTATTCATCGGAAACAATTTTAATCTCAAGAATCATGATTGCTTCTATAGTCAAAGAACAAAAGAAATATATCAATAGAACTGAACTATATTTAATTTAATGAAACACTTTTTACATAAAAAATGTTTTTGAAAAATATTACACATTTGGCGTAGATTAACACATGCACATATTTTTTTTCTCAATTATCAACCAAAATCATGGGTCGAATGCGATTTCCTGATGTTTTGGATAACTTTTACTGAACCATATTGGATACATATTTATAATATTTTAAATAAACTGATACAGCCTTAAGCTAATAAAATCCAAATGTATTAAGGAAAAATGATTACATTTTCACAAAAGACTGGGCACACAGACTCTACAGTTCTGATGTAGACAAATAAGGCAAAAATACTGTGAATGCCCTTCCGAATCTTTTTTTTTTAATGCAGTTGGTAAATACTTATACAGTGATAATTTTATGCCATTAGCAAGGGCTGCACCGACGTTACTCACTTAGCGCTATCCAGGGGCGTATGTAGCTTGAAGGTAAACTATGGACACGGAGTAACTATACCCCTGCAACACTCTACGATCTTATTAGACCGGGATCTACAGTTTAAAGTGGATTCGTATCACATACAAGCATCCATGGCACAGCTTGACCCGAACCCGAAACCTGTGGTACATAGTACCAGAGCGTTGCCACTCGGCCATCAGGCTCCCTTTCCGAATCTAAAAAGAGACTTTTCTCTTTGTTTCTTGTAGTTCACATTGACCACACAACAAGAAGTATTGATCATAAGTAGCTAGATAAAAAAGTCACCGACATCGGATCTGACTACTGCCAAGTGCTCTCCTAAAAAAATCAAATTTAAACTTTTTTATGTTCTTTATATTCAAAAGAAAACTAGACTGAGACAACAGGTTATTGAATGTGTGTTACGAATGTACCACCTCGTAAAAGTAGCAGAGACTATGAAAATGAACCAAATAACAAAGGTGAACAAAACCTTATATGCGGAACCAGAAAGGGTTTTTTTTGCGTCATGACTTCGTTGGGGATATTTGAAAAGTTTGACAACGATTGAGGTTCAAAACCCGTAATCCGCTTTCCTTAAGAATAGAAGGAAGGAAGGGGAATAAATGGAAGGGGAGAGGAATGGAAGGGGGAGGGGATATCTCTCTCTCTTTGTTGGTAGGTATTTCGGAATAAACTTCAAAGGGGAAAGGGGTCTTAGTTCAATAAAAGCAAATGCATAATGCATTTTTTTTCCCGTGATGAGTATGTTTGAGGCTTAAAGATAAGTATGTCATTACTGGCTGTTACGTTACCTGACAATTAGTAAAAGGGCTCTTTTTGCATGTGGGAATTACGAAGACAATGATTCAATAAATATTCTCAGATTATAGTGGAGGTTGTTTTGAATAATTTTATTGTTAATTCATCTCAGTTTTGTCAGGGTTTCTTTTTCTAAGTCGCTAAAAGGATTTTCCTTTACTTAACGTACATGAGAATGGAAATTAAATAGTGGCAAAAACGTTGAAAACCATCATTTTAAAGAACTTATTATTATTATTTGCCATGTCACAATAATAAATGTGTACATGACGGGGGAGTTCTGCTAAGCTTTTGCTCATCAAAGAAATTTTACTGGCAATAAAGGAGTTATATAATTTTTTCCACTCATTTGTCATATAGGTCTTAATTTGTAAGTCAGAATTATAACGTTATAGAATTTCATGCAGTTTGGATAATAATAAAAGTTTTTCATCACTCTTTCAAAAGGATGATCATGTTCACCAAGTAAAACACAATTAAATGTAAATTCAATTATAAATAATAAATTACAGATTTTTAAATATACGAGCATGGACAATAAATGAAAGAAAAGAGCAATGATTTCAGATTCAA
Source organism: Caerostris darwini (assembly GCA_021605075.1). Classification (NCBI taxonomy): domain Eukaryota; kingdom Metazoa; phylum Arthropoda; class Arachnida; order Araneae; family Araneidae; genus Caerostris; species Caerostris darwini. The sequence goes on along the minus strand of BPLQ01013904.1, from coordinate 32,428 downwards.
ATAGAAAATTTTGATAATTTTATTCTATAAATATAAAGAATAATACTTCCCCGCACACAGTATTAAAATTAAAAACTTAACTCATGGTACATTATGACTGTTAGAATAATCCATTTTTTCCTATTAATTTTATGATGGGGATACTTTAAAATATAATATAAAAGAAGCTTTAATTGGCAACAATTTCTTTCTTATAGCGGACATTGTAATTGGAAGCAAAGCTTAAGAAAGAAACTAGAAAAAAAAAAGCACAGAAGAAAATTAACGAAATATAATTGTCTAATGTTTTTAAAACTTTAATGAAATTGCAAACGCATGCAAAAAAAAATTTGGAATACATTGTGCTGATAAATATTTAACTGTTCAACAATGTTCTGCTTAATAATATTTCAGTTTGCAATTAAAAAATAAATAATAATAACGTACGCGTTAAGACAATGCTCTGCGATCATATTAGATCAGGATCTACTGTTTAAAGTGAATTTCGAACCACTACAAATACCCATGGTACCGCCTGGATTTAACCCCGAAACTTGTGGTACCGAGCGCCAGAGCGCTAGACACTCAGCCATTCAGGTCTCCTCATATATCCTTTCCCACAAAAAGTAATCAGTATTATTAATTAAAACGTCATCTTTAATAAAAAAAAACTTTTTCAGAGTGATCCAGTTCTAAAAAATACACAACAACGGTATGCAAAAGTAGTTTCATCCATAGATTTCATTTTGATGTACTCAATGAGGGCAATAAAATAATATTTGAATAATTTGTGTGCTTTCATTTTATAAGCAAAATAAATTGATAAAGCAACAACAGCGAACATGCATCTTAAGCACCTAGATAAGTCAAGTTTTAAACAAAATATCGTTTCAACTTTTTGTGTCATATATTGTAATTTTTATTTTAGATTTCATTAAATGGTGTTTATTTAGAAACATTAATACCTGAATACAATTATACGAATGATAGAGCAGTTTGTGTCAAGGTTTCTCTATTTGTAGTATGACAGTATATTTTTTAATATTCAATGATTTATGACATGACATATTGAATGTTGTTTACATAAGATTTCGGCGAAACCTTATTTTCAGTCCATATTCTTATCTGTAAAGACATTAAATCATCACTTTTGGTTCAATCAAAAGTGCAAGCTTTTAAAATCCTGCCAAAAAGCAACCCGAAAATCTTCGGCTACCATTCTGGGAAAGGCTGAAGCTGATATATATCTATCATTTGAGTAATCAGTTTAATTAAATCTGTATCTGTCATTTTAGAAATCCCTTTAGTTAATATGTATTTGCAATTCTATTAACAATATATATCCTTTCCATCCACTTAGAGATAAATTCAACTTTATAGGCATCCTATTTGGATGCAAAATTTTTGTTTGATATGCGCCTTTTTGCTTAGAATAGAACGCGTGTGTGTCAAAATCTATGCAAAAAGGATATATATGCATAAAAATTGAGATAAATATGCCACCTAAACACCCCCCCAAGAAAACCAATAACCTGAAAGAAATATATTTTGATTGTTGAAAAGATCACACTTTGATTCAAAAGAGCATTGAGAATAAACTGCAAAAATGAGGAGTGCATGAATAAAACATGACACCAAATCCTCCTTCACACCAAGGCGTTGAGTGGCGAAGCGTCAAGCAAAAGAGAAGACAATTTTTCGAACCAGGTCTGTGCATTCCTCACTTAATTGCATACGAGATCATCCGTGAAAGAAAAAAAAAAGATGTTTAAATTGAACTCGAAATACTTTAGTTAGGGTTAAATAGAATGTTTACCTTAAATTGATAAACAGGTCCCATTTCACTTAAATCACTATTGGACTGTGATAAAATGAAGTTGTATGTTGCATGTTTGCAATAGTTTGTAGAAAGAATAGTCAGAAACATTTTCTCCTCACACCATTCCAATGTTTAATTTTTTTTTATTTGGGGTATCTGCATGCATTTAGATCTTTCGCAATAATTTAATGCATCACCAAAGACCAATACTTGGCTGTAAAGATAAAACTATTTTAAATTAATCTGCATTAATGCCGCCCTAGTGTTTGCACTGCTGCATTCTGCTTTGATCCAGCATTTCCCAGTCAACACTTCTTTATGTCAGCCTTCAATATATATTAATTTCCTGACTAAGTAAACCTTTAAAAACATTTATACTTATTTAAGTCTAGTCGAACGAAATTCACTGGAATTCTTTATTTATCCTATAAACAGCATTAAATATATACAGAATGGATTCAGTTTTGAAGTTGAATAAATAAGCTTTCATTGAATTCAATATTTCGAATTTATTTGCATTCACTCGAAGGTTATTTTGATTATCCTACACGAAAGTAAGCCTGTTCTTTTCTAGCATTTATAACGCTAGGCATATCTTTCCTTACAAGAGCAAACTATATAAACATATAATGTTTTAATCGTGTAAGTTTTTATAAAATATAATAATTACAGAATAAGAACATTAAATAAATTTAAATACAACATAATTTAAATAAATTTTTAAAACACAGCACTTATTTTAAAATCAAAATGTTTTTGTTCAAATGGTGCAGCATTTTTCCCACGGGAAGAGAAATAGCATTCCTGTTCCCCGGGAAAAGGATTATATATTCTTTAACAAGTGCATAATAACAACCTATCACTTAAATCCGACAGCAGATAAGCAGTGTTATGGATAATGAGACCTCATGAGATCAGCGATTGTCTGTTCGACCTTCGGAGGTCGATACAATTAGAGATGGAATATGGACTACGCCGTGAGTTGTTGTATCGTGATGGGTGATAGACCATGGGCTTCAATGGAAAAGTGAGGGGACCGGCTCCCTTGACGGATTTTGTTAAAGGGAGGGTTTGGAGAAGGAGTACTGTCACGAGTCCACAAGCAGTGTTGTCTTTTTTTCTGAAAAGAATGAACGGGCCGGAGATTCCGCTTGTTTACAAAGTCAGCCCCTTGTGGTTTCGTGTATCATGTCGTGTGATACTTAAGTTCAGCCGCAGACTGAATGAAATAAATTCTTGGTAGACTCGCGAGCTCTGAAAAGTGAGATGTCCTTGGAGTGAACTGCATTTGTGACTCAATTGATATCTTTAATTGTCATTTTTTTGTAAACAATAATTTGTAAATAGAGTTCTGTATGTATATATATATATATAATTGGCCCTCTTCTTGAAGAAGTTAAAGTCTAGCACAGTCCGAGACGTTAGAATACGAGACGTTAGAATTAAATTTAAGGAAAAATTATTTCAAAGTTATTATGATAATTGATAAGAAAAAAAATTAGATGGATAATAAGAAATTTAGAAAAAAAAAATATTTAAAAGAATGTAATAAATGTAGAAAAGAATATTTAAAAGTAATATTAACAAGAAATCAATGTTTATTTCTAGTACAGCAAAGCGTTTCAATTAGAAAAGGTAGAAATTTGTGAGTTTAACATTCATTTCAATAACTCTTTCATTAAGTACTGTATTGGATAAGAAAAATTAACATTAGAAATAAAATTCTTAACTATAAATGTCTGCATTGCCTTATAGGGTTCCTTTGTCTTCATGTATTGTGACAAATACTTTTGTTTTACTTTAATAGAAAATTATGCAATTCACACAAAAAAAATTAGTTTGACAATTAACCCTTCCTCTTCGATACACCCCACTAGCCCTTCGCACCTGTTATATGAGCTACTTACTTGTAAAAATTTTTCAGAAAAACAGACTTTCACCCGGAGAGGTAGTATATCCCGCGCAAACCTAAGTATCGGGTTTTCGGGTTAGAAGTGGAATCCTTCCACGAATCTAGAATTATCTGTCTTTCAATCTAATATTGTACGTGTGTGCTGATTGTGTAATTAAAGCTATGAGTTCCCAAAATCCGTGTCTTAAGTCTCAACCCAACCACACTCAATTACAATTGCAATCCACAACTGACAATACTGCAATCATTAATTATATGATTAAATAAGAAGAAAAAAATAGATAGTTGATGTTTTCATGAAAGCTATTTGAGGAATTCATAGGAAAAGAAAATAACTCTTATCTATAATAAAATTGAAATTACTTAAATGTTTAATTTTTGAAATAAACTTTTAAAAATATATTCTATTTATGATTATTGTAATAGTTTGATGTATTAAAGGATAAATTAAGTATTCTATTTCAGAAGTAGAAATCAGCTCGAATTGTTGCTTTAGAAATTGGTACACAAGCGTAACTACAGTAATCGATAAAAATTAACACAAAATTAAAAAAAAAAAATTAGAGAGACAATTAGTGAGGTTTTAAATTGTAGAAGGGGGATTAGTAAAGCAGCATTACCACTGTGGGGGTTACACTGAAACAGCTCAATGGGGCTTATGGGGGAAAAACCGGGAATAAACGTGAAATTCGATGTGGGGACTTGGTTCACCATTAGACCCACTGGGGGGGACAAGCAGGGAAAGAGATCAAATTTCAAATTGTATTGTGAAATCCGCTATAATAAGAATAGCAGGACAGATGGTAAAATTCACTGCGATATTTTTTTGTCAACTGTTTTTAAAAAGGGTACAATTCATTTTAATAATATGTCTATTTTGCAAAATTTGCTATTTATTAGATGGTGGATTCAGTCGCTAGGGAGGATCCTTATAGGAACTAAAAATGTGTATCTAGAAGCTTTTATTACTAAAAGAAAATTATGGCTGAAATTTTCTTCTTTGCCATTATGATTATCTCATTAATACTATGGCAGAAAGTTAGCTTACTGACAAGGTTCTATCTAGATTTATAAAAAGTACATGTTGTTAATTCTGCAGTATTTTATTACATGGATCTGAGCAGGCTTAAATGTCTCATGTGACCACCCATAGAATGATGACTAATGCCAAAGGTTTTTTATGTATCAGTTGAATTAAATATTTATGCATGATGTGGTAAATTGATTTTGATGCAGAATATATGTCTCGTAATGCAAACAAAGCAACATTTCATTAAATAAATGAATATTTGTTAAAAGGGATGCAATAAAATGTTATTTATTTCTACGCTTTAATAAATTAGATGAAATATTTCCAGAATATGAAAATAGAGTTATCTGAAAACACCACATAAGTGCAAAAGTCTCAATATACTCAAGATAAAGGATTATATTTTGCAAGATTATTTTCGGCATTTATATAACTATTTTTTCTTTTAGAAATAGAAAAATTTTACAAATTAGGTGATATTAATATATCGTCCTTTTAATTTTTTATTCATAGTGATTTTCCAGTGAGTTATTTGTGAAAGAATATAATGGCAGCTATTTGAATACTAAACAGAACGTGCATTGTCAACACTAGCACTGAAGTAAACATAAGTTAAAAGGAATGGATCATTTTCGTAATTTGCTATAACTGATTATCTTAAATAAATTAGATCCCTATCTTTCTTCTTTTTTAAGCTCATGATTTTCCTCTTATTATATGTTTCAGTAAATAGTTTTAATCTTAAAGCTCTGATAAATTATAATGGTAACTGCGTAAAATTATTTGGACACAATTTTAATCTAATATTTAGAGTTAAGATCCGATATATTTTATAAAAATTATTATTTTTGTTTAAGGAAGTCAGTTAGTTCATATTTAAATAACGTATTTCTTTAATTTTTTAGCAGATCTTAATAACAATGTTTGATTTGCATGCACTACATACGTGTTTTGCTTTGTATTTATTTACAAAGCATCCCATTTTACAATTTTACGTTTTATCTCTTTATAGAGTTCCTATAATCAATCACGATAAACTTTTATAATATATAAATTTAAATTGTTAACAAAAAATAGTAATAATCACCAAAAAAAACTTTCTAAACTTTAAAAATTTTAAAAAGGAAGTGATCAAATCCAGCCAATTTGAATTATTATTATAATATTTAAATTATTGATTCAAGGAATTCTTTTTTAATAAATAAATTGTAATACTAGTGTGTCCAAAAAGTAAGACCAATTTTCAAAGAAGTTATTCAGCGTGAATCGGCACGCGCTTTGAAGGCCATCCCTGCCGATGACTTTCTAGGTTGCATTGAGGATTGGAAATATAATTGGCATAAACGCAATGTGTCCGGAGGGGATTACTTTGAAGTCGATGAAATAAATTTGTAAGAATAAATAAAGAGTTTTTGAAAAAAAAATGATTGGTCTTACTTTTTGGGCACAATAGTAAGTAGTATAATTCCATTAAGAAATAAGAGTAAGAGTAAAATAACGTGATTTTTGAGAATAGGAAAATTAAATTGCAAAGCGCAAGTGCGTTAAAGTGTCGTCACAGTGATGACAGGCTGATAAATCCCTGGAGGACCCCCGGATGGAAGGGTATTCCCCCTTCTGCGAATACCCACTTAGCAAGGGTTAATGGAAGCTCTAATCTCCTGCCCTAAGCGATAGGGGGAAAAAAGTACTGCGAATCTCTTCCTTTTACTACCGAGATACAAAGGAGCTGAAAGTTCAACGAAAAGTATTAAAGTATAAAAGTATGAATGTATGTAAATTTTCACCTCGATTTTTCCCCCCAGGGAAGCTAAGGGGGTTTGAGAGAGAACACATGAAAAGGGGTGTTCGGAAAGGGGATTTTCTATCAGACAAGATTGCACTGACGACTATTCGAATGGTTTGGTTTGTTGCTCTACGGCCATCTTGTGCACACGAGGGCTAAACAGACCGGGACCTACAGTTTAAAGGGGATTCCGAACCACTACAAACATCCATGCCACAGCCAGGATTCGAATCCAAAATCTGTATCAGCGAGCGCCAGAACACTAGCTACTTGGTCATCAGGCCCTGATATTTCATGTAATCCAAGCAATTGAAGTTTCAACAATTGCTTTACTTTGTGTTGGAATACAGACAAGTTTATAAGGCTATGCGAAAACTTTTCTGAAACTACTAATTTAGAAAGAAGGTTTTTAAATTAATGATAAATTTTTTTTTTCTAACCTGTTATCTTTCCAGCAACAATAGTCCACCTTATTATTCAATCCAAAACTTTTTGAAAATGTTCAACGAAACTTAGTTATCGTTTATATTTTTTTGTAAACTATTAAACACTTTTTTTTTTCACTTAAAAATAACTGGAAAAATTGGAATAAAAATTACATAAATTCTGATATCTGCAATCGAATTCCAAATTTTAAAGGGGGAAATATATTTGTGCCCGACTCGTGTATCAGTGACAACGCTCACCGCTGGTGAGCATTAGGGCGGAGGTTCAATCCGTTCGCGGTTTTTTGTAGACACTGTTTCAAGAAACGAGGAGATTCGATTGCGCTTGTGATGCTCAGCATCTTGCCTCATTATTCGGATTACCTAGTGAGAGTTTTCCGAGTTTTCTCTCATACGATACGCAAATGCGTGGTGGTTACTCCTAAAAGTCCACCCGGAAGGCATTCTCTTTATACTTCAGCGACACGAAGCCAAATCTGACTTCTACCTACTGGTGCTCCATCACAACATTACCCTCTTCCCCCCTCCCATGAGAACACACAGGTTCTTGAAATTGTTCTAGATGTTGCTATCTACCAAGTGGGGTAAATAATAAAAAAACTTGCAACACATTTTTATAATTTTTTCCTTAACCCCTATTCCTTTAAAAAAATTCTTAGTTCCTTTTTTTTCCATTTATAAAAAATAATCTCCTATTCTACTTTTTTTCTGATTATGCATTACATTTGGGGAAATTTCAGTTATAAGTTAGTTGAAATTAAATTTCACGAAAGCAAATAAAATTCACATTTATAAGACATTAAAAACTTCTTAATATAAGTTGTTATAAATTATTCAAAATGAAAGCAATGAAAAGATATATAAATAATAAAAGTAGTTTCTTTTATCAATTTATGAGCCATATAATCATTTTTTCGAAAAAGTTCCGTATTTGCAAAGTGTCTAACTTGGGATCATCCAGAATATAATATGATATGGCTTGAAGTTTGTAAAATAAATATTGTAGATATTTATGCTATTCAAACGCGGCATTCTATTGCATATTTCCATTTATGAATCATTTGGGATTTACAAATTTAAGAAGATATAATAACCGACAATCAATTCACTAAAATAGCTCAACACAAAGTGATTTCTAAAAGCAAAATGCTCTGTGAAAATAAAAATTAAAAAGAAAAGACTTTTTTTACAATAAGACATATGGATTATATTAAATTATTCTAGAAATGTTTTTTGGGATATGGCGAGAAATTTATAGAATAAATATTGCAGATATTCATGCTATTCAAATACGGCATTCTATTTCATATTTCAATTTAGGAAACATTTGCGATTCACATATTTTAGAAGATATAATATTCACTAGAATAACTCAACGCAAAGTGATTTATTTCTAAAAGCAAAGTACTCATTGAAAATAAAAATTAAATAGGAGGAAATATTTTGAAGAGAAATAGGTAGAAAGAGAATGTGATAAAATAAATATTGCTAAAAAATAAAGACTTCTTTTACAATAAGACATATAGATTATATTAAAATGATCAGAAGCGACATGGATCAGAAGAAAATAATCTTATTCAAAAAATATTTACATTCGTAAAATGTTTGGAAGTTTTTTGTACCTTGTTATTGAATATTGTAACGTGGGTGAAAGTAGAATGGGCTATAATCTTATTATACTTTCAGTCTAAGTGCAATTTTTCTGCGACACGGATTCATCTATAGCACTTTTTCCTGAGGGCTCCTCGTCCAAAATTCTCTTCGACATTATGAATAATGCATTTAATAAGTTGCCACTGCTTGGAGGCATTATTTCACTTTATTCTTGCAAAAATAGTGCTTTTATCAATTTAGCAGAAGATTTATGCTCACTAAAAGTTCTTTATTAAATTGCCATCTACTTCTTAGCCCAAGAAAGCGTTCTTACAAAGAAAATTTTTGCATTGAACGATCAGATTTATTTTATGTTAAAAGACGAGATGATAGGTTTACCATATTAGTTTTCGCGCAATATTTATGCATAAATTTCTTATCCATGAAATCGATAAGATATAAGTATGAGTAATAATATTTAGTCGTTATATTTATATAAAAAAGAGGAACTATCTTTAAAAGTTACATAAAATCAATTATATTATATAATTTAGAAAGGTTATTTTAGTTAAAGTTAGGTTAGAAAGGTTATTTAGTTAGTTATTTTTTAGGTTATATAAATTTTAAATAATTAATTAGTTTTGTTCTTCAATAGTAAGTGTGATTGTTTTGAACCTAAAATAATAATTATTAAAAGGTCAATAAATAAATGTCAGTAATTATTAAGAGGCAATTAAATTATAGAAAATGAAATTACATATTTATAAATGAATCAAAATATATTTAATATCTTCAAGAATTGCTTTAAAGCATTATATTAACTTCTTCAATAGCGCAACTGTCTCTTGGTGAGACAAGACACTCTGCCTACTGGCAGATTTCGAGACAGGATATGTTTTCGTTTTTTTAGGGGTATAGATGCCATCTCTACGCTCAGCAGTCATATTAAAATCGGAAACTATGGTTTAAAGGGGATTCCGAATCACTACGAACATACATGGCATCGCTGGGACTCGAACTCGGAAAATATTAGTTTTTCCTTCAATAGTAAGTTTGATTACTTTGAACCTAAAATATTAAGTAATTATTAAAATTTTAGTTAATAAATGTGTTTAATTATTAAAAGGAAATTAAATTATTGCCATAAAATTGTATATTATAAAGGATCAAAATAGATTTCAAAAAATATATATTTGTGACACCAAGCGCTAGTCACTCAGTCATCAAACCCCCATTTTATTAATTAGATACCCAATTTTTTTATATATTTAAATATATTTTGTCGATATTGAAAAAAGTTTAAAAATTTAAAATGAGATAGTCAAACATGGCGCACGAGAATTAGTTATAAACAGTAAAAAAATATTTTTAGTAAAAAATTGATTTTAGAAATCAAAATATATACCCTAATAAAGAATTTATAAAACAAATCACTATGCAAGTTAAGACATTTTTTGAAATTTTATGTAAAAGCTTTTCCTTTCTCTAAATTTTTAATAAATTCGTTATTTCCTTCATATTGCATATATTTGTACCTTTTCAACTTGCTCCAAGCCATTCTGTGTCAATGGAAAAGAAAAAATGAAATATTGTTGGGAATGATCGCAAAAGAATGCCTTTATGGGCACTTGATTTTAAAAGTGATATGCATATGCATTATTTTCATAGGAGCTTTATACTTTTCGATTGCTTTTATTTAATAATAAAAATTAAGCATGATTTTAGCAAAAATAATTTGATTTTTTTTTATTTTATTATATTTATTCTGAGTAAAAAATAAATATGCACTAAAAGTGAAACAGATCACCAAAGAACACTTCTTAAGAATATTAATGTCATGATTTGTCAGCTTTATTCATATCACTGAGCATAATAAACCATTCAAAAATTTTATTCCATTTTAAGAATTTTCTTTTCATAAATTCTTCGAATATAGAATTATGAATTTAACAAGATGAATTTGAGGTAATTTTTATCTCAATGTTAAAATATTAATAATATACGTAATACATAACTCTATTCTAACGCTTTTTCCGGTTATTTATTTAGGCAATACAGCTTGAAATATAAAATATAAATATTATAGAAATACATGTTAAATTAGTGAAATATAAATTATAATTAAATATAATAAATTTAATTTGATATATAATATATGTTAAATTATATTATTTAAGATATATTATATGTTGTATATTACAATTTGAACTATTTTTAATCAACAAAAAATGATATACCTAAATAATAATTAACATCATGATGTATATATGTATAGAAATACATTTGGTTAAACAAATATTTGTCAGTTAGATTGATAAAGCTGCTTTTTTAAAAACAGAAACTAGATATTTATTGCCTTTTTAAATGAACATGTAATGTTTAAACGAATATTCGTCAGTTGTTTGTGTACGAAAGCAGATTTTAAAAAAATTCAAAACTAGATATTTATTATAGTTCGAAATGAATACGAGATGCATATGTACTTTTGAATTTTCGAATTAGAATCGTCAAAGGAGCAGTCCGCTCTACTTGTTATCATGGATGGTTGGTTATGAGCAGATCTACGTAGGAGTTTCATGCATCACCAATAGGCATCGCATATACTCTCTTTTGCAAAAACTGTACAAAAGCACGTTGAAAGAAATCATTTGATTCAGCGAGTCTTTAGAGCCCTTTTGTATATGGAAGGTGGAAAAAGGCCTTTGACTCTCTTCAACTGGCAATCTCGTGCAACAACCAAGGACTGTAAATACGTTTCAAAGGGCTTCTTTATTGATTCATCCAATCAACAACATACGAGTCAATCAGACAGAAAAGTTCCATTTCGGAAATGCAAACTAAATAAGATTTCTTTTCTAAACTTTCCTCGTCTATAAGTTTGTCTTCAGTAAACATCATAGTTAACTGCATATCAATAAACTTTTGATTAGTATTTCAGCATATAATTTAAAATGAGACGACATGTGTATCAAAAAATAGGAAATTTAAGGGAGCATTCAACCAATTGCACAATCTTAATTAAAAAAGAACAATCAGGGCAAATACTCCAATCCTCTAGCACTTTCATCAAATCTGGTAGTTTTCATTAGTGCCTTTCCTTTTGAATTATATTTTCAATAGCTTGACAGAAGACGATGAAATTCATCCCCCTACCACCCACACATATGCGCACGCCAGACATCACACAAAAACATTTTATTTTTCCCGTCTTCCTTTGTTTGGTCCCCATCTACTCAGCACATTTCAAAAATTATCCCTGTTTAATTTAATGAACTTGCACGATTTTTTGAGGCGTGGAATTGCTTACAGCCGATGGATTCAACACGAACGATAGTGGTGATTAGACAATGCATTTAGTATTGGCTTATGGACAGAAAGGGTGAGTCTACAACAGTTGTCGAATTGATTAGAAGACTATGCTTCTTCTTTCATACAGTTGGTTCGACGTTTCGCTGTAGGTCTGAATTTTTTTTATTCGATACATCAAGCAAAACATCTGTTGGATAGCACTTTAGATTTCTAAATCGTGGAACCCGGCTTGACCAAAAAGCTCTCATGTCTCGGCCTAAACTATTTCCTCGGATAATTTAATTTTTTCTTTGCATAGTGATATGAAAGGACTGATTTCGTGACATATGTGCAAAAAATAGGAAGCTTAAGGAAGTATTCAACCAATTGCACAATCTTAATTAAATAAGAACAAGCAGGGGATCATCTGCAAATACTCCCATCCTCTAGAACTTTCATCAAATCTGTATTTTCAGTAGTGCATTTCCTTTTGAATTATATTTTCAATAGCTTGACAGAAGGTGATGAAAGTCGTCTCACCCCTAACACCTACACATATGCATGCACCCACCATCACACAAAAGCACTTCATCTTTCCCCATCTTCCTTTGTTTGCTCCCCACCTACTCAGCACATTTCAAAAATTATCCCTGTTTAGCCCTCGTTTAATGGACTTACGAGATTTTCTAAAGCGTGTAATTGCTTACAGCCAATGGATTCAACACGAATGATAGTGGTGGTGAGACAACGCATATTGTACTGGTTTGTGGACAGAAAGGGTGAGTATAGAGCAGCTGTCGAATTGATTAGTAGACAGCGATTCTCCTTTCATACAATTGATTCGACGTTTCACTGCAGGTCTAGATTTTTTTTTATTTGTTACAACAAGCAAAACATCTGTCGGACAGCACTTGGGACTTCCGAATCGGGGAAACCCGGCTCGACCTGAAAGCTCTCGTGTCTAGGCCTACACTAGGGGCAGCCAACCTAGAGGATCTTGCGGTCCAGTTTGGAAATGAATCATAGCCAATTACCAATTACTAATTTTATTTATTAAATCCACGTTATATTGTTAGAAACTATTAAATAAAACGGTTTTTAAGTATTTAAGTGTTTATTTTTATTATTAAAATAAAACTACAGAGCTATGGAGCCAGATGAGCGAGATGTTCGTAAAAGAAACTGGTGTTGAAAACAATACATCAAGCAAAACATCTGAATTTATGTTTTTTTTTCTCAAAAATTTATTAATTACTAATTTTATTTGTTAAATCCACGTTATATTATTAGAAACTATTAAATAAAACACTTTTTAAATATTTATTTTTATTATTGAAATAAAACTACTGAACAATGTAGCCTGACAAATGAGAGAGATGTTCGTAAAAAAAATGATGCAGAAAACGTGTTCTTCAATAAAATTTCAGATTTAAGTCCTTATGTAAAAGTGCATAAGGTATAATCTCCTAAACGGTCGGCGTTCAACCTGCCCGTTCAAATAAAGCCATTTACTTCAAAAATCAATGCACAAAATTCAAAACAGATGTCAACATAATCCCCTTCATTGTTGACTAAAACAATGTTTTACACTTTAAAAGTCAAAAAATTCATCGCAAGAGGAGAGATGAATGATGCAGGACTAAAGAGGGTTGCCATGGTGATACGGAAGCTCTCTCTCAAGCAGATTGTCAAGGTACAATGCAATGTGCCGTGTTATGCTCGCAACTTTCTTTTATAAGAATATTGTATTTATAATCTTTTTATAAATGCAATATATTTGACTTGAATGATAAAATTTTAAAGATCTGTCTACTGAATATCTAACAAAAAAAAGGTATTCTTTAAATGTTCCATGTAATTCCAAAAAAATAAAAATAAATAAATAATAAATAAATAAACTGTGGAATGATAAAATTTTGAATTTAATATTCTGTATATTTTAATTTTTATTCAAAAAGCTTGCTATTCACATATTAAGAAATAAAATGGTTAATATGCTTGAATGGCTACGACATTTTGCAAAGAAAGTTTTGGTTTCTCGCGGTAGGTCATTTTGGGAACACTTTAGGATAATTAGATCGGACCTATAGTTTAATGTGGATTCCGAACCCCAACTAATTTTAAAATAACATACTTGCGAATATATAACAGATATTGACTGGTTTTTTTTTTTATCAATTTACAGTCGCAGTTCACAGAATATAAGTAACCTTAGAGAGGAAGTGACCATCCGTCGATACGCACAGTTGTTTGTTGATAGCAGAATAAACCAGACACTTAGTTGAAGTTGTTAGCGCTTTTGGTTCAACTTACACCTGCGAATCGTTATTTCCTAAAGTGAAACAGACCAAACACAAAACAGACTCAAATATAACGGTCGCTTACCTGCAACACCCATCACGATGTGCAAATATCCAAATGGAGATTGATTTGTAAAAACTAAGTGAAAGAATGGATAAACAAATATTGCACTTGTAAAATAAATATTTTTTAATGATTTCCAATTTTTTTTATTTCTTTTATATTTATATATTTTTTTTTTATTTTTCATTCTTAGTGTTATATATTTCTTTACAGTATGCGTTTAGTATCATCATTACTATTATATTATCTATGTTTACTTGTAAAAATAATAGTACATACTAAAATAATAACTCATTATGTTTCAATTTTCACTCAAAGAATGTCTATAGTAGGTCTAAATCTAATATGGGGATATATAATTTTATATGCTGCCGCGGAGTTATGAGGCATTTCCAAAGTGGCCCGTAAGATAATTTGCGTTGGCCACCCCTGACCTAGACAAGTTCAAGAACCCATGTGGCCTCATGGAAGGAGGACAAGCGGGGCCAACCGCAGTTGGAAGTGTGACTTCGCTAAGTGAAGCAGACATTTTAAGGATTATGGTTGTCAGCCCTTCGTCCAACAGTCATATTAAAACAGGACCTACGTCTTAAAATTCTACGGATTCCGATCCGCTACAAGCATCCAGGGCACCGCCGGAACTCGAACCAGAAGCTTGTTGCACCGAGCCCCAGATCGCTAGTTTCTCGGCCATCAGACCCCCAAATAAAATACTGAAGTTGATGAGTGAGCATGGTGTTCTTTTCGAAAAATATTTTCCACTCAAAATATTTTAAAGTAATATTAAAGTGAGTTCTTTTTCTTTAATTGTTAAGCCTTTTTTCATTCGAGTGTTTCTGGGATTACAATATAAAGAATGTGTTTTGGTCTCATTTTGATTCACTTCATGGTAATTATTTACTATTTATTTACAAAAATTCTTTCTGAAATTTTTATCTAAGATGTACAATATGTCTTGATAAATGCTATTCTACTCTCAAATCAAAATTTTAAATTAAAATATTGTTCAGTGGCACATTTTTTAAATAAAGTCAATAAGTTGCAAATGAACAACGTAATCTTGTTTGTTGCTGGTTAACATTAAGTGTGCAGGAATCCTATGCGAAATATTTACGCTTACAATTATACTGATAACCAGGAATACAAAGATTCTGACAATTTTTGCAATACAATTTTTTTCAATTATGATTCAACGGAGGGAGGTTCAAATTGTGCAATCGCCTACTACTGCGTCCAAAATGTAAGACCAATTTTCAATTTAAAATTCCTGATGCTTATGGATTTTCAATTTATTTTCTTTTTTTAGGTTGTCACTGTCTTTGACATCTGCGGGAAATCTGACGTCAAAATATTTGTTAGTGTATCGAGTTACGCTTGGCTTTGTGAGACGCTAAAACAGATTTCGGTGAGTTTTGAAAAGTCTGAATTAATTGAACAAAGAATTTGCATTAAATTTTGTTTGCGGAAACGTATAGAATGATGTGGCAGACGGCATTCGGTGGAAATATATCGGAAAGAAATATTTAGAAGTGATATAAAAATTTCAAAGAAGGCAGAGAAAGCGTTGAAGAACGCGTCTGGTCAACCATCAACCTCAACCGATGAAACTCATGTCCAAAAAATTAAAGATTTGGTGCTTGCGAATCATCGATTTACAATTAGAGACCTTGCTGCTGATGTTGATATTTCAAAATGATCGGTCATTTCCATTTTGGGAATCAAACGCATCAAATCTCGATTGGTACCGAAAACACTGAATGCGGCAGCTCACACTTCATTGATTCTTCGTGACTTTTTCGCCAAAAATGAAACCCATATCTTCCACAACCACCGTATTTACCTGATTTTGCACCGTCCGACTTCTGGCTATTCCCTAAACTGAAAAGACCACTCCTGGGATACCGTTTTGAGTCGAACGAAGAGATTCAACGTGAATTGCCACACGCTTCGAAAGCCATCCCTATCGATGACTTTTCAGCATGCGTTGAGGATTGGAAAAAAATTTAGCGTAAGTGCATTGTGTCCGGAGGGGATTACTTTGAAGGCGATGAAATAAATTTGGAAGAATAAATAAAGAATTTTTGAAAAAAAAAGTAATTCGTCTTACTTTTTTGGCACAGTAGCATATCACAAATTTATACTTTTAGTACTGCCAGCTTTCTGCCAGATCAATAGTAAAATATTTAACGATTTCAGAAAAATCCTTTTCGCAAATTTTATTTTTTAGCTTTTCCCAACTGCTCCTCATTTTTTTAGGAGGCAGGTAAATCTACTCTGAGTTACGAGAAGAGATTCGCGAGAGGTTAATAATCGAATGCCAGATGAATCATGGTTGTGCTGGAGTGCATTGTGGACAACCTCAAGTGGCACCAGCATTCCTCTTTGCTTACTTCCAACCATATAGTTCCAGCATCATACTCTTTGAAATGCAATCATCTTCCAATTTCCTTCCCTGTGGGTGGATGTTTTTCATATGAGACTCGCTTTGGTGAGCCATAAGTAATATTGAAACACTCGTATCTACTCGGAGAGATTTCAAACTAAGTGACTGATATTAGAAAAGGAAAAAAAAAAATGCTCTCTCATGGAGAAAATACGTTGTCTCTTTTAGATTGCAGGGGAATATTGCAGGAGGCAGAGCAATTACGACAGGTCGTCCGAATAAACATTTCAGATTCGTTATCTGTACTTCTGGAAAACAAAGAACGAATTCATTATCCCCTTGCTTGTATTAAATATTTCTTTTAATAAATCATAATTGTTTACAATAGAAATAATAAATATTTAAACACAAGAGAATAAATTATTGATTTTTTTTTTTTGCAAATACTTTTTAAATGAACTGGATTATTTCAGGGAAAACTTATTGGAACAAAATATTTTAAATGGCGGTAAAATAACATTAAAAAAGGGACAGAATATAATCAAATATGTTGAATATGAAATAAGATTTAATTATGCCATAAATCCAAGCTGATCATGGGTTTTTAAATATTAAATTGAAAATTCTTCAAGGAATTTTTATAAGTTTTGTAAAAAATTTTACTCAAATTTTGAAAAATCACCAAAATAGTATATAGAATATTATCTAATCGATGTTAACCTAGCCAAAGATTAACTGAAGAATAAAGAGATTATTCACTGCAATTGAGAATTGAAGCGAATATTTCTCTAATGCTGTAACATTTGTCTTATAATGGATTAGAAATAAAATTTGTGGAATATTAGTATCTAAAATGGAATATTTAGTAGTGCATTTGATTTAAATTCATTATTTCAGCAAATTTTTCCATTAAATTTTAATTTAATTTCTATGCTGTCGAAAATATATTATATATGCAGTTTGAAGGATATTCCATTGGATACATATAATATGAAATATTTCTATTTTTAAAAATAAAAAGCTTAATTTTTATAGATATATATAAATATGTAATAACTGGATAGATGATACACAAAGTAAATCTAGATTTCGTTCGAAAAAATGCTGGTCCACCATGGAAAATGCTTGCAGCACGGAATCTAAAAATTCACTCAATTCTTTTGTCATAAAAAGGGCTAATTTAAAATAATTTCATTTGAAATCAGCTGACTATAACCATATGAAATAGAATAAAAAGCGTTAAATGAAAGTATTATTTAGAAATATTGATTTCTATTTAGCTGCACAAAATTAATATTGTTGCCTCTATATTTACATTGTAGGGACGGATGCAGTGAACATGAATGGAGACTGAACATGATTAATCCGGAATTACAGGTTGATTAGGAACGACAACTCATTCTCTTTCTTTTGATTTTCAGAAAATTTTTATTTCTTTGAAGTGATACAATCCACCCTGTATTTTAATGTTATGATCTCGTCTGATTACGGGATGTTAATAAAGTTTCAAGGAGCCTGATGGCTGAATTACTACCTCTCTGGCGCTCAGTGCTACAGGTTTCGGGGTCGAGTTCCAGTGGTTCCAGGGTTGTTTGTAATGGTTCAGAATCCATTTTAAAGATTAGGTCACGGACCAATATGACTACTACTACTACTACACCATACCACATCACTGTGCCTAGAGCAGAATTGCCCCTTTACAGTTTGGGAATGAGGAGGGCGAGAAGTCTGACGCTCTGCGGTCATATGAAACCGGGACCTACTGCTTAAAGTAGATTCTGAACCACTAAAAATATAAATGGAAAACTGTGGCATCGAGCGCCAGAACTCTACACATTCGGCCATTCAGGTCCCTGGTCCAATATGACTGTAGAGTGTTGGCAGTAGGTCTGACAACCCTACCCCGTAAAAAGAAAACATCTGTTTCGAAATCTGTCTGGCCTTGGCGCAACCATGGTGCTGTGGCATCAATAAAGAACAAGAATAAAATTGGCGTACCTTTCTATCAACATAAGTTGTAAACTTCATTAAGATATAGTAAATTATCATTTTTTTTTGTTTTAAAGCTAAATAAAATCTTCCTTTATATATATAACTTAAACAGTTTTCTAAACATTGCGAGTGCTAAGTTTGCGTAATGCTTTATATTTATAACATCAATTATGGTAACTGGTAAATGAAATCTTGTAAACATATTAAAAATAATACCATATATGGAATTGTATAAATTTGGGAAAAAATATTCAATGCGTAACTTAATAAAATTAAGAATCGATTTTGTTGCATTGATTGCATTTCTAAGAAATCAAATATTTCTTTGTGAAACATTTCTACCGAAAAACGATCTGCTGAAAAACATGTTTTTATCTCTCTTCTTTTTTAACACGATTTTCAACTTGCTCATCATTGCAAATCTTCAGTACAGTATTTTTTGTATATATAAATTAAAAAAGTTTTATCATAAGGAATTTTTTTCTTTTTAAAAGCAAATAAAACACGATTCCATTAATCGGGACCTTCTGTCTAAAAATAATTCCTTTGATCTTTTGATCTTTTAAATCGATGTTTTCTTTTTTTATCGGATTCAAAAGAAATAAATCTCTTTAGAAACTTGAACTTGTCATTGAGTTTTTAAATCAACACCAGAAGGTGTCCTGTCTTAAGACTGGAAGATGGTACAAATCAAATATCGTATTTGAAAGAACGTGTAAATCAAATAACATATATGAAAAGGAAAAGAAAAAAAAAATACTAATTTAAAAATATTTTTATGAAGTGGGGATGCTGTAAGAATATATGAATTTATAGAAATTATTTTATTAAATCTTATTTATCTTACATATTCTAGTAATAATTTTTTTCCTAGAAAAATTCTGAAAATATCATATTCGAAAGCTAGGAAATTCTCTGTCATTCTTATCTCACTTTGAAAACAAGATTGTATAAATAGGATCTTTGGCAAATATTTTTTATGATGAGTCATATGTTGAACTAAATCAAAAAAAAAAAAAAAAAATTATTAATTTTTACTAAAGCGATATTTTTGGTTTCTAATTTATTGCTCCTCTAAAATTTATTCCACTTTAACTCTTTTTTTTTCTATATAAAAACAGTCTAAATTTATTTGCTGTTTGTTATTTTCTATTAAATTTATATCTTTCTTTTTATACTTGAATTTATAATTTTCATAGAAAACAATTAAAGAATAAAGATTTTCTTTCTGTATTTTCTAGGTGTGTGTAAATAATATAGGGGCTTGATGGTCGAGAGACTAGTGCTCTGGTACTCGCTGCTACAGGTTTCGGATTCGGATACCGTTGGTGCCATGGACATTTGTAATGGTCCTGAATTCACTTTAAACCGTAGGCCCAGTATAATATAGATATGTATATGGATATATTAATGTATGCATGCTTCTGAAATACAAATGAGAATGACATATTTAAGTTACTTAATCTGGAAACGTTTCTGATAATATTTAAAAATATTAACTCTTTTTTATCGTTAACATATATATAACATATAGTATTCAACATCTAGACGTTCATTATTGGCAAATACACGCCTCTTCGGTAAAATCACAGAACAAAGACCGTTGGGGTTTGGCATTCAAAAATTATTTTCGCCAAAGTCCGCCAAGTCCGTGTCGCGATTGCAAGTGAAGTGAATTACAAGCAGTACAAGAAACCCGGGTTACTCCATTTAGTAACCTATCGTTCAGTTGGCACTACAAAAAAATCGCTATATCCCAACGGTCCCTATTTACAATTTTGACGCATTTTCATTGTACTAGCTGAATTTATTTATACATAAATAATTGAACGTAGACGTAATTAACAAAAGTGTATTTAATACATTACTATTTATTTTATTTAGTACCTTTACACCGACATTTAAAATTAATTACAAACATACATTTGTGCATATAATATTTGCAGCAATGCAAACTCACTTAAATAAAATTTTATTTGTCCTTATTTTTTATATCCGTACAGAGAGTTGAAATTAACTCAATTTGATTAAATAACTCAGTGATTAACAACTAACTTCTTTTAATAGCAAATAACTTTCTAATAACAAATACCAAATTTCTCTTTGAATGGACCTGAATGATAGTTGCAGGAAATAAACTTTGCATGAATGACTAACTGAAAGTATATAAAACAAATAATTTATGATATATAACTTAATGCTATCTTTTATAGTCCTCTCAAACTCATAATGCTGTAATGATAACGAGTATGCACAGCGTTCATGTTTAGAAAAGTGAACTTTTCCATCCACTTAAAAGAGGGAGGAAAATCCAATACATGGAGACAAAATTGACAGTGACATCTCTTTTAATATTGTCTCATCCTCTAAAAGCAACCCATCTTAGGGAATTTTACTTATTCAAAACTTATAAAAAACAAGTAATATATAAAAAAAAAAAAACATTTTTAAGTCAATTCCTACTTTTTTTCACTATATTGCAAGAAGTCCTTTATAAATAATTTTAATTCATTTTTTGAAGTTTATCTGGCGCCATCTATTGTAGATATATGCAACTTAAATCTAAAAAAAGATGAATTAAATTTAATTACTGAATTAACATTTCAAAAAACTGTATTAACAACCAGTGTCATCCCCTACAAGTTAAAAAAAATGTATTTGACCTGGAGTGGAGGAATAAAAAGTATTTTATGAACGATTGAAAATTTGAACAATATATATATAGGGTGAGTGTGAGCTAATAGAAGGAATTGAAAAAAAAGAGTCCCTTTACATATCATCTGGCACCCGTTAGGAAAATTGACAGCTTGGCGCTCATTCAACCTTTTTGCCACTATTGAACTCCAATCAATCGGAAGTAATAAGTTGGGGGTCAAATGCTGCACACATGTCTTCCGTTGGATTGAGATACCCCTGAAGCTCCAAAGAAGATAAAAGTTACCACTCCCACACTCTTCCGTTTTCCAAATAGTTTGGTATCGGAGGACTAAGGCCTCAGAATGGCCAGTGTATGGGGGTTATATAAATACCAAATTTTCTTATTTGGAGGAAATATTAAAATATCTTCTTTTGATTTTGGATTACCTGTTCTACTACAAGTTTAATATTCATTGTATATTTCTTTTTAGGTTTGTATTTCTTATAATTTTTATTACTATCTTATTCTTACAAATTGCAGAGACTTCTGCTGTTAGCATTTTATCTTAATTTTAAAATAATTAATAATTAACTAACTTTATTTATAAACATGAAATTAAATTTTTTTGAAGAAAATCAAATGTATGTTTCTTAGTAAATGCATGCTGTTGTTGCGACTAATTCTCAGTGTCCGGACGTATGGGTCAGACACTCCATGTGTAGTTTACTCATGGAAGGAGTCAAAGGTCAAACATCGGGGGCCTACAAGTGCTCCACCATAAAAGCTTTTGTTGTTATGGAGCAAAAGTATGACCTGGATCCGAATCACTGAAGGAGGGAGGCATTGCATTCAGGGAGGACTTTAAGAGGGAACTATCGTATCGTATGAGTAAAACCCGGATAACTCCCACCAGATAGGATCATCGCAAACCCAATTCAGGCTCATTTTTGAAACACTGTATACAACAACAATGCAGTCAGCGGATTGAACCGCAGCCCTAATGTTCCACAGCGACACACGTTACGACTGAGCAACGAGTCAGACAATAAATATGTAGACACCAATAAATAGATATTGGCAAAAATTATTTTCAAAAATGAGTCCAAATTTTTGTTTAAACGTAAGGCTCATTATTATTTTTGAACGTCTTATAACTGTAAAATCAAATTTCCATAATTAGTTATAATATATGTGAAGTTGTATTACTTTCAAATCACTGTTGACGAAAATTGCATATGATTCATCCAATTATTTGTTGCCAGGTGATTTCTGACTGTGTTTTTTTTTTATTATAGAAAGCAAGAGCAGTTTCCACAGTATTTCTGTGTCAGTATCAGTTTCAAAATAATTTGGTCTCTGTTTAAGAGGATCTTAGAAGAATGAAATTGAAGGCATAACAATTAGCTGTTGCTAAATTGTAATCGCGCTTTTCTGTTAGTGTTATGGTCTCCAAACAGAACAACATACCTCCAGTGGACTGTAAACACCAAGTCTTTAATTCAAAACTCAAACGCATTCTCTCAATGTTCACATTACTTGCTCGTCAAAATGAACCCACGCCCCTCAGATGAGTAAGTTATAATTCCTCTCGTGTAGTTCAATAAATTTGATTTTTTAAAATATGTATGGAAACATATAATCCACACTTTGGTTTTAGAAATGCCCTTTATTCATTATTATGTTCATAATGAAAACTGCATTTTTTAAAGAAAATAATTAATGCTAATATTTGCAGTACAATTAGCAGGTTTAAAATAATCATCATGATTTTCTTCTTCTTTGAAATGCATTTTACAAATTCTTTTCTCTTTCTCTACTTTTATAATCCTGCTGGTGGCATGGGAATTTGTGAGTGGTTCGGAATCCACGTTAAACTACAGGTCCCGGTCTAAATAACCTAAAGTGTGTACAAAGTGTGTAAAGGACGTAGAACGACAAACCAAACCTCTCCTTTTATAAAACTATCCAGATCCACGAACAATTTGCTTTGAAGTGACTCGTGAAGACTTCTAAGTTTCTGGTCAAATATTTGGACACCCCATTATGCCTATATTAACAGATTATTGAAAGGCCTCCATGGACGTGTGAATTCTATGAAATATCTTTGAAGATTTCTTGGAAGCCACTGAAGTTCTGTATTCAATATATTCATGGAAACGAAGCCTGTTTGTAAGAGTACGAAAACTGACTTCATGGATGAAAGCTAAGGACAGAATTAAGAACAAAAAGGTATCATGGAGAATTTTGAGAGTTTTCGAGATCAAAATAGGATTTTGTCTTCTAGGATTTTTTACTTAACTCGATCTGAATTTAAGTGAGATCTGTATCTGTACTAAAAATATATAACCATTAAATTAAATAGACCGTTTGTGCGGTATTTTCTTGTAAATTAGCTTAGCAATGAGAAGGAATTTGTGTAATCCTAAGAAATACGCAATATTTTCCAATTTTTTTATCTTTTTTTATTTAATTTTTTTCATATATTTTTATAATTTTTTCATTTAATTTTACTTTTATTATCATAAAATAAATTAAGAAATGTAATTGATTTTTCTATAGAAGGCAGATAATAAAATTATAGTTCTTAAAAACATTTAGTAGGTGGGAGGGAGTTTTGAAATATTTATTTGAATCCGATTATATTCTTCTGGAAGATACCAATGAAGTACAGTGCAGTATTAAAGTACATTTTGCAAGAAATGTTGAAAGTTTCCATTCATTTCTTGACTCGGGGCCCAGTTGTAGTGAGAAAAGAGTGCTAGAACTCAAAAGTATGTTTTGAGTGAAGTCTAAACAGCAGTTCTATCAACATGTGTTGGATAGAACTTCTTGATTGTCATGTTTTATGCCTGGACGATAAATGGACACTCTCCACTCTAATAATGAATGAACCGAAAATCAGGTATTCTCAACATTGACTTTCTTCTTTATGGAAAAAATAACTTTCTTTAAATAACAACTGGGCACTATGATAATCGCATACATACTTTGCGGTCTGATGACCAATTGGCTAGCTCTCTGGCTTAATTATCAGTGAGAAGGATTTCGGTATCACAGCTTCCTGTTCTAATCCTAGCGATGGCATTGACGTTTGTTAGGGATTCAGAATCCGCGTTACACTGTAGACCATGTCTAATTATCCCAAAGTATACAAAAAAAAAAAATTACCATAGAGCGACAAACAAAGCAAACCATATTTCTCCTTCTTGGATTGGTGATCGCAGCCTACAACTAGCAAAATATCAATGTTCAAAAATCGCTGCTTTGTTATAACAGATTATCTTGAAATAAAAATAATAATTTATTTAAAGGATAAGGTTTGGTCCTAACAAGTTCCTCATTAGCATACTTCCGTACAAATTCTATTGCAGTCAAAGCGCAGAAAAAAGTTGATTGTGACATTTGTCGCGTGCCCTTTTCTGTTGCTTAATGACCGCGAATCTAATTTTTTCTAGGTAAATGAGACTTCTCCCCATTTTTAGCCTGGTGATTCAGCAGTAGCGTACGCTCAATTCTGCGGGAAATCTCCAAATCCGGATATCCAATTTCTCTTTTAGCCAAGTTATTTTTTAGGGGGATTAGAAGCAGCAGGGAGCTTGCGTATCTGCCTTTTTCCCCACTCACTAAATTCACTCATGGATCGCTTTTTGGAGGTTTTTTTTTTCTTCTACATCATTTCCTATAACAACCACTCGCGCTCACATGAAAAGTGCAAAATTAATTGCTTCTCCAGTAATACAAAGCGTCCAATTTCAACCTCAATTATTTAAATTAATATAATTGACAAAAATGTTTTTCATATGGCAGGCATTTGTCATTGGAACACCTTCAGGTTAATAGCATGTTTAAAGAACTTCTAACTTTTTAAAATATACCCATTTTTACGCCCTTCGTCCACCATTTATAGATCATTGATGTTAATGATTTTTACAATGAAATGGTTTGATGTTGAGAAAATGATTATTGATATCAATGGTTTTTTTTCAATGAAATGGTTTGATATTGATATCAATGGTTTTTTCAATGAAATGGTTTGATATTGATATCAATGGTTTTTTCAATGAAATGGTTTGATATTGATATCAATGGTTTTTTTCAATGAAATGGTTTGATATTGATATCAATGGTTTTTTTTTTTTCAATGAAATGGTTTTATATTGATATCAATGGTTTTTTTTCAATGAAATGGTTTGATATTGATATCAATGGTTTTTTTCAATGAAATGGTTTGATATTGATATCAATGGTTTTTTTCAATGGTTTTTTTTTCAATGAAATGGTTTGATATTGATATCAATGGTTTTTTCAATGAAATGGTTTGATATTGATATCAATGGTTTTTTTTCAATGAAATGGTTTGATATTGATATCAATGGTTTTTTTCAATGAAATGGTTTGATATTGATATCAATGGTTTTTTTTTTCAATGAAATGGTTTGATATTGATATCAATGGTTTTTTTCAATGAAATGGTTTGATATTGATATCAATGGTTTTTTTTCAATGAAATGGTTTGATATTGATATCAATGGTTTTTTTCAATGAAATGGTTTGATATTGATATCAATGGTTTTTTCAATGAAATGGTTTGATATTGATATCAATGGTTTTTTTCAATGAAATGGTTTGATATTGATATCAATGGTGCTTACAATGAAATGGTTTGATATTGATATCAATGGTTTTTTCAATGAAATGGTTTGATATTGATATCAATGGTTTTTTTCAATGAAATGGTTTTTTTTCAATGAAATGGTTTGTTATTGATATCAATGTCTTGTACAATTAAAGGGTTTGATATCAATGGTTTTTTCAAAAATGGTGTGATATTGATAAAATGGTTATTGAGATCAATAGATTTTACAATGAAATGATTTGATATTGGTAAAATGGTTATCGATATGAATGGTTTTTGCAACCGAAAACAATAGTAGTTCATTAAAACTTTTAGTATGCATTTTTAAGCAGTAGCATTTTTAAATAATATATTAGGTTATGCTGATTAATCACAATTTTTATCATTATATAACAGATCCTTGTTACAATTCGAGCCTCAACATTATTTAGAAAAATCTACACAACCGAGATAAAGCTTTGAATTACATGATACTTTTGTTATATCTTCCATCAATCACAATATAACAAGCGGTTACATCAAATACATTAATTCTTTAATCCATGGCTTCGAATAGAGCAGCCAAGAATAATAAATGTGCGATATTACTACTTATTTATTATAGGTAGTAATATTGCACATTTATTACAATTTACATTTTGCACATTTATTATAATTTACTTTTATAAGTAAATTATAATAAATGTGCAAAATGTAAATTTAAAATTTGTAATTACTTATTAATTTGTAATTATTCACTCAAAAGTAAATTTATTATTTGTAATTACTAACATTAAGCTATAAGTTGTTTTAAGATTTAAATTGATGTATGTAATTGGTAGGATAAGGACACATTCAATACCATTTTTTTAAAAATTTTTACAACAATTATTTACCCTTCAGAATCAAAAGTATAATTTTTAAATAAAAATAAGAAGTAATATTTGTTTTTAAGTTATTGTTTAAAAAATTTTAAGTGAACATAATAAAAAGAAAATAGAAGGCATATATTTGACAAGTATTTAATCAGTAATTTTATGATTTTCATACCCGACTCGGAGCTCAGTGGCTACGTGTGCCGCTGATGAACATGAGGGTCGAGGTTCAATCCACTGGGAGCTTTGTTGTAGACATTGTCTCAAAAAAATGAGGCTACTCGAATGGCGTTTGTAATGTTCAGCATCTGGCCTCGTTAGTTGGACTCTGTGGGAGTTTTTCGAGTTTTCTCCCATACGATACGCAAATGCAGGCTAGTTAACTTAAGTCACCATTTTTCTTCATCGACACGGAGCCTTCTACCTACGGGTCCTCCATCACATCAGAAGCAGCGTTTCATCTCCATCCATGAGTAGATTACTCATGGGATGTTAATGGGATATTTAATTAAACGAAAATTTAATTTATTTTATAAATGTATGAGAAAAACAAAATTCGATGAGAAACATCATGCTGTGTGTTGTTGTCTAATCATCAAACAACACACAACATGATGTTTCACAGAATTTTGTTTTTCTCATACATTTATAAAATAAATTAAATTTTCGTTTAATTAAATATGAGCCCCAAAAACAAGAACATCCACCATTTGGATATCACCAGCATATAAAAAAACTCAATACATTTATTTGTAATTAATTTTTTTTAAATAAAAAAAAGTATATTATTTGTTGAGTTTTTGAAAAACAAAAGCTTTAAAGGTTTTGACAGTTTGTTTTATGTAGAGGAAAAAAAAAAAAAGCTTCGCACATTCATAATGCATACTAAAATGAAACAAGAAAAATAATAAATAAAAAAAATACAAGTAATTGCAATTGTGAGAAAATTAAATAAAATAAATAGCATGAAACTTCCTAAAATTCACATGTTAAAGTACAAAAATGAAAAAAATATATAAATTAAATTTTTCTTGACAAATGTGTAAGGACATCAAAAAAAAAGTTTAGATTAATCATTGTTGTATTTAAATTAAAATAAATGATTCGTTCGTTTAGTGAATAAACGAACGAATCAACTTCATGGACCCCATGACTTCAAGAAATATTTCCCTGCTGTAGTTTTAAAACAATTAAAAAATAATTTATAATATTAATAATAATATTTAAATTAATAAATTTAAAATTAATATAATTAACAATAATATTTTTTTTCTAATGCAGCTGGCAAACACTTAGACAGTTGTCTTTCATGCTTTAAAGCAAGCGCTGCACCGACGTTACTCACTTAGCACTACCTGGTAAGTCATGCTGAACCCATGTCTTTCGTGTATGTGCCAGGAAGGGATACGATAAATCCATTTTTCAATTCCTTCTATTAGCTCACACTCTCCCTATATACATCTTGTTCAAATTTTCAATCGTTAATAAAATACTTTTTATTCAACCACTCAAGTTAAAATACATTTTTTTTAACTTGAAGGGGATGACACTGGATGCTAATACATTTTTTTCAAATATTAATTCAGCAATTAATTTAAATAAATTAATTTTAGTTTTTTTTAGATTTAAGTTGCATATATCTACCAATAGATGGAGCCAGATAAACTTAAAAAAATGAATGAAAATTTTATTTATAAAGAATTTTCTGCACTATAGGGAAAAAAAAGTACGAATTGATTAAAATTTTTTTTTATATTACTTGTTTTGTTAGACTTGAAACATATGTTGGTTTGTGGCTGTACGGTCATTTTTTTGTACACTTCAGGCTAATTAGACCGGAACCTACATTTTAACGTGGATTTCGAACCCTTAACAAACATCCGTGCTCCTTCCATGATTCGAACCTGAAGCCTGATGTACCAAACGCCAGAGCGCTAGCCAGTTTCGATAACTGGGAATCCATTGTCATCAGATTGTGGAGGAAATATATGAATAAGTCGGCTACCCTTAGAAACCGGGATCTGTTTATCTCAAACACTTTGAAAAGATGGCAAAAATGGGGAGGGGAATGTATAAATGTTTGAGAGGGTCGAGAGATGTTGACAGGCTTTTTGTCGGCTTTTTCGGCATACTGCAAAGGAGAAAGGGGTGCTAATTGAATGGAACATGGATACAAAAAACGTTTTCTAAGTGCTTTTTTTTACATATATTTAATAGAGTTTTTAAAAGCACTCTACAAAATCTCTACCAGCAAGCTGTCACGCTACCGAAAATTCAAATTACTAGCAGAAAGCGGTATTAGATCAAAGACACATGGATTGTTGAACATGCATTGATTCCTCATTTATATCAGATTAATAATAATAATAATAATAATAATAATAATAATAATAATAATAATAATAATAATAATAATAATAATAATAATAATAATAATAATAATAATGGTCGAGTGGCTAAATCTCTGGCGCTCTCTACCACAGGTCTCGAGTTCGAGTCTTCGAGTCCCGGCGGTGCCATGTATATTTGTAATGGTTCGAAATCCAATTTAAACCATAGGTCTCGGTCTAATGTGATCGTAGACGGTACTGGCGTAGTGTTACTCACATTCGTAGCATATCTATAAGACAACATACTCCAGTGGACTGTAAACACCAACTCTGTTATTCAAAAATCAAACGCATTCAATGTTCACATTTCTTCCAAACAGATAAAAGTGCTCTTAATTTTTCTTAAACGTATGAGATTAGAACCAAAATGATGCCAAAAATAGTGTAGATCCTTCTCCTAAGGTAATCAGTTAGTAATATTTATAAAGCCCCTCATATCGAGCTAGGGGGTTCTTCGGAAGAATTTATTATCCTATACTACAGAACAAATAAATTTGAAAAAATTGAATCTTCTTGAATTGGTTTCAGTGGAAAATATTTATTCACGATTCTCTAAATTAGAAAAACATGTTTACAAAGATATTGAAATGCATATAATTTGATTTCTTTGAATTTGGCACATATGATATTAGCTTATATCAGTAACTTGTTTACAACATTTAAATTTTTATCTGTTTTTCTTCTTAAGTTTGCAAATGTTTTCATTGCATTAAAATAAATCTCACTGGAAGTTTTTTATTACTTTTTTTTCAAAATGTCAAATGTTCATGACGCCATGTATTTATTTTGAATAACATCGTCATTTTTTATCTTCATCTCATGTGAGATTTTTTTAAGGTTTAAAATGATCTGAAGAAAAATATCTATTTTCTCCGAATATCAATTTTCAAATTCATTACTTTAGAAAAAAATAAAGAAGGTTGTTGTTGTTGGAGCATATTTTTTTCGAATATTTGATTTAAAAATCTCAATAGAAAATAAATTTACAAGAAAATTCTTATTAATTAAAAAACAAAATATTCTTCATTTTAATGTGAACATTTCTGAAGTAATATTTATTACTAAAAATGAATAATTACAAAAATTTCAATTGTAATGGAAGGATTTAAAAAAAAAAAAAAAATGTGATCTCTATCAAAAAAAGAATAAAAATTTTTCTTTAGATTATTTTAAACCTTAATAAATCTCATAAGAGATAAAGAAAAAAAATGACGATTTTATTCAAAATAAATACATGGCGTCTTGAAATAAATTAGTACAAATTGACATTTCAGAAAAAAAGTATTGAAAAATTGCCAGTGAGATTTTGGTGAGATTTATTTTCCATATAAATGAACATAAAAAAATTAGTTTCATATTTTTTGGATATATTGAGTCTTTTTAAAAACTCGTTAAGGATTATAACCCATTGTTTCAACATCATGATCTTAATCAATATGCGCAGTAAAGAAATGTTTCCGATGACCAATGCGCTCTAGGAAGAAATACAAAACGCAAAATATGATTCAATATACTACTGTGTCCAAAAAGTAAAACCAATTTTCAATTTAAAATACCCGGGGCTTATGGAATTTCAATTTTTTTTCTTTTTTAGGTTGCTGGCACCGTGCTTGGCATCTGTGTGAAATTTGACGTCAAAATAATCGTTAGTGTTTGAGTTACGCTTGGATTTGTGAGACGCTAAAACTGATTCCGTCCATTTTTGAAATATCTGAAATTATTGAGCAAAGAATTTGCATCAAATTTTGTTTGCGGAAGCGTATAGAATGTAGCAGAAGACATTCGGTGAGCATTCCTATATCGGAAAGAAATGTTTAGAAATGGTATAAATAGTTTAAAGAAGGCAGAGAACTCATTGAAGACGGTCCCTGAAAACTGGCGATTTACAATTAGAGACTTTGCTGATGATATTGGAATTTCAAAATGATCGGTCAATTCCATTTTGGGCCTCAAACGCATCAAAACTCGATTGGTACCGAAAACACTGAATGCGAAGACTCACACTGCATAGATACTTCGTAACTTTTGCGCCAAAAATGAAACCCATATTGTTCCACAACCACTGTATTCACACCGTGCGACTTCTGGCTATTCCCTAATCTCAAAGGACTACTACTCGTTTTGAATCGATTGAAGAGATTCAACGTGGATCGGCGAGCACTTTGAAGGCCATCCCTGCCGATGACTTTTAGCATGCATTGAGGATTGGAAAAAAAACGTTGGCATAAGTGCATTGTGTCCGGAGGATTACTTTGAAGGCGATGAAATAAATTTGGAAGAATAAATAAAGAGTTTTTGAAAAAAATAATTTGATATTACTTTTTGGGTACAGTAGTACAAGTCATCTTGAGACTAAATTTCTTTGTCATCATTTGATTCGGAATTGCTATCAACATAGTACAATATCTGCACCTACAGGAAAAAAAACAACCCCCCCCAAAAAAAAAAAAAAAAAAAAAAATAAAACAATGCCCAAACGTAGCACAAAAAAAGTACCTCTCTAACATCTAGCACAACCTCTGCTAAGGAAGAAAAAAGCGAGATCATCAAGCGTTTATTTTTAGATAGCCTGGCAGCACTAATAAAAAATGACTTTTCAAAAGCTTTTTTTTTTTATCTATCGTAACATTGATTCGACATACCTTAAAAATATATAATCTTTTATGCATGTTTATTTTGAGATAAGTTAAAAAATAAAATGATTTACGATAAATTAAAAAAAAACTGTTATTAATTTTGAGAATTAATTTTGACAATTAATTTTTTTAACATAATGAAATTCTTGGATCTTTTAAGATATCAAATACTTCAATGATGAAATTTTATATGAAAAAAAAATGAACAAAACGATACCATCTCTTCGTCTCTTCTTTTTCAAGAGAGTTTTCAACTTTTTTTTCCTTGCAAAATCTTTATGCAGTCCTTTTCTTAATAAATTAAATATTCTTTTGAATAAATATATTTTTATAAAGCAAATATGACACGATTCAATTAATCAGATTCCTTTATAGAACTTATTTTGATTCGTTTTTAAAATCATTCTGATTTTATCAAATTGTAAAAAAAAATTCTTCCTTTGAATCATCATTTATTTTCTTAAATAAATACACATATTTTGGGTTAATACCAAGTTAAAATGTTTGCAATTGCAAAAAAAAAAAAAAAAATGAATAAAATGAAAATAATTATAAAGCAAGTGAAAGAAAATTAAATAAAAAAACTTTAAATCAATTTAATTAGATATGTAATAATATTTCATATTATTCAAAACAAATACCTTATTTGCAAAGTTCTGAAAAAGAGATCCACAAATAACAT
>BPLQ01013901.1:0-183906 GCA_021605075.1 Caerostris darwini | reverse complement strand
TATATATACAGTTGTTTCACTTTTTGCTATTATTTTTATAGTACAAATTCAAATTTATTATGTATTTATTTAATTTATAGTACAAATTTATTCTACGAATATGTAATTTAATATATACATGATTATTTTAATACAACCATGAAATGGATGCAATGTGATTCGATATAATTTACAGCATATGAAAAATTTTAAATCTAACATATTAAAACTATGTATAATTAACATATATATATAACTAACAGGTAACATAATATATATAATTAACATATGAAAAACCAACACAATAATTGATGGTAATTGGTGCACTTCGCAAATGATTATTGGCATGATGTATAGCATATTAAGGTCATAACCACCACTTATTGGCGAGTAATTGCCCTCTTTATGGTTTATTGTAACAAATGAAGATATCGCAGTGAAAACTGTATATAAAATAAGGGACCTCCTACGAAACATTTCAGAGCTAATTGCTGTTATTTTAACAAAGTTTACCTTGAGTGCTTAATATATTGTAACATAAGAGACTTGTTTGTTACAGAAAATCGATTTTGCAAAATTTTATCACAACCTAAGAGTTAATATTCTAAACTAATCATATTTACGAATTTTATCATGCCAAACTTTAAACTTGAAGAAGTTAAAAATGCCCCTTTTATAAAAGGTAAAAGTATTTTTTGAAGACATATATATATATATATTCATATTTTAAAAGATAAAGATCTTCATTAAATTAATTATCGTCTTGATAATTTACTTCAAATCTTAAAAAAAAAAATCTTGATTTTGCTCGTGTTAATTTTAACACATTATTTAAAACAATTGAATATTTAAATATATATATATATATATATATATATATATATATATATATATATATGCTTACATGAATCAAAATAAAAAAATATATATACATACCCGCTTAACACATGATATGTGACTTTCAACAAGATCGATTTTTGTAGAGAAGTTTTGTTAGTTAAGAAAATAAAACATGTTGTTTACAATATAGACTCGTGTAATGATGGTTATTTAGGTGTGGCATCTGGACATCTGGATAGATACAACTCGTTCATTTTCGAGGGTGACGAAGCTGTTTAGAGAAAGTGCATCTCCAGGCTTGTTTGAGGTCACAGCTGATTATTTCAATGAATACTTGCCTTCAACGACGGAACTTTGTATCATTTTCCTTCCTCCTTGTTCTTATTGTAAGCTTAATAAATGTCATGCCGATAGATATATCCCTTCTATTTATGAAATTGAAAATATACCATCGTTGTTGAATTGCAAAATGAAATAATACACATATAAATATTTTTAAAAGTCCAAATTGATGATTGAAGCTTGTAACACAGTTTATCAAAGTTCTGTATACCAATTCGTAATTAATTAAAATATCTTAAAATGTTTATAAAATATTTAAAATATTTTAGTTTTTTTCAAGTCTTTAAATAGTTCGTAAAATTGAATATAAAAAGATAAATACGATTCATAGTTTTACTCTGTATTCTATGTATGCTAAATCCTTTTTTTCTTTTACATTTTTCTTTTATTTTAATCTTCCAACTGAGAACGTAAACACATGCAGTATTTTTTTAAAATCCGGCTTACGACTGAGCTATGTGACAACTATTTAGTAACCTAACGAATGATAAATGAAGATTAATGAACCCTTTTTTAGTGTCTTAACAATTTAATCACCAAACTAAAATGTTGCCAGTGCAACGGGAGGCTTATATCTCCGATACACAAATTACTCATTCATGGAAAGTAAGTTTTAAAATCAGTAACAACAGTAAAGGTATATGGCATCGTATCTCCTTAGGAAGTTGCTCAAAATGATCTTTCACACCCAGACAACATAGTTATGTGTACAAAAATAAATGAGTGTACAGACGAGCAACTAAATTGTGTTCCATAGTAATTGCTATTCGATGAACAAATTACTGTAGATGTTTTCATAGATGTCTCTATAAGTCCAAAGGATTCATAGCTGATGATCTTTGCGCACACACAACTAATCCACCCTTTTTCCGATTTAGCGGCTTCACTAAGTCATATCAAATTAATCACTTATAGAAGAGCATAACTGCGCCGGTGTTTCATCATGCTGAATCCATAGACCATTTATCCACAAAGGCATGCCATCTATAAAGTCAATCAGTTCATTGAGTAATACTAAACATACGGATGCCTATGAGTTGTTGAGGTAGCAGCTAAGGTTCAACAATGCGATTCAGGCTTACTATTTAATGACTTTTTTTTCTCCTATTTTTCTCCTAGTTACTAGTGAGGTCTTTGTGAGAAATTGAATGTGGAATAGGCATTTATTACACATGATTGTCGTTAATGTTTATTAGTCTGCTGATGATGCTAACGCTGACGTCTCTTGTGAGCCATGCTGTGTCATATTACAAGGTATGTACAATGAAAGCATTATTGACTTCAGGAGTTTCAATAGCTATTCGCATATTTGGATTCGTTCTTAAATCTTGGATTCGTTCTGAAAGTTATTTGGAAACAGCAATTACACGTCTTGTAACGGATTGAATATACCATGTTTTTCATTAATATATGTGATTCAGCCGTTTATTATATATTATATCTTACAGTTTCGCCATAAGTTTACAGTAGTTTTGTCCGCCTACATTGTGGCTATTATCTATTAGAGGGAACTTTCCAATATCCAATCTGAAGATGACATTAGAGTCTGGATGATAGCTGGACAGAAATCGAGATACGTAGATCGATCTTCGTAGTTTGTAATACAAAAAAATAACACTAAATTCACAGTGCATAAAGTATATATTGCAATATTTTGAAAGAAATAAATTACGATTATTTGAAGATTGCCCATCGTCTCAAGCAATGCTAGATCAACAATAACAATTGATTTGCGCATATATACGAACTAATCGCCTAACTCTCTTTAAATATTTCTTACTTTCGTAAATTTAAGGCTACAATTTTTATTTTTATATTTTTATTTTCTTAAGTATTTTATTTCTTCTCCATTCTGCGGTTTTTACATGACTCAATCTTTATTATTTTTCTTTCACCGAATACGACATAACACTTTCTCTTTTGCATTTTTCTCAAAAAGCATATGTTGAGAATATATGTGGTTGTTTTTTTTTGTTTTTTTTTGGCAGCTCTTATGTACACCGAGAGATGTTTTTTTCTTCATGCACAATTTATATGGTATTATTTAATAATTCCGTTTAGCAAATGAAGTATAAAGTAAAAAATATAATTA
The DNA here is from genome assembly GCA_021605075.1 of Caerostris darwini. NCBI lineage: Eukaryota > Metazoa > Arthropoda > Arachnida > Araneae > Araneidae > Caerostris > Caerostris darwini. The sequence continues at coordinate 180,653 of BPLQ01013901.1, read as the reverse complement.
CGCTTTGCAAGATAACTATTAAGATTTTTGAAAATTAAAACTTATCACTTTATTTGAATATAATATATTTCTTAAAATTCAAGTAAATCAAATTTAAAATAATAACTGTAATTTATATATCAAACCTTGAAAAGATGACGTATTTAACTCAATAAAAAGTTTTTGACGAGTTTTAAAATAGACGATAATTAAATTTAAGTAAAATAGTTTTAATATTCGCTAAAAATTTGCATAGGAGACAGCACAGTCCTTTTTATTACTAATTTCGGAAACACTTTGATTTCATATAGAGTGAAATACATATTCGACAGCACGAAACTTTGCATTTATATCAGGAATAAGTTTTATGTACAGAAACTAAATGAAATACTTGAATACATACTGAAGAAAATACTTGACTGTTGTCATAAAGGCAAAATAAGTTTCAATATTTAAATTTTTTTAGTATAAAGTGCATAATTCTTATCAAAACGCGTTTCATAAAATGATAATTTAAATTTTTGGCTCCAATAATATTTAAAAGATCTAAAAAATATACCACTTGCTATTTCGTAGTAATTTTAGGTTTTTTTTAAAATTATTAATATTGATTTTGAATTTAAAATTAAATATCTTATGTTTTTCTTATAAAGAACATATTGAAATACATTTTATGTCGTGTGAATGACATCTTACCTATTTAATTAAATTTTTTGTTTACGCAAGGATTTCAAGTGGTCTAGGCAACCAGAGTTCAAACACTCAATAATGGCCAGAAAATTACCATCGATAGAATTTAGCGCTTGAAAAAAAAACTTCCTTTTAAATAATTTATGATCCTAATATTTTGTAAGCTACTAATGTTTTTATGCTACTAAGGTTTTATTATAAATTTATGCTACTAGAGAAAAAAAATCTTGCTGTAAATATAAGTAGATGATTAAATGATAAATAAGTATTTAGATAACATGAAAGAATCACTAATGATAGTCACGAAATGTTCAGAAAACTTTATTTTCATGTTATTTAAGTTAATAATCCAGTCTTTATTCTAAATAACTTTTTTCCAAAACACATATTTTTGTGCAGAGTTTTTTGTATTTTGCACAATTCAATTCAGAAAGACTTGTATAGGCAAATATGTAAATAATAATAATAATAATAATAATAATATAAATACATTACATTATTGGTTTTTATAATTATTGTCAAATATACAAATAATTATTTATTTTGGTTTATAAACATGATTTTTTGTTTATTACTTCATGCCCTTTAACAATATTGAAAGATTAAACCATCGCAAATATTGTTATTAATAAGAGAAGCAGCAATAGTTCTTAGGAAAATTATAAGAGTAGTTACTTAAAATTCATCTATATGATAACTAGTAAAGAAGGAATATAACTAGCAAAACGAAAATAAACATCGTTCATTAAGAATTTATAACATAAAAAAAAAACAACGTAACATAACATAACATAACACAAAAATTATCGATGAATATGAAATCAAGAATTACAAAAATTATTAAGATATTCAGTTAATTAAAAAACTAAATAGGAAATATAAAATAAATTAAAAACTTTAAATATATATATACACACACACACATAATAAATATATATATATATATATATATATATATATATATATATAGAAATTTAAATTACTGACAAAACACTAAATATATCTACAAGATGAGTTGCTAATAAGAAGCGATAAAATACGACATACCTTTTACTCTAAGACACCAACTAACATGATGTTAGTTATCATAAATGAAATCTGAAACAATTTGGTAACTGACAGAAATTTATATTCAAAGAGAGTAATAAAATTCAATTAGTCATTATATTCTCGAATCATATATCATATATACACATATATGATGCGTTTCAGAAATATAATAACAGTGTCCCATATTCCCATAGCATAAAAAGTGAGTGAACTGAATATAAGTACTACTGAATATTAAAAAAGAAAATTATTTTATTTGATAACAAGTTATTCATGTGAAGAGGTTTTGACGTGATGACCGACACGACGGCAAATAACAGACTTTGAACGCGCGGAATGTTAGTTGGAGCTAGACGCATGGGTCATGCCATTTCGGAAATCGTTAGGGGAATTCAACATTCCCAGATCCACTGTGTCAAGAGTGTGTGCCGAGTATGAAATTTCAGGCATAACATCCCACCATGGACAGCGCCCAGTGGTCGACTGCCTGCACTTAACGACCGAGACCGGCGACGTCTGCAAAGAGTCGTAATTCTAACAGACATGCAACACTGCGTCAAATAACCGCAGAAATCAATGTGGGACGTACAAGGGACTTGTCTGTTAAGAACTGTGCGGAGAAATTTGGCTTTCTTGGGCTATTCCGAAAAAGACCGACTCGGAATTACCTTTGCGACAGAGCGACATCGCTTGCGAAAAGAAAGGCGTTTCTCGGCACGTGAGCATATCCATTGATCCCTAGATGAATGGAAAACCGTGGTCCGATGAGTCACGATTTCAGTTGTGGAAACTGATGGTAGGGTTTGAGGGTGTAGCGCAGACCACACGAAACGTGGACAAACTGTCAGCAGAGCACTGTTTAAGCTGGTGGTAGCTCTAATGGTGTGAGCTGTTTTTCATGGCATGGAGGTCTCTGGTGCTACTGGACCGAACATTGGCTGGAAGTAACATGTTCAGCTACTTGGTCACTTGCAGGTGTGGACTTCATGTACCCAAGCTGGCACGATGGGATTTTTATGGATGACAATGCGCCCATGTCACCGGGCCACAACTGTTCGCGGTGTTTGAAAGAACATTCTGGACAATTCCAACAATGATCTGGCCGACACGATATTAAGAGGTATCCCATGACTTTGTCACTTCAGTGTAAATAAATGGATAATAATAGTGTTATAACTATTAAAAAAAAGATAAATACTGTATTTTTATGCAAAAAATAAAAAGGAAAATTAAAATAACTATGAAAAACAAAAATGATGCAGGAAAAAGGAAAAATATTAAGCTGAATCCTTGAATAAATTTCTTTATACTTATAATTATTTTAAGAACCATATTTTAATCTAATAATTAACCACAGAATGTCATATGTAAAGGTGCATTGTAATACAAATTTTTTCAAATACGTTTTATCAGTACAAGATAAATTGAATACTCAAGCTTTTAAAAATATACTTCAACAAAGAACGGATAATTATAGATACACTTTGATTGAAAAAGTATTCTAATCAAATTCAAATTAAATGTCTTGGAATTTCTGGACTAATTTAATTAAGCAAAGTTTTATTAATTATGAAGATAATTACTTAATTGATAACTGACTAAAGTATTTTTTTGTGTTTCTGGAAACCAACTATTTCTAAATAACTAGTTTTTAGAACTATTGAAAATAATTATTCTGCTCTCAACAAAGAGGATGGAATGCATTTCGTCACAACTAATTAATTACCTCATAAAAAAAGCAAAAAAAATTACCTTTGAAATTATAATCTTATCAAGTAATTTAAAAGCATTGTTGAACATACATGTTAAAAAATAATTTGTTTATCTCAGGTTTGTGAGACAGAACGAAAACAAATAAAAAAACATACACATAATAGGCACCGATGAAGCAAGTATATTTAAAAAAAGTTTACTAATGAAAATAGAATAAAGTAAAATAAACACACAATTAAAATATATGTTTTAAAAACGCCTAAGTAAAGATAATCAATAATATTGTAAATTATTTTTTAAAGAAAATTTTGCAAACAGTTCTTATTTTATTACCATCATCATCACCAGGGTCATACTACTACTACTACAGCACACCACATCACTGCGCCTAGAGCTGAGTTGCTCCTTTACAATTTGGGAATGATGTGGGTGAGAAGACGTCTGATTGGGCTTTGGGAAGCTTTACGGTCATATGACACCGATACCTACGGCTTAAAGTGAATTCCGAAGCACTACAAACATACATGGCACCGCTGGCGTTCGAACCCGATACCTGTGGTGCCGAGAGCCAGAGCGCTAGTCACTCGGCCACCAGAGGCATACCCGACCTTGGCATATTGACCCATACCTTGCCCGATGATGGGCCAAGGTTGTCTGCCTATTGACAGATTTTCAGTCAGAATTGTTTTCTTTTTTACGGGGTACAATTGTCCGCCCAACACTCTACAGTCATATTAGGCTAGGATCGATGGTTAAAATAGATTTCGAAACACTATGACACCTTCGTGGCTTGAACCCGAAGGCAGTGGCACCGAACGCTACCCACTCTGTCATCAGGCCTCTTATTTTATTATGTTAATGCTATTTTAATAATCATGGTAGTAGGAATACACATATCTCTTCGCTAGAACAGCAGATAAATAGAAATGAATAGGAATAGATGAATTAGAAATTAGTTAATATATATAGTTCATTCATTAATTTTGCAGTCAATCAATCAAATCAAACTCTTTCAATTTTGAAACCCAACGCATTTTACCATATGTCTTTCAGAACACAGCACACATATAAATAGATCTTTGAATAAAAACTATCGATTCGGCATTACAGCAAAGGTATGTGTGGGTGTATTTAGGATTACCAGAAAAACCTTAATGGAAGGATTCGAAAACAAGCCTTATTTTTACTTTAAAGCTAAAACCATAAGATGCTACACATAAAACTTCTAGTAAAATTAATATTTTTGAATAGAACATTACTGAATCACGGCACAGATCTAAATTTTCTTGAAGTATCAATTAAAAATTTTTCATAAAATATATGTGATACGTTGAATGTTGATTTTGTTGTTCTTTAGAAATATATAAAATATTTGCCATCATAAAAAAAGCTAAAAATTAAAATTGTAAATTGTAAACTTCACATTATTTATTTTTACAATTTTTTTCTTTCTGACATTCTTTTGATGTAGATAATTTATATACTCATCATCATCATCACCATCAAAGGCGCCACACCACCATGGTAGGATAAGGCCCTCTGTTTACTGGCAAATTTCGAAACAGGAGATGATTTTTTTTTCATTTTACGGGATAGGGTTGTTAGTCCTACGCCCAACACCCTACAGTCATATAAGGCAGGGACCATGATTAAAATGGATTCCGAACCACTACAAGCATCCGCAGTACCGAACGCCAGAGACCTAGCCACTCGGCCATCAAGCCCTAAATTTAAATTCTAGTAAAATAAAATTGCTTTAACATATTCCTTATTTTCTTAGGTACAATAGAATAATTAATTATCACTCTGTTTTATTGATTTGGTAAAATTTATTCAAATCTTTCTATTACATTTTTTAGAAGCGGTTTTAGAAGAAATAAATAAAACTTTTCAGTGGATCAGTGAAGTTTTTCAGTAAAATTTAAAAACTATTCTTACTTTTTTTTTTCAAGAGGATTTTGTTTCCAAGGAAAAAAAAAAATTTTATGATTCAGCACTATTTCGCAAAACATTCTTAGAGAAAAGTTGTTGAAGATTTTAAAGAGACTTTCCAAATGGTTCCAACAATTTTTCGCTGCGTAATCCGATTGTGAGAAACCGGAAGCGACTACCTGTCTGCGCAACATGATGCAATAGAATGAGCCATGACAATGGCAAGAAACTCATGAATTTTGTCTAAAAAAAGCGAACTCCTGTTATTTTGCAAATATTATGAGCGTAGTGGGATTTCTTATTGGAATATGGGCCTACTAAAATGCAATGCTGTCCATTTAATACCGTTTTTTTTCTTTATTTTTAATGTCATGTTATGCAGGAAGTATTGGAATTGTCTTTTTTAAGAAAATTAAATTTATATTTGAATAAACGTCGTTTTTTTTGTATTTATTTTACTTTATTTTTTGCTCCACCATTAAATGTAATAATCAGTAATATATTCATTTACAGAGTTTAAGTGATTAATATTTGTTTTATAATTCCTCAAATATTGTCAAAGGAAAGAAAAAGCATTATTAAACTTAAATTATATTTGTTTAAATTTTTTCCATGAAAAATTTCAATCACTTAAGTTTAATAATTATATCTGCTTTGAATATAAATATTGATTTTTATAGCTATTTTCTGGTTATATTTTAAAAATATGATTGATGATTTTTTAAAAATAACTACATTGCATAAAGGAAAATTACTTCCTTCTAAAACTAAAAGATATCAAACTAAAACATACCCAAGCTTAAATATTTGTAATTTTCGATAGTCCTCTTAAAAATAACAATGTTACCAGGTTATGCACTATATATATATATATATATAGTGCAAACCTAGTAACAATGTTAGTTTTAAGTTTTAAGCAGATAGTCATGAAATTCTTGAAATCGTGTTGCTACCTGTACAATGAACACTCAGTTCAATACGAAAGTAATTCACATGCAAATATAGGATGGCACAGAGTGCGTGAGGTCACGTTAATGCAATTATACAATCTACGCATACAGAGGAAGACTATGATAAAAAGGTTAATGGACGCATTATTCTAGTCACTCTACGAAAATTCTACATGAACTGCAAATTTGCGACAGAAATTTCTTATGGAGGTCGCTATTGTCAGCAATTGATCCATCCAGACGTGTCTCTGTTCCTAATTTTCCATTAGTGCAGTCTTGGTTTTTATGAAAGCTAGCAACATCGATTAGCGATAACAAGCTTCTACAACTTGAATTTTTGAATTATAATGGTTTGGCAAGAGTACACCTGTTACTTAAATGACATAGACAACTTATGGGATACTTTTGGGAAACGATTTTTGACATGATTATATTCATTGGTACTGAATTTATTGAATACTTTGACAATATGAGATTCATTACACCATGAACTGAAACAGTACTCGTTGAAGAATGGGCAACAATCTCAACAATCGTTCTATGACCTAGGATAGAATATGGAGAAACGTTGCTGAGCAACATTATTGTTGCAATAGGTCAATTAGTTTGCTAAGTGACATTTATTTGTTGTTGTCCTTGGACAAACAAATATTTTTTTTTGTTTTATTTGTCCTCTTAAAAATAACAATGTTACCAGGTTATGCACTATATATATATATATATAGTGCAAACCTAGTAACAATGTTAGTTTTAAGTTTTAAGCAGATAGTCATGAAATTCTTGAAATCGTGTTGCTATCTGTACAATGAACAGAACTTTTTGAGTTTGTTTGTATACTGTCACCATCTCCTAAAATTAATTTAAACAAGTGATTACTTCAAAAAAAATGTAGTCTTTTAAGTTTTGCGCTTCAATGTGAATGTAAATATACAAAAAAAATTATATTTCAATTCGTTTATTTAAATTTAAAATTATTTTATATTTTAGAGTTTTTTTTTTTCACTCTTAGTATTGTTTTTAATATTCATATTCCCATTTGTATACTTGTGGTAGAACGCATTAAAGAACATGTAAGGTTGCCTCTATTCTACAGAGATAGTTAATGTTTTCATTCTATATGGATAGTGCATGGCTTCATTCTATGTGGATAGGTTATGGTTCCATTGTATTTGCAAAGTATGAAAAGATTACATTCCATGCTGAATGTTAGGGATGGTCTCGCATTGACACTGTCTGATTTAAATTAGTTGTTTTTTGTGCAGTAACACACACGTAGGTAAGTTACCTATGGAAATCACTCTATTAAATAAAATAATTAGTTATGTTTCATAATGTTTTCCTCAAATATCCATTTACCCAATATATGCTCTAAAGTTAACTATTATGTAGTAATAAATATTCATATCAGTCCCCTAACCAAATAATTATTACAAATAAATTCATTATACATCATTATTTCAAAATTTAATGCATTGCAATCTTAATAACAATAAATAACATATTTAAATCATGTGCTAATTATTGAAGAATAGAAATATTATAATAATTAATTTAGTATATCAATAATAAATAATTGCATGAATTGTTTACCATATGATGAATGATCTATTATTCTGTAATACGTATAAAAGGTACATTATCTAATACACATTACTCCCTCTGGAATATACTAAGCATTGGAACTTTTAACAGTGAGATATAATCTAAAGTAGCCCAATGCCAAAATTTATTTCACACAATTAAGCTAAAAGACATGAGATTTAGAGCTGGATTTCAATTTATATAGTCCAATGCACTTTTCCATTATTCAGCGATCTAAGAGAGTTTTAAGACGTAAAGAGAGTTGAATCGTCAAGTTGAATTTATTTTCTATTCATAGCAGATGCATTAGTTAGAAATTTACAAGCTATTACATTATGGAATGCCATATAATTTGGAGTGACCACCTAGGTGATTGGAACTTTATTTGTGCAAAATTAATGAATTTATATCATTCATGAATCTATTTCAAAATTAAGTTGTAAGATATTTTGAATGCATGTTTATGTCATCCTTAAAGTATTCAGAAATAGTGATTCATAGTTCAGTTATAAAATGCTCATATTCGCCTGTATTTTCTGTATTTGTTGTATTATGTTTGCATTTCCTGTATTTACTGCCTTATGCTTGTATAATCTATATTTGCATTACGCTTGTATATTGCTTATTTACTGTATTATGCTTACAAATTGCTTATTTAATGTACTATGCTTGAAAATTGCTTATTTACTGTATTATGTATATATAAGCATATATATAAGCTATTATATAAGCATAGTACAGCAAATACAAGCAATATGCAAATGGTAATAATACAGTGGTATTATTACCCTTTGTGATTGCTTGTATTGCTTGTATCGTTTGGAAGCATTTTTGTGTAGGTTTTTTTATTGACACATAGTGAACAGACAGGATATACTCCCAAGAATGAGGGTTCGTAGATTTGGACAACAAATTGCTTATGGCAATTTACTTTTCACAAGAAGTATAATTTGGAGAGATAATTTTTTAAAATTTCTTGCTGAGTTAGTTAAAAATTTCATAAATATTTAAAATTAAATCTGTTGTCATAAAAGATGAAAAATGCATTCAAATATTTCCAGTATAAAAGTAATGAAACCATACTTAACGATAAATAACAGAAAAAAAATTTTTCTACAGTTTGCTAATTAATTCAAATACGTCGATTTGAGACACAAAATATTGACATTAAAGTTTGTTTATGTTTAAAAATGAATCGCTTATAGAATTTCTTTTCACATATAACTCCTTGTAAAGATTAGGATGTTGAAATTATTCTAAAATGTTAAAAATAAAAATAAATAAATAAAGTGTAGCTTTGAAAAAATTCTAATCATATTATCATGCTATTTAACCTTGATTTTTACAGCTCTCATATGTAAACGAAAATTTTTCAAATAACAAACTTGTTTTGCTTTATTTATGAGATAAATAAAATGTATTTTAAAGAATAAAACTTCATGACTATAACTTAAGTTTGTACCTTATTGGAATAATAATAAAAAAACAATTACGTAATAATAAAAGCATTATATATTCTTGACCCATAAATCTTTTACAAAATATTTCAGTTATTTTGAAATATGCAGAAAATTTATTTTTGTTGATGTTTCACAGTTTAAAGTTAGCGATACGTAATTTATAACATGGAAACTTTGAACAATATGCAAATAAAGAATTATTTTATTTTCGTCTGAAGTGCAAATCTTTAATGACTTCAAATTAAGAAGGAAGTTCGAAAGGTTGAGAAAAGGTGACTTGAAGAGATATTTTACACAGATATGCATCAGTGTGTCAATAGTTCAAGGTAACACTAAGCCCCTAGCGATGAACGATAGGGAAGAATAAGATTGAAATCGTAATAATTCTAAAAATATAATAAAATATTACCACTTGTGTGGGTGTTTGAAAGTTTGAAAGTCACGATCTCCACTCTGTCAATATAATTACAGGTTTTCAATTTTCGATGAAAGTAATTATCTTGTTTCTAAATGTAAAGAAATGAAATTTCTTAGAAGAAATTCTTCAAATAATTCCCTTTTATTTTTATTCAACTAGATTTCATCATCTTTTTTATTCTTCTACGCACACGAAAAAATAAATTTCATTCATCACTATCAGAGTATGACTTTTTATGCATCTGGAAGAGATTTTGAAATAAAATATGTATTGGCATATCATTAGATTCTAGAAATTCAACAGAAAAATGAAAACTTTTATGACATCTGTACTTGAATGTAAAATTTATAGTATAAAACGTATAATAATTCGCTAGACATTGTCTAATTATTTAGGTTTTTAATGTTATTTCTTGTATAATATTTAACACAGTGAGAACAGTTAGATTAGCATATTTCAATAAATAAAAAGCTTTAATTTATAATAAGACGCGAAAGAAAAACTATTATATAACATTTATATATAAACTATTATATACATCTTTTATTTTTAAAGCTTCAGAACCTTTCATAAATTATTTTAGATTGTTTTCTTTTTAAATTGTGAATTTATAATTAAAACACTCCATAATATTCTCATATTTGTGATTAAATACGATATTATAAATATTAAGTACCTGCATATTTATATATGAATAAAGCTGTATACCTTAAATATTCTTTATAGTATAGTACTCTACCTTAATGTATACTTACAGGTAAAGTGTACCTTAAATATGCTGTATACCTTATTATGAATAAAGCTGAGTATTAAAGTATGTTGCATACCTTATTATGAATAAAGCTGAGTATTAAAGTATGCTGTACACATTATTAGGAATAAAGCTGTAAAGTATACTGTATACTTTATTATGAATAAAGCTGTATTTCATTTAATTAAAAATAATCAATGGTTTATAAGTAAATGAATTATCTTTAATTTTAATTCTAAATATAAATTAGTGTATTTTTTTATTATTAAAGCGTTTAAAAAATCAATTTAATAATTTATTCTGTGGTCCATAATTTCACGATACTTTTTCTTTAATTTTAATTATTAATTTCATGTCAATAATTAAGTTACAAATATTAAGAATGCATTACTCATATATTAAAATTTTAAAGTATATTTAAATAATAATGCTTCAAAATTTTAATGCGATTTATGTAAATGATACAGAATTGAAATTACAATAAAAATTTTCAAGAGACAAATATTTATAGATTAAAATATTTATTAAGAAGAGAACCATGAATAATAAATACAATAGAATTAGCAAGTTATTTGCTTAAATAAAATAACTGAAAATTTTTACATGATGAGAGATAACAATAATAAAGACATTCAATCACATAAGTAACGCAATTAGGGAAAGATTTTGCTGTATAAAATATTTTTCCGAAATTTTTACTGAAGCGCAAACTAAAATAAAACTGTGAATTTTAATATTATGTGAACTTTTTTTAAATTCTGAATTACTGCTTACAGTATAATTTTATTTTTCATGTCTTAACACATTATAAAGCTATCGTTATATAATATATAGATGTCTAGTATCTAATGGTCATTACTAAATATCTATTCACATAAATCTCAGAAGTTTGTGTATATATACTACTATACATAAAAACGTAATTTAATGTTATCTTACTTTAAAATAGTGCAAAATGTGTAAAATGCGTTTTGATTATTTTTTTTACTTAAACAAAAATTCTGCATAATGATAAATTTATTTCTTTTAAAAGTATAATTTAATTTAATTATTTAAATATATCTTTTTAATGGTTATTTTAATGGACACAGAAGTGAAGTTACACCACTATAAAATAAGAGATTTTTTCCATTTTTCTTATTTATATTGTTTAAATAATTCTTTTAAAATCCCATTAACATTTTTATAATACCTTAAAGGTAGTTTTATATGCATGTTAACAGCTAAATAAAATATTTAATTCATTTATATAAATTTCTTTACATCCTTAAAATGCAATTTGTTACGGTAAAGCATTCACAATAATTTATTGTACCATAAAATTCTATAGCATCATAAATAAATATAATAAAATTAAAATGTAATTAAATAAGAATACAAAGTCCGTTTGAACCTATTATTTCTCTTAAAATTTGGTGTTGAAACCGTATATTACTTTGTGCAAGTTTAGGGAGACACATTGTTACCTAATCAGACCATATTCTTTTAATTTTATTCAGATTAAAATAAATAGTGAGGATAGCTGTAAATTTAGGTTAAATAACACGAAAATTTTGGGTTTTCTGTTTAAATGTTTTTAGTGCCATTAAAAGAATTAAAAATTATATTAAATTTGTTCATAAATTAAAGAAACTTGAAATAATTTAAATATATAATGATATAGGTAATAATTCAAAGACAATTTTAAAAGGATGCATATATTAATTAGGCATTAAAATTATTTCTAATGTGAGAGTATCAAGCCTAAGTAATAATACTAAGTTTTCAATTGCCTTTACTTTTATTATCAAAATTGAAACTTACAAAAAATATCTGTAATATACACGAAAAAAAAAATCAGATAACTTACTGCTTATATTGATACATTCTTAATTCTACACATAAAACTCGTTTTTTTAAGAAACGGACTTGGAAAAGAAAGAAAATGTTAAATTATTAAATTTTAAATTATACGACCCGGAAACAACCTATCAATCTAGCGAATATCGTGACAAAGGTAAAGCACGGCCGAAAAGAGCACGCCAAAGTCGTTCAAAAATCAAGGTCATGTTGACTGTTTTCTTCTATTACCATGGTGTGGTGCATCATGAATTCCTTCCGCCGTGCCAAACTGTCAACAAGGAATATTATTTGAGTCTTATGCGTTATTTTCGTCAAGTTAAACGCAAAAGAAGGCTGCATTTATGGAAAGATAACTCTTGGTTTTTGCATCACGGCATTGCGCCAGCTCACACTGCATTGGTTCTTCGAGATCTTTTCGCCAATTCTTCCACAACCACCGTATTCACCTGATTTAGTACCGTGTGACCTCTGGCTATTCCCTAAACTTAAAAGACCACTCCGGGGACACCGTTTTGAATCAATTGAAGAGATTCAACGGGAATCAGCACGAGTTTTGAATGTCATCCCGGCAAATGACTTTTTAGCATGCATTGAGGATTGGAAAAAATATTGGCATTAGTGCATTGTGTCCGAAGGGGATTATTCTGAAGACGATGAAATAAATTTGAAAGAATAAATAAAGTGTTTTTGAAAAAAATGTCATTTTTTGGGCACAGTAGCATGTGCCAGTATGTGCTAGCCAGAACCTTTTTTGTGATCATCTTTGTGATAAACAAGATTACGGTTATTCTTTATTCTCTGATTTCAAACTTTCATCATCTTGGAATTTCCTTGACAAAACGATGTTTTTTCTGCCAAATGAGTTCATAAACACTCTCATTCAAGCATGGAAAATTGTTGTTGCGTCTGTGTCATGGCTTCATCATGGAGTGCGTTCACCTGCGACACCCCAAGGTGAACGCACTCCATGATGAAGCTGATCGCACATTGAACTCAGCTATTATTACATGGTATATATTTTTTACACAAGAAAATAAGGATTTCGTTTGTTTTCCTTATTTGTAAAGACGCATTAAATGTTTGATAAGCATATTTCTCAAATTTGATTATGTTCTAATATGTAGAAATTTAACAATCGCAATTTTACTAATTGTTCCTGTATTTTTAGTTATTTGAGTTATTTAAAGTAGTTGAAAAGGTATAGAATTATCTAGCCACTTTGTATTAGATAATCTGCTTTATTAACATAACCATTGTTACACAATGGCATAATTAGTACTGTAAACAGCATCTCTGTTGTTTTAAATACAATAAATAAATACTGGCTAAACCAGTTAGCATTTGGAACATGTGATTAAGCAAATATGCAAAGTTTAATATAAAAGATTTTAATTATCAACCAGTGGCTTCATTAATTTTACTCTGGTTTCTATGTTTGATTTTGTAGCAAATTATAGATTTGAAATTTTACACACAATTAAACTATAATCTCTCTATATATAAAGTAAGAGATTTATCTATCTGTTAATGTGTATTTTGTAAAATTAAAGATATATAGCACTTGAAAGTTTATTTTTATTTTAAATTTATTTTTCTTAGCTGATACTTAACCAATAACTTTGTTAGTTATTTTTTAATTAAAAAAAAATCATTTTCATTGGCGTCAGATATTTTCCAAAAACTGGTTCCATATGAGAGCCTCACTAGTAAGTTGTAAGACAAATAAGGTAAAACCTTTTACACTTTTGATAGTATTAGGTTAGGATTTATGTTACAAACAAATTACTACAATCTTTAAAAAAATGATGAAAGGTGATGAACAAATAATGATAATTACTTAATAAGGAAAATCATTTTATGTAGTCATAACATAAGTCGTGCTATTTAAAATCTTACACTTTTAATAATTAAAATTATTTTTACGAATGAAATTTACCAAAGCTAAATGTTGGGAATTTTCTATAGTTAGATAGGCTTAGGATAATAAAATTATAATTTATTGAAATGCAACTGATCTGCTCTTTGTAGATAAAATTAAATTTATTAAATTAAAAATAAATTCAGATTCAAGATAAATAAGAAAATTAAACACTAATTTTAATCCATTATTGTAAATAAAAAAATTATAAATCATGTTGCTGTGAAAAAAATATTAGTGGAATATTATAATAATTTATTAAACTAGTAGAATAACGTATTAAAACAAGACAGACTGAACAGACAATCTGAATAAAACTTGTAAACAATTCATATTTAATTTGAATACTTTCGTTTGCGCAGTAAACTACTAGGAACGTAATTAACAGAACTTTCCATAACATTGCGGAATTGCGAATGGATTTGAATAGCTTTTAGTGCCACTATTCAAGTAGAAAATTAAATAGATTCATTCAGTTGCAACATGTGTTAGAATAAATGCATTCAGTAGTTCAGGAAGTTCTACTATTTAGAAATTCACCTGATTTAAAGCATCGTTTATCTTAAAACGATGGGAACTATTTAATGGGTACAACATATATTCAAACTCAAGTTTGACTTTTAACCGCAAATTAATTTTTTGAAATATCCTCGGGAATATTTTTTTCGTTATTGGAATTTCGTTACCTGTAAGTAGGTAATTGGAGACATTTTGCAAAATATTTTATTTTAAATTATATAAATATAAACAATCGAACTGAAAATTAAACAATTTATTTTATTTGTTCAAAATTGAATTGCAATGTCAGCTACTTCAGATCTAGATCACAGAGAAGAGTTATGCAATATATATTTATTATTAAATAAACTGTACAAATGTATATAAATTTAATAAATACAAAGAAGGATATAGTAAAATAAAAAGAAGAATGTGAAATAAATAATAAATACAACAAATGAATAAGTTACGAAAATGTACAATCACCAATTTTGTTAATATTCATAAAATTTTCTTTTCATTTAAAAATCAGAAATATAATTTAGATGAAGGAAAATCTCCAACAATTAAGTATAACTCTTAAAAAAGTGTTATGAGTAAAAAAAAAAAAAAAAATCCCCCATGTAAATTACTTTCCTAATATTATTAAAAAAAACAAATTATTGGCAATATTGATTTTTACTGTAATAGTGTAGAGGTACGGAATCCCCTTTAAAAGTAGGACCCAGTCTTATGTGACTGTAGACAGTTGCAGACTGTTTCGGAATCAGCTAGTAGGCAGACGGCTATGGTCCGGCATGGACTTCAGAGCCAGGGAATTGGTTAGTTAATTTTGCATTAAAAACAGCAAGTTTGTTATGTTAACAATTCAATAAAAATATTTCAGTTTAAAAACATATTTTTTTTTCTATTTCTGGAAAATAATTTTATAATTATTTAATGAACCGTTTTGAATGCTTTAATTCAGTATCAAAAATCTATGACTTTACTAAACTCTATAAAACATTAAAACTTCTATGGCATTTAGTAATGAAAAAAGGTTACAGGAATGTTAACAAAAAATTCCTTGTAAACAGAAAATTATACTTTTTTTATTTACTTTTGAAAATAAAAATCTGAGATTCACTGATTTGAATAACAACAAGAATTTATATTATGTCCTATATACATTTTAGCCATTCTATCAACCTAACAATATCCATATATAGATACATTCCACATACGATTGTGTACAAACTTTTAATTCCAAGCTCAAGTCCCTTTCTAAATCCTTCACAGAGAAAAAATATAGAACTTACTACAAACACACGATTCGAAGCTAAGAACAATCTGGGCGATATGACGAAAATCCCTCATCTGATCGGAAAGAAATTTTTCAAAATGACAAGCTGTCGCATCGTGATTGGTAAGACTGAAAACTGTCTCGTCTTATCGACAGCAGCGTGCCTGCGCTGACCTATTTGTTGCAGAAGATGGACGAGGAGGAAAAAAAATCCAGACATGCAGCATTTGTTTGGATTTCACACTCTGTATTTACTTTTGATCCATACGCTTCAAGTTTTTGCTCTGATAAACTATAATCCTCTTCGGTTCTGACGTCAAACAAAAGCACAAATACCTTCCTAGGGTGGTATTATATACGATCCGGTGTGTCTTAATATTTATGCAGCCTTGTAAAAGAAAAGATAACAGTCACATACAACTTTGGATATTTTTGGAATATTTCTTTGTTTAGTGCATAAATAAATACTAGATATTGAAATAATTTGTTGAAGACAATAGACGATTAATACTTTTTTATGTTCTTAAAACATTTGAAATTCTGTTTCTGTTTTTATTAGCATTTGGATAGAAAAAAAAAATAAAAAGTAAATATTCTTATCAATATTCCCAATTATTTCGAAAACTCACTGATAAGCCCCTTTGTAATTTTATTACAAACCTATTCAATAATTTACTAATTTTCATTGAAAACTTATAAAAAAAATAGAATATAATTAATAAAATTTATCTTTAATTTTCCTGTAACTTAAAATAATAATTTATATAAATTAAAAATTTATATAAATTATCTTCTTCGGCGATCGTTGCCGGGGCATCTTCAAACAATGCCCCCACAATGGTCTACGATCATTTTAGACCGAGACCTACGGTTTATAGTGAATTTCGAACCACTAAAAATATCAATGGCACCTCCGGGACTCGAAATCTGTGGAACCGAGTGCCAAGCACTAGCTTCTCGACCCATCAGGCCCCGCAGTATTAATATAATTGTAACAAGATTATAATAATTAATTTTTATAAAATATCTGTTAGTGTTAAAATAGCATAAAAATATAACGCATTTTGACATATATTTTCATTATTTTTTCCTTTTAAAATATAAAACTTCAGCACATAATGTAACATTTAGAAAAATTTTTACTTCTGGTGCCTATCGCATGCTACCACGCATAAAAAACATTCTATCAGGAAGGAACTAAATATTACTTAGTAATCAGTATTATGCACATAATCATGTTTTATTATCACTTTTCAAGCGTATTTGTTATAAAAAGTAATTCATCTTTCTGAAAAACCCATTTCTTCATAGGGGTAATAAATATCAATACATCCTTACTTGACTGGCAGAGATAATGTTAAGTGAATCACGAAAGCTACCACAAATGCTGATGAAGCTATCACGAAACTTAAAAAAAAATCATCTTGAATCAGCAATAATTCAAAATTTGGAAGTTCAATAAATCCTCTCATGAAATGAAGTAAGTTAAACTCAAAAAAATAATGAAGTTTTCGAAGGCTATAGATTACAAGATGGACAGCAGAATTAGAAGAATGTTATGGAATATACACTGAAGTGACAAAAGTCATGGGATAGCAATATGCAAATTTTCAGATGGCAGTAGCATCGCGCAGAACAGGTATAAATGCGCAGTGCTTTCGCAGAGCTTTCATTTCTGTTCAAGTTATTCATGTGAAGAGGTTTTGACGTGATGATGACCGCACGACGGGAATTAACAGACTTTGAACGCGGAATGTTAGTTAGAGCTAGACGCATAGGTCATGTTATTTCGGAAATCGTTAGGGAATTCAACATTCCCAGATCCACTGTGTCAAGAGTGTGCCGAGAGTATGAAATTTCAGGCATAACATCCCACCATGGACAGCGCAGTGGTCGACCGCCTGCACTTAACGACCGAGACCGGCGACGTCTGCAAAGAGTCGTAAATTCTAACAGACAAGCAACACTGCGTCAAATAACCGCAGAAATCAATGTGGGACGTACAAAGGACTTGTCTGTTAGAACTGTGCGGAGAAATTTGGCTTTGAAATTCTGGGCTATTCCACCAGAAGACCGACTCGAGTGCCTTTACTGACAGAACGACATCGCTTGCAGCGACTCTCGTGGGCACGTGAGCATATCGGTTGGTCCCTAGATGAATGGAAAACCGTGGCCTGGTCCGATGAGTCACGATTTCAGTTGGTAAGAGCTGATGGTAAGGTTCGAGTGTGGCGCAGACCCCACGAAGCCATGGACCCAAACTGTCAGCAAGGCACTGTTCAAGCTGGTGGTGGCTCCGTAATGATGTGGGCTGTTTTTTCATGGCATGGACTTGGTCTTCTGGTGCGACTGGACCGAACATTGACTGGAAATGCTTATGTTCAGCTACTTGGAGATCTTTTGCAGCCATTCATGGACTTGATGTACCCAAACAATGATGGGATTTTTATGGATGACAATGCGCCATGTCACCGGGCCACAACAGTTCGCGATTGGTTTGAAGAACATTCTGGACAATTCCAACGAATGATCTGACCACCTAGATCGCCCGACATGAATCCCATCGAGCATTTATGGGACTTCATCGAGAGGTCTGTTCGTGCCCAAAATCCTGCACCATCAACGCTTTCACAGTTACGGACGTCTATCGAGACAGCATGGCTCAATATTCCTGCAGAAGACTTCCAACGACTTGTTGAGTCCATGCCACGTCGAGTTGTTGCACTTCGCCGGGCGAAAGGAGTGACGACACGATATTAAGAGGTATCCCATAACTTTTGTCACTTCAGTGTATAAGTCCAGAATCAGTTTTAAGACTTATCCTATCATCCGGATAGCATAGCCTTGAGGCGAACATGAAATTTGTTATTATAAAGAAAATGTAATTTCATTTGTCAGAGAACTGTTCAAATGTCTTGGAAGGGTGTTATAATTGTTGACGAAAGGATTTTAATTTATTCAGAACTAATGATCTCATAATGGTTAAAAAGAATAGTTGTTTTTCTTCATTCAAGAAAAAGATTTTGCAAACCGTTGGTGAGAACGAATTAAGGTATAGTGTTAGACCAACATCTCCTAGACAGAAGGTAATGGTCAGGCGCGCACCCAGTAATTTTTCCTTCAAGGGGCTGAACAAAATAAACTGTAACAGTTTGAGAAAACTAAATTATAGTAATAGATCCTACTTATTCTCTTAAGAAGAAGGGTTGCTATTACCTTTGGAGGTTGGATTTCTACCTTTTGGTCAGCGAGTGGTATTTTATTTCCCTCCTACCATCGAACAAAGTCGAAATTCGATTTTTAATTATTATTTAATAAAAATTTCGTCGTATTAATTTTGATTTAAATATATAAAAAACAAACAATAAAACTAAAATAATACACAAATCAAAAATTCAATTTCCAAATACATAAAACCATAAATTTAATCGACTTTTCTCTTTTACCAGCTCATCGATTACATCGTTTAGTTCATCTTCAATATTTCGATGAAAATTTAATGAAGCTAAACTATTTTCCCATTTTTGTTTTACGGTGTTTACAGGTTTTCAGCCTTCTTTAAGTCGATAAATATCTCTCATTTGTTATCCATGTCACTGGTAAAAGGGCAAATATTTTAAAAGTAAATATATATATATTAGGATATGTAATCCTGTTTCCCATCCAACAATTAAGTTTTTGCATATTGATCTTTTGGAAAATTTATGGATCCATAATTTTAATTCTCTTTCATAAATGGAGTTGCTAGTTGAAAATGTTATAAAATTTACACAAACCCATAAAGTCCCATAATTCTGTTTCTGTCAATTTATCGTTTCTTGGAAAAAGTGCATCAAATTTTTGTAATACAGTTTTGTGATTAATAAACCTATCCCTCGATTAGTTAAACACTTGATCTAAAAATCTAAAAAGTGTATATATGTCATTTGAAGATAGAAAATATTTTGTTGAATAGACTTTTATTTGGTGGGAGGTGATTCGTGGGATTATTTTATATTTAAAAATTGAATCGTTAAATTACTAACAGAAGTAAAAACGTTTTTTTTTTTATATTTAAAAATTGTTTTGTTTTTTTTTTTTTTTTTTTTTTTTAAATTTAGCAATCTTTTTGAATGAAACTAATTTTAACAATAACGTCATCAATAAAATTTAACACAACATAAATTTCATTATTAAATTTTTGTAACAATTTGAACAGAGGGAATATATAGGACATCAATTTATTTAATACATGCAGTGACAGTAAAAATATATTTGGCCCAGGACATGTAATAACATTTCAGCAATGGACGACATATCTCTGCCGTTCCAAGATTCTATTTCTTCCAAGCTGTGAACTTTGGAATAGAAGAGTTCCAGAATTATTGTCACCATCTCTTTCTATCCATGTAGTAGAACATAGCTGTCGTAATTTTTTCCTGTTGAGTTCCGGAACCTATAAATTTTTGCCAGAAATACATTTTATCTTTCCGAAATGTGAAACAAAATATAAATTTTATCAAATATTCTCGATGCTTTATCAAAGGCTTTGAATTGTATAGCATGTCTTATTACTAAATTCAATGACATGAGTAATGCATATATTGCTTGAGTATAGAATTATGAAATGATTGTTTGTATTTGATTACATTTTCCACTAATGAAAATTGTACCATCATTCAAGACATTCAATTATCGTATTTGCCAAAGTTTTCATTCGTATTTGGAACAAGTATGAACTGTAAAAGTTATTATCGTATTTTATTTTATTATTATCTTTTACATAAGGAATGAATAAAGAAAACTATCATTGATTAATACTTAAAACCCCATTGCAAATTAATAGCTTAAACTATATGTCATAGAATTAGTTTTTACAAGCACATACTATTTGGTTTTGAATATTAAAACTAATATAAGGAGCAGTTTGGTAGATTATTGAAAAATATTTATTAAAATTGTATCACCAGCATCGATTCTTTACGAAAATTTTCATCATTTGCAGATGTGCATTTTCTGTTAAAAATTCATCAAACTCTCTGTGTGTTCTTAAACAATGGCCACAAAAAATAATTGTTGGAATGGTTTCAGACAACATATTGACAATGGTTTTGCATTAAAAAATATTTAAATGTTGCAATGTTCGCTTTTTATAGGTGCATCCCGTACATCAGCTTGATCATTTAATTTAGCTTCATCAGTTGTAAATATATATTTTTTTAAAATTAGATAAAATGTTTTATTTTGAAATATATTTTCTTTTTTTGTTTTTATTCTCTAAAAAAACAAAGAAATTGTTACGAAAATATAAATTAAACAGAATTATATTAAAATAAAATACGCTCCGAACCATAAATATATATATTTTTTATAATTTACTGTTTTTTTAATGTAGAATTTAAAATTACTTCTTGTGATATAATACAAGGATAGTCGCCCACGAAATAAAATAAAATTAGAAAGCCCAGAATACATTCTAGTAATAAAATATACAAAAAATATATGATAAGTTTTTGTTTTATGGTTGACCTTAAGAAGTACAACAGGAATTGGAAATAAATAATCTTTAGTAGCACACGAGGAATGATTATAAACTGTGATTGTTAAAAATGAAACGTAACTAATAATAGTTAAACAAACAATTAAATAAAAGTAAGTAAATAATATTAAATAAAAAAAAAACTTTAACGATGAGAAATACTATGACAATACTAAAAATTTCTCAATGTAACTATGAGAAATTCACTTGGTAACAATGAAACATTTTATATCAAAAATCCTATTCTCCAGCAAGACCAAAATAATAAATGACCACATTTGAATGTTATAAATGACCTTGGGGCAGGGTAGATCGTCATAAAAGAAGGTCACCATAAAAAATAGCTCCATAAATAACGAAAAGAGTTGAATTAATTATCGTCGTTTGGGGACCACCAATTTGGTACAGGAAGGGATTTGCACACATTTCGCTTATAGGGTTAGGATGAGGGAGGCCCTACTCCTCCACCCTCTAGGTGCGTGCCTGTGATAGGTGTTTATCAAGTAGGTAAGTGCCTCCTGCTGAAACAGGAGGGCACGACTTTATTGATGACACCTTGAATCAATATCAGTATACTGATATCTTAAACGAAAATTTGAAATGTTCGCAGAAAAATTTTGGTCCACAAAATTACTTTATCAAGATAACGACACTCGGCAGACGACCTTGAATAATCCATTATGGTTACTTTATCACTTTAATTCAGTCATTATTTATGATGTTAAATCTTTAGAAAAACATACAAAATGTAATAGTTTTTTTTTTTTTCTAAAATGTTTAATTTATATCCAATTATAAAATATTTTAGCAATTTTGATTTAGTAATAGTTAAAAATTATTTAGTTAGTTATTTTAATAGGAATGTTGTAAATGTTTGTTTGCAATTAATAACTGCTGAATTAAAGCGATGATTTCTTTTAAAGTGATAAATTCATAATAAGTCATATCTAACTAACTTACTTTTTTAACTATTTAGAATACATAATTGTTTTTTTGTTGTTTACTTTTACAACATAAAAAAAAACCAACACTATAGTGTGCTTTCTTTTCCAATAAAATTACATTAGACATATTTAAACACTATCAGTATGCATGTGTCATGTAACAGAAATAACATTTTTTGTAGTAGTGTTCATACTAACTCCCTGCATTCAAAAAATAATAATTTTTGATGCTTAATATACATAAACTTTACAAATAATTTTATATTGTTGTTTTCATTTATTTTGTATTTATTTATTGTAATACATGACTAAATTTAAACGTAAAATAACTTTCAGAATTAATTTTGTAAGAATCATGATTGAACAAATAAATATGTTCACTTTCATTTATATATCTATTTTCATATGTTGAAACAAAACAACAACAACAAATTACAATGAAAATCAATCAATTGCACATTTGCAGTCACTACAGATTAGCGAAATGCAAGGCCTAATTGCAGCCAATCGTGCAGGCCTTCAAATTAAATAGCACTTATGGTGCATCTGTCATAGAGGCTCACATGTATCGTGATGCGTCATCTACATATTAATGACTATCATGTTGACAATATATCAACCGCAATTAAGTGAGCGTGCGGACGCGATGCAGTATTCATGAGTGGAAACACCAGAGTGAAATGAGATGCTTGCCTTGTCAGCTCAATACAGAATTACTTTGTTGATGTAAATCAATAAGTATTTTAGTGCAACCAAAGGTTGATTAATATTGTAGAAAAAATACTTTCTGTAAATTTTGCTGTTCCCCTCGCAAAATAAAAAATTTTAAATTTTTTTTTGTTAAATCAAACATGACATATTTATATAATAATAAAAATTAAACATTAAAATTTGGCACTGGTTATTAATCACACTCATTGAAGATATTAAGAAAAATGTATAATATTATGAGGTTTCTAAGAGGCAAAAATATCATTTTTTTTACAATATATATATAAACATCTATATATATATATATATATATATATCATATTTATTTGCTGAATTTCACAAGAAAACTTTTACAAAGTGTCACCCGAGGCTTATAATAAAGCAGTAAGTAACAAACAAATAAATGACAAAATAATAAAACATCATATAAATATATTTCAGAATAAACATGGCATTAAAAAAATATATAAAAGAGATATGGATAACGGAATTGATAATTATCAAATTAACAATTAAGAAATTTATACAGGCTTCTTATAAAAAAAAATGACAGAAGTTTAGTGGCCATTTGAATATTTGGAGGGTTTTTTTTTTTTTTTTTTTCCGTTTTATATTTTTTTAAATTTTGCCGGTATGTCCAAGCGTGGAGTATCTGAAAAGAATATGGTTGATATTCAGTACTCCACCTACATTGCAATTGAAAAGATCATTTGAACATAGTTTAAATCTTTTTAAATAAGAATTAAAAATTCCTATGATATTGAAATTAGAAATTATTAGATATTATATAATAAAGATATTATATAATAGATAAATTATTAGATATTATATGAAATATATATTTATATATGAAGTATTGTATTCATTGTTTCTTTTCCGAAGATGTTGTACACTCTCCAGTCGGAAATCTGTAATTTAAATTTTTTTTTTCATTTTTTTTTTTTTAATCCTGTATGTATTTTTCTCCAAACATAATTGATATCAATTTTGTTAGGAAACTTCTGCAGCAATTCGATTTTGCATTAAAAAGTATTGAATAAAACTCTAGTCTCAATCCTATCTATTTTTGTTTGTTCAACCCCTTGGGGAATTGTTTTCGTAACGTCTGAAATCCACGTTTATTTGTTTCTGAAATCCAAATCGTTTATTTGTTTATTTTTTTCTCATCCAATTTAATCCATTTTCTAATTAACCAGGGAACGTTTTGAACTCCGGGTTTTTTTAGTTAGAATAGATAATAACTATTTTTGGAACATTAGTGATCCAAACTGTTTTCAATGAAGGAATTTAAGAAGAGCCGTCAGAACAATTATTAAGTACATCAAGAAGAAAAGGCAAAAGTTGCATCAACTATTTTTAAAAAAAATGCTTCCAATCAGCCTGTTTTGGCGCTGAAGTTAATTCAAGGAGCTATTACAAGAGGAGGAGAAGGAAATGAGATTTCAAATTCGATCATTTCGTGATTAGACACTGAGTCAGAAACAATATGTAACACCAACATAAAACATGAGACAGAATATGTGTTTCCACAACAGTAATAAGATATGGTAGATAATAAGTATATTGAGAAATCGAAAGATTTTACAAACTTCATTAACAAAAAGTAATATATAAAAAATTAAAAAAATAAAGTCATTTCCTACTTTTTTTTTCACAATATTGCAGGAAGTCCTTTATAAATAATTTTCATTCATTTTTTTAAAGTTTATCTGGCACCATCTATTGGTAGATATATGCAACTTAAATCTAAAAAAAAAACTAAAATTAATTAATTAAATTTAATTACTGAATTAATATTTGAAAAAACTGAATTAACGCCAAATGCCATCCACTACAAGTTAAAAAAATGTATTTGATATTGAGTGGATGAATAAAAAGTATTTTATGAACGACTGAAAATTTGAACAAGATATATATAGGGAGAGTGTGAGTTAATAGAAGGAATTGAATACAAATATTGAATGTATAATATGACTCAATTTATTACCCCGAGGATCAGAATCATAAACCATAATTTTAATTTATTGCTAATATTGCCTAAATAAGTTTTGCAATTTTTTTTAACAAGATTTTACTTATTTTACAAAGATCCGGATCTATACATTTTGAAGGTAACAGAAAAGCAACAAGTAAGTTAATTTTTTTTTTTAAATGACTAAAATTAACCAATTATAATCAATATATTTTAAACCTCAAAATTCCTTTCAGCGAATAATTATAGCTATTTTGATAGTATTATGTATTTTAATAGGAATTAGGCAAGAATAGAAAATTAGGAAGAGTGCTTTATAATAATAGGTTCTTGAATTAGAGCAACGCGTTTAAAATAAGCTCTTGTCTTGCAGATTTCAATCTATGTAAGTTTAACAATATTTTCAATATATTTCATAGGATTCATAGATATATTATAGGATATATTTCATATTTTTTTCAAATTATTCATAAGAGTTTTTTTTTTGTTTAATTTTCAAATTTTTCATGGAAATATTGTTTGAACAATACTTATCAAATAGCAATATGATTAGTAACGACTTTTTTTATTTAAAATTTTTAATTTTATCATTATATCGTATACATACTTGAATATTTTTGAAACCATTTACACTTTTACATACTTCAGAGTATTTTAAACATTTTATTAATTCGTCATTCGTTCGCTCTATGATTGTACAAGAGACATTCAAAGTCTTCAATTTTACAAATGTTTCCACCCATGAGTAAATTTGTGATTTTTAGTCATTTTTTCTGCAGTCGGGGATGAACTTCTACCACATGTTCCCAAATTTTCCAACTTTTTTAAGGTCAGGCAGAACTTCATTTGGTCCAATTTTCCTCAGAATCCACGATTTCTGAATTTTGCTCTCGAATCATATTTGATAACCCTTTGTTCGTTATGTCATTTGGAACAGGTCGAATTTAGTGATTGGCCGAGTTTTTTCTTTTGCAGTTTTTCTCTACTGGTAAGAGATTCACTTCTTTTTAAGATAAGTTTTATGTCTTGTTTTGGAAGCCAATTTGGTATTTCCGGGGATTTTCTCATTGAAAAAAATTTTAACGTCATATGACGAACAGTTTTTCAAAATATTCGAGCAAGCAATGACACAATGATTTTATTCATGATATTTTTAATATAGTTCTTTTTTTCGACAGCAGATGGCGGTAATATGCTCCCTTAGAAGGGTTAGTATAACATCTTTTTTGGTTTCAATGCATGCATATTGGTCACTTTTTAAACTTTTAAATGTTTTAAAAATTAATAATTTTAAATTATCCAATGTTGTGTACGCATTCATTCGCCCATCAGGAATCATATTGCACTGTGAAACAAAAGCAGATTAAAAAAAAAAAAATAAATAACATTCTTCTTGATCAGTGTAGAACATTACGTCTCACGTATTACAGATAAAATGTAACAAAATGATTAATTACCTAGTGCTTCTATTTATTTATTTATTTATTTGTTGATAAAAATGTAATTTATGCTTACTAACTAACAACTTCACCTGATACCATGAATAATTTATTGAATGCAATGTTACTAGTAGGACAATGTTGGTTAATATTTCATGAGAATCACAAAGCCTAACTTTTATTCTGCAAAACAACTAACAGGACAATTTTCAAGAATAAACCTTTTAACTTTACCCTATATTCTAAATTTGTTTAGCCTTGAAATAATTATGTATAGACAATAATACCGAAGTATGAAAAATGGCAAAAGTTTTGGGATAATTTCTAATATGAAGCAGTAGTGTGCTTAGAGATTGCAAATCAGAAATGATATTAAGAAGTAAAACACTAAAAATTTTTCTCTTACAGCATAATTGAAAAGTCAAACATTCAGTGCATTAACATCTGCTTCATTGGATAAGATATAACTCCCAAGAATAATTTCTACTAAAGTTTTATAAACTGAAATGAATAAAAATATAATCCATAAATTTAGGGTGGTAACATCTGCAACATTAAGATAGCAAAATTTATTCCGTCTGATCCAAGCTAAAATATAGACTGATGAATCTGAATTTTTATTCAAAAGTCATAAAAAATAAAACTTCATCTCAGAAACAAATACCGGGTAACTAGTTTTATGTACAAAGTTTGAACAAGATTCTAAATTTCATGTGAATATTCAAATTAAAAGTTCGGATAAACTCCTTTATGTAAAATTTAATAAAATCACCATCATTCAATTTTAGTCATTTACTGTATATACAAAACAGCAGATTAAAAATAATTTTATTTGTGAAAAGTCACTATCACTGACAAAAAAATGATATTGTAACAATTTTCAAAGATGACCAATATTGTCTAGTAGCAGTTGCGATTTTGATGATATGAATGTAAAAAATACGTAAGCGATTGTACAAAACTGGGATTCTTCTCCAAATAGTAATATTTACTGTTGAAGATATAATAGAGCATTACCCGTCTTCAGAAATTAGCACATTGTAACATTCCATAAACAGAAAAAAGAAATATTTAGAAAAAATTAAATACTGATAGTTTTAAATGAAAAAAAATACAGATTGTAAATATCTTGATAATAATAAACTGCTTGAAAATTTGAATACTGGTGATCAAAATTAAGATGATTTTCATATTCTGCAGATTTCCTCAAAAAGGACTGCATGGTATTTATAATCAATCGTACAATAAAGATTCAAATCTCTGGTATCGAGCATAGAAATGTATGCATGAGTGACGGTGCAGCGTGTAATGGAACAAGTTTTGTAAGCATGTGGCAATATCTACATTTTGTTGGTAATATCTTACACTACACTACACTGCAAACACATCTCGTCAAATTTCATGATGCTTTTTGCAATATTCGGTAAACTTCGTAATAAAAAAATAAATAAGTAGCTCTCAGCTTTTGGTTGAAGGTAGGAGATGATGAATTGTGATAAGACTTGAAGTAGGATAATTTTAATCGCCGCTCACTACTAGAGACTTAAATGTAAAACTCAGACACAGTTTCAACTCAAGAAAGCATTTTAGGGACACTGGATGTATTTAGAGAAAGATTTGTCTAAATTGTCCAGTTGTTCACATTCTTCTCACTGCTGCAAACTTGACATCCTGTTTTACGTGATGCAGAAAATATCGATTTTATAAAAATAAGTCATTGTGAATAATGAATAATAATAATTGGATGAGATAATATAGTGGATTAAATAATGATAATTATTATTTCATCTAATAATAAGTCTGTCTTGTTTCAACATAACTTCTGATAATTGCAAGATGGGACTCACCTGTATTCTAACATCCACATTAGAGACCGCGTTGTAAGGTTTTATGGTTTGATCATTTATCATGTGGGACGGGTGCACTCATATTCATGTTCTTGTCAATGGTTTTGTGAGTTGAGCAAAAGAGATCCTGCATATTTTCCAACGTTGCAACTTAGTCTTGATTTCCTTTTAATGAAATTCAACTACATCCACATAAAAGTAATGTCTAAAGAATGTCTCTTAAAATGATCGATCGGAATGATTAGCCAGTCAAATTTTCGGACATAAAAGCTATTTGCTGCATGTTCAATAGTAATCCCCTTACAGTCTCTTTGAATCCCTTAGGACCTGAAAACAGCGTTAATGGTGTAGTGGGATCGTGTAATGGCGCAGCAATAATATCTATATCAGCAATGGCCCATTTATACTTCCGTATGTCCCGTATCAATTGATGTTTTGATAGTTGCGTATTTGAATAGCATTTCATTTAGTTTGATATCATATTTATGTAGGATTTGTTTGCCATGTAGTGGCAGTATTGGACGAACTCTGGTCCTGGAAGAAGGGAAGAAACCCCGTAGTTGTGCGCGAGAGAGAAACGCGGAGAGATGGCGAAAATGGAACGCGCTGCGTGAAGCAGCGCGCGAAAAATGGTGGAATGAGGAATTGTAATGAAAATATTGGATGTAACGGGATATCTCTGGATTAAAATATGTGTTGTTGAAAGAAAGCCAACGTTTCTTTATTTTCGCTTTGAAATACACCCCTAGATTGCCTCCCTCTGTCGTTAAAAATTTACTAGACTGGTAGAGAAATCTACATTTATTTTCTTTTTTTTCTGTATTTTAAGATGTATTTCAGAATTTTGGCTCTAAAGAGTCTTATGGCCAATGAATATATACTTTAATTATTGTGTTCATAAGTGTTTTTATTTGTATTACTTTAGTGTATGTGTATGCCTAATTTCATTAATATCAGTCTAGTAGTTGTGCATATATTTGAACGAAGAAGAAAATTTTTATAATTTTGATTTATTGTGCATATGAAAATTTCTAGACATAAATATCAACATTAAATTTTAAACATTCTCAATCCCAGATATATAATAACGATTAAAAATAAAAAAAATAGACGCATGCAGGAATAAACATCGAAATAGCAACATAGAAACATAGGAACAAGTATAAAAATAGCTCCAGGCAAGATGCATCTGTCTGTAAAAATTTATATACGACAATGGAGGAATGGAATTGTGAATAAAAGGCGTAATATTTATAACAACATATTACATTTGTAATTAAAAAAAAAAAAAATACGTGCATCATTTGGGGCTGTTAACAATAAATAAATTAAGTTATTTATTTATTTAAGAAAATGTTTAATAAGTTTTTTTACACTATTTGGCTACGAATCAGATAACAAAATAAATATTCTAAAGAAAAAATGTGGGTTTTCTAATTTTTAAGTTTGCGGATATACATACATATAGGTAAATCCCTTATTACAGAGATATTATACTGTTTATAATTAATAAATTGAGACTATGTAATCGATATTGCAAATTTAGTAGATGTACTTGAGACAATAAACTAATTTTCTGGATAAAAATGTAATACAACTTTTTAAAATAAAGTGTTTCGTAAAATATCGGCGAATTTCGTCTTCCACTTAATTATAAAGCCCACTGGCGACCTAAGTCAATGAACTCCAATCAGGAAAATTAAAACAAATGAATTAATCTTTTTAAATTAAAATAATTATTCCACAATAGCATTTGCAATTAATTTGTATATTCCTTCCCTTTAGCTACTTTTGAGTTTAGTACACATTATAATGCGATTCATTTTTTTTTTTTTTTTTTTTAGAAAGTCGCATTAAGTTTCCAGAGTGCAATTACGGAGAACTTATCCTTAAATAACCCCTTTTAATTATTTAGGATACCTTGCTTCGGAATGTAACTTTAAAATGAGATTTCGAAAAGCCAGTATCTAGTAGATTTTGGAAATTCATTATTTCTAAATTATTATTATTATTCTGTAGAATAAAATTCATAACTCTAAATTTTAAGCACAAAACGAGGATACCAGGGCGACACTTATAAATTTAAGAAAAATAATAATGGTGTAGTGTGCAGGTCGTGCAACTGGTTTGTATCTGAGTGGGGTTGGGTTGAGACTTGAGGCACAATTTTTAGAACTCACAGCCTTATTTACACCCACGCAAACATCACGCACATAAAATTAACTGACAATATATAGAATATTTAATGACATATAATTATAGATTTGTAGAAGGATTCCACTTCTAAGCTGAAAATACGTGACTCAGGTACGCGCAAGAAGCTCGAAAGATATTTCCTCTCTAGGTGAGAGTCTATAGGCCGGCCAACTGACCATCCAAGCTACACGGGGCGCTGTCGCCAATACGTAGGAGGAAGCCAGGTTATAATGATAATTTATCAATATTGACATTGAGTGAGTATATTCCAAATTATTTTATAATATTTATAGCTCTACAATCAATTTTATATATGTTTAAAAATGTGTTGGAATTCTTTTAGATAACACATTTAACACATGTATCCCAATTAACAAACACACTTAAAACATATAATTATAGATTTCATGAACGGATTCATCTTTTAAGCTGAAAACTCGATACTCAGGTACGCGTAGGCTGGGCAAAAGATATTTCCTCTTCTGGTGAGAGTCAGGCCAACTAATACACAGGGTTGGGCTAAATATATTTCGTCTCGGTGTGAGAGACTGTCAACTAAATGTTTCTCAGTGGGAGCGTAAATCACTATGCACTTCCTCTAAGGTGAGAGTCTCGAGGACTATTGACCTTTCTCCTGAACGTCACAGTTAATATATATACCAGTCCGTAGGAGGAAGCACAATTATAATGGTTAATTTCCTGTTTTCGGCAGTTTTCGAAATTTGAAACATAAGTTAGTTCAAACTTTTCTGCTTGTTGATCAGATAACAAAATCACAATAAGTTTAACTTACATCTAAAATGTAACTAAATTTTTTCTATATAACTATACCAACTTATTGATGCCTTTCGTTAATTTAGTTATATACAGCTTACAAGCTTCATGTTATATATCTAATTCTATTCATAAGTGTTATTTAAATTTTCTTTTCCGTAATTATAAAATAGCATTTAAGCTTAGCAATTGCAATAAAAATTATATGTTTCCTTTTAAATTTTAGTCTATTATTTCTTTAGAAGCATGTTTGCTGTTATGAAATATGAAGGGGTTTTGAAAATAAAATTTCTATCAAATATTTACTACAAAAGAATTCTTTTGCTACCTTATAAATGAAACTTATTAATTTTAAAAACATCCAGTGAGAAAGCCTAAATAAAATATATCTTTGGGAAACGTAACTTATCTGTAACTTGTGAGTGCTTTTATTTTTCCAAGTAAAATAAATGGGTCATTTTATTTTCATAATATAAAAAATAAGTTATTAAAAATGTTGTTAATATAAAAACATTTTATGATATAGAAAAATGAATGTATTAAACTGTTATATTTATGTGAGGGAAGTTTCGGTATATGAATTACAATTAATACAAATTCATTCAATAATGTTTTAGACAATGATTAAAATGATTATGAGACAAATGATTATGTTTTTGACAATGACTAAAAAGTGGAATTTATAACAAAATTAATTTTTTAGAGCCATTTACTTAAAAGGATTATACAAAAAAAAAAAAAAAAAAAAAAAAAAATTAGAGTTGTTGTTGTCATATCCCCTGAAGAGTAAAAGAAAATCAAATGCCGGGGTGCTCCCAAATAACAGAGAGTTTTTGCATACCGTACTTTAAAAATACGGTATTTTTTTCTCCCTAGCGCGCATGCCCATAAGAAACACACATTATTACAGATAGCAATCGCAATTTCATATGAGAAAAAAAACAACGTATTTTTAAAGTACGGTATGCAAAAATTCTTTAATATTGGCTATGTTGATTGCCATCTAAGCTCTATGTTCATTGCCTTGGAGTATAAATCCTAATCCAGACAGTACATGGCGGCTGCAACAGCTGAGCAATCAAAGACATGATGATGAATAAGCTAGACATCGGCATTGATAGTTGCCCCATTTTTGGTATTTTTTAATTCTATCAGCAGAAATTTTCATATTCATGTGATTTTTCCTCCGGCCTGGTCTAGTGGTTAGGATATCTGGTTCTCACCCTGGAAGGGCGTGTTCGAATCCCGGTGTCGGAAGCATTGTCCCTAGGGGGAGCTTGCATCCCCTACAGAGCGCATCCCCAATATTGGGGAATGCCTCCATCGGTTTTTCTTTTGGGTGGTAGGGGCGAAATGGAATACTTCGCGCTGACCAACGGGTAGAAGTCCAAGTTCTCGAGTCAATGGCAGCTCTTCTCATGAGGAATCAAGAAATCTTGAGTTGCATAGATATAGTTAGGGTAATTAACGTGTAAGGAAATTTTCAAAAGATAATATAAGATAGATATTATAATAACTGTAAAACAAATTTAACAATAAAAAAACTAACTCAAATTTACTAAATTGGTGCTCAGACTATAACATTAGCATCATTCTTTAGCATAGAAAAAATTCTATTACTTCTCCCTTCTGATCGTTCGTCAACTGATTAGAATATTATATCAGCATTAAATATCATATTTTAATTTAGCGAAATATGAATGGGAATGCAGTTTATAAATCATATTAAAAAATTGAGATTTTTTTCTACTTGCAATTGCAATAAATCAACAGGTAATGGAAATAAACTTTGAATGTTTATTTATTATTTTTTGCTAAAATAATTAAATATTTTAATATCATCAATCATCAAATAAACAGGTAGCTCCGTATTTGGAATTTGATTTCCTGACTATTAATTACTGAACAATTTTAATACAAAAAAGAAGGAAAAAAAAAAAAAAAAAGCACCCTTAAAATTGAAAGCTATAATTAATTTTCTGAATCCAAAAAAAATATCTAGGTTACACTTATCCTTGAATGTTATTTTCAGCTGTCTAAATGAAACTAAGGGCAACTATTTATCAAAACTTATTAACAAAATCCAGTGGCAGCAAATTATGGAAGATGAAAATCAGCAAACACGAGGCATATGTTGTTTACAAACCAAATGGAATATTAATAGTGCTGTCGTGAGTCTGCGATTTAAATCAAGGTTTGAAATGTTGTTTACACAACTGAATAATTTAGCTGAGTTGAACAAATGTATTCATTAGAATGATGATATTAAAAACCAGAAAAAAAATGTTAGTTTAATAACTTTTTTTTCCTCATAGTTTATTGATCAACTTTTTATTGAATTAATTGACTTTAGCAAATATGCTATTTAAAATTATTCGTAAATTTAAAATTACATACACAAAACGGGAATAAAATAAAAGAAAGACAGAAATATAGTTTAAAAAATAAAAATTTGGAATTAACAAAATTACAAAAAGCAGACTTATTATTTAACAAATTTACAAAAAGCAGTCTTATTAACAAATTGTCAAAAATGTGGTTGTCATTTGACTTTTGGAATGTTGTTTCCAAAAGGTCAAATGACAACTATAATTAATTTTCAGTATAAAAATGTAATATAACATATAAAAATGTAAAACATTTTTAAATAATTTTTTTCATAAAATATTGCTTGGTTTCGAGTTCCATTTATTTATGCTGCCAAAAATGCCTAGTGACGAATGATGAAAAAAGAAATGGCCTTCTGGGAGGACTTTTAAGGGGTAACTGTCTCGAATTTACCTGTTTTACGAGTGAAAACGTCTGATATACATATTAACTATCGATGCGAAACATTTATATACATTATAAAATCGTTTTTTTATTCTCCTTGTTTTTTAAAGTAATGACCGCAAAAGATGACATCAATGCATATTTGAATCTAAATCTGTCTGAGTCTCTTCTAGACTACATATATTATTATAAATGCTTTTTCTTTAAAGTAAATGCAAATATTTTATCTATAAATAAGATATGTTCTTATATGGCTATCAATTACCATGGAAGATCAAGTAAGTACTGTTGTATTTAATTATTATAACTTTTTCAATGCTGTTAATATCCCGCTAGTAAAAAGATGTACTTAATACTATTTTATTAAACTTTTTGTTCCATGGATGTAACAGAATATAGAATTTTACAAATTCTGGGATTTTAATTAAGGAACGATTTGATATGTTGGCGTTCATTCTTATGTGAATGGAATAAAGTCAAAGTCTCTCTACTGTCATTTCTTTTGCACACGTTAGGCTAATTAAACTGGGACTTACAGTTCAACGGGAATTCCGAAGTTATATAAACATCCTTGCCATCCCCAGTATTCGAATCTGAAGCCTGTGGTACCAAAGACCAGAGATTTGGCCGATTGGCCATCATGCCGCGAATAACGTCATGTAGGAAGTTACTACTTGTTTTTCGGAAGAACTCCGCAATTGATGCAAAATGTTTTGTAGGAATATATATTATATCGTAATATATTACTAAATTTTTCAAAGTTAAGAAGTGCCTTTTTGAGTATAATACTGAATTTAACATCGAACAACGAATAAGTTAATAAATATTCGTTTTCTTGTAACATATTTTATTCAATGATGGTAGGTCATATTTGGAAAAAAAATGTGAGCTTGAAAATTAAAAGCCTCTAACATCGTTAAAATTGAAGTAAATAAATTTTTCTGAAAAAACCTATAAATTATAACATGATAAAAAATTATTAATCGATATTACATAAAAGTATGTCATGTCCTTTTATATAAATTAATATTCCTATTATTAATAAGTTACATATTAAAAAAATTATTTACAAAATATGAAACAGACCAAATTATTAACGTGATGTTTATACAGAATATCTTGAGAATGGGTTGACCAATGGTTAATTTCTAATTGTTATACAGACATAAGTTTAATGAAATACCTTAAGATGACGGATGTATTTTAAGTCAATATGATTTTGATGGAAATGACTTTCTCGTAAAGGATAAAAATGCATTTTATTTTGCGATTAATTAATCTTTTGTAAATTTCCTGTGTCATTTTATTTAACTCAAAAATAAACTTTTTTTTTTGTGACGTTGTGTCTACTTTTGATAGAAAATGTAAAGGTTCATTTTTAATAGAATTCAACGATGATGACACGAAACTTTAGATTGTTCGTTAAATAATTAGTAAGATGTGACAACTTATGAGTTATTTTCTCTTAAAATTCAATGTCATAACATTAATTTAAATATTATTCAGTGAATATTTTTCCACACACACACGTACACATGCGTTTGTATATGAACCATTTCTATAAATTATAATTGAAAATAATTGATGAATTACAAAATATTCATGTTGAGATTATTTTGTTGACAAATTATGTAAGATAAAACATTATTCGACTTTTTAAAGGATATATAAATTGATATATTGAAGATTTTTTTCCAGATGTACTTGCTCTATATGCGAATTTTCAATGAATTTCGTGAATGGATATCATGAATTATTTATTGCTTGCTGACATGTTTATGATAATGAAGACGACTTTGGTATATCTACCTGATTAATTTTCACAAAGTGTGCCTGAGGGCACTTGTGCGCTTTGTTGGTATTCCGGAGAAATATGTATACCTAAATAAAATAAATATGGTTAATGTTTTTCTTGTCAGTTTTCTCGTTCAAAAACAGCTTTCATTGTAAACAGCTAGCCTTTATGATCGATTATTTTCTTCTTTTATTCATGTAAAAAGATACAAACTGTGATAATGCACCAAAAATAACTCCTAGAAACTAGGAGCTGTAACTTCCATGGTTAGCTACTAGAAGTGTTAGCGTCTATGTGATTTTCATTCTTAACAAAAATTTCCACTGCAGCCTATGGATCTCCGCCATTTGTAGAATATTTAATATTATATGAAGCAGAAGAAATAAGAGTTTTATCCGCTGATCGTGGATTGTAGATTAAACATAAGAAATATTTTCTTCAAACATTCTTTAAAAGAAGAATGCGTGCCAATATCTCAAAAAAGTTTTGAAAATTTTCATATATGAACCTCATATTTGAATAAATTCGGATTTTTACCTTCATCACAGTTAAGTGTAAAAAGAAATGAAATCTTCAATGTACTGACGAAAAAATGATAGTCTGCTTTTCAAATATATCCTAAATATTGAAGAAATCACTTGGACACTTCAGGAAAAAGAATAAATAAATTTAAGGAGAGTTTCATTTATTTTTAAATTGCATTATTTTTTCAATAATATTTGACTTAACTATTATAACATATTTCTCAGAAATTTGTATATGGGTGCATTTAAAATCTTACAATTATTTGTGGTATTTTAAATGATTCCTGTCTTCAAAAAGAACCACTGATCTACTTCCTTCTGTCAAACAATATAAAATTAAAAGTCCTTTCAGGCTTATCTGCGCGTTGCAATTATCAGTCGTATTAAAGAAAAAAAAAATCACCAAGAGAGTTCGATTGTCAATTGAAAGTCTTTTTTTTTTATATATTATATTTACAATCAAATCTACACGAGTTTTCGAGCCGACAATTGCAGTGAATACAATTAGGGACTTACGCGGGCTCGTTAGCTGTGCCATAAAATAACACATAATTCTTGAGAATATTAAATATTTGATCTTAAGGACTGATATGAAGTGAGAAACAACTATTTTCACATTTTTTATTCTTTATTAACTTTAGCCAAATAGTTTGATAAATTAATGAAATATAAAATTATAAATAATTTGTAAA
Organism: Caerostris darwini; assembly: GCA_021605075.1. NCBI lineage: Eukaryota > Metazoa > Arthropoda > Arachnida > Araneae > Araneidae > Caerostris > Caerostris darwini. Next base: position 143,405 of record BPLQ01013901.1, on the reverse strand, counting down.
CAGTTTGACAAACTCTTAAACATTATGTGAGTTTTTTTTTTTTATTTTATTTAAAACATGTAAAAAAATTTCATAATAACTAATTTAAAATGTTCAAACAAATTCAAAATAGTTATTGGCTTCCATAACATTTAAATCCCAATTGGTGTTGATAACTTGGTGACATCAGAATTCATTAACTACTTACTAAACTATACAGATTTTAATATAACTCTATTTAAGATGAGAAAGAAAATTTTCCTCAAATGGATGATAATCATCAGATACATTATCACACCAATGGTTTTTTCCCAGAAAGTTAAAGATTCATAAATTTTTACTTTTTATAAGTGTAAGTATATTTTCATCATCTATTTCACATTATTTTTCAACACATGGAAAAGGAAATGATCCTGAAAAAATGCTTACTTAAGTTAAATTTCATGTGACTTTCAAAGTATTTTAGAAATAAAAAAATGCCAGACTAATGACACTTTAGAAAGTTTCTAAAAATTTGTGACGGCATAGAATATAAATTTTATCTCATTAACTATTTAATAAAGTTTTATTATAAATATATGATAAAATGTTGATGAAACTTTCTATTTAATGTTAAAATAAATTTTAAATAGAAATATAATAGTTATAATATATTGCTCGTTTTGCATATTTAAAACATATTTCAACATAATCTATTTTTTAAAGCTAACTATGTTTGCCTCTTTTCATTTAAATAGAAATAAAAATGGTAATTTGGAACATACTTTTCAACGATGTTTTAGAAACATATATTTAAGAAAACTAAATATTTGTAAAAGCAACTAAAAATTATTAATGCCCTTAAAAATTATTTATAACAAGGGGATTAAGAAAATACACAATTATTTTCAATTTATAGCAATCGAATTTCTTCTAGTGTATAAATAAAATTCAATATTTCTGTATTAGCCTTAATAAAATCAGTTGTTAACCATTATTAAAAATTTTATTGCCATTATCAGCATTATTAAAAATGGATTCCTGTTATAACATTAATAAAATCGCATGAATTCCTCCTTTTATCATGATTAAAAAAAAGCATTCCTGTTATTATCATTGTTAAAAAACAGTATTCCTATTATTATCATTGTTAAAAACAGTATTCCTATCATTGTAATTATAAAAAAAAAATTATTCCTGTTAATTACATTATTAAAATAGGCATTTCTATTTAATGGTAACATCTTATTTTAATTCCTACTTAAATCAGTATCTCTTGTCCTTATTGTCGTTGTTACTCTTTCATATCTGTAAGTAGTATCCTATTTTGAACAGCATTATATTATCATGTTAAAATTTTTTTATGTCAGTTACACTTTTTAAAAACGTCTTTTGTTGTCACTCAATAATAGAATATAAAATTGACAGCTGAAATCAAATTAGTTCAAATTATAATTTTTTATGCTAATTACAAATTACTTAAAGGAAGCAATAACACACTGGTAACAATGCATAACATAATTAATTTCGAAGTTGTAATTAAAATTAATTATTAAAATACTTTGAAATCACTTGCTAAGAAGTGAATCTTGGAAGCAAGAAGGGAATTTATAGCATTGAATGAAAATATTGACAGCAAAATAAATATTTGACTTAATTCACAATTTAGAAAATAAAAATCATTAAATATGAGTTATATCAATATGTAAGTTTTTTCTGGTTTTCTAATTCAAAATTAAAGCGATTTCTATACCCAAATTTTATATAAAAGAAATTTGGAACCAATTTTTTAATAAAATATCTAATGAAAAAATAATACAAATAATAAATTTTTAAAAAATTGAGGCAACCTATGGAAAAAAACATATAAATGCAAGTGCGCCTATCCCCGATTTACACGAAAGATAGGTTCCTTATAAAACTGTGTAAATCGAAATCGCAGATTTTTATTCTCAAAAATTACACAAATCGCAAACAAACCATGTAAATCGTGCATAATTCAGTCATTTATTTCAACGTAAAATAAAACTAACCATTTTTTCATAAATCCTCAAATTGTTATTGGTAATTACATTGGTATCACTTGTATGTTCTTTCAAACTTTTGAGTGGTGTCATCTAGCTATACTATTAATGCTTTTCCCATATTTTCTAGTACAATCTCTTATGTATGAAGCTGTTCTCATACTCGTAGAAAATCCAACTGCTACACTTTTTCTAATGGAGTCTTCATTTTTTTCTTATTTTCCTTAATGTGGCTTCATTCATGGAATAAAATTTAGCAACATCTATTATTCCTTCGCCATTATGTAGACATTCTAAAATTTTAATTATGCTTTCTAAAGAAAAAAACTTTTCTTTTCAATTTTTTGGCATGGTGAAATCCCCTACAATTTTTAAAAAATTACAAAAATGCTACAAAAGTTAAATTTGTTTTTCCCTAATCAGTAAATGGGAAATTAAAAAAAAAAAATTCCGAAGAGAAAAACAAAGTAATATTCTCCTTTCTGCTGTTAAAATGTTGCGTATATATATACAAAATTGGAATCCCCATTTTTATACTGGAATTAATGGAATTCAGAATAGAATGAAATTATAATATGATTAGAAATATAAACGTGATTGTTACCAAGCAAATGTAATTGAAAAAATAACTGCAGATTTTTAATTTTAAATTTCTTTCTTAAAAACCGTGTAAAAGTGAAATCGTACAAAAAAATACCGCATAAATCGAGGAATATGTATAATATAAATATTAATCTTTCTAAGTGATTTTCATTTCTATTCATACAAACACACCACACACAAACCATACCAAACACACTCTACACACCATACACACACACACATACACAAACCATACCACACACACCACACACACATACACACACATACACACCCACCCACAAACACACACACACATACACAAACCATACCTACAAACACACACACACACACACATATATAATCTTTCAACATTAGCATTCAACAGTTAACAGTTTTGTTTTTATTTATGGGAAGATTCATCTTTCAAACGAGCTCAAATTTCTGATTTCTGAATATTTAATATTTATGCATTTTTTTGTATTCTTCTATATTCAATTAATACTTTAATAATCACACACGAAATCTCAACATTAAATGATGTTTTTAATTTTACTAAGAAATGCTAAAGTATTTTAATTCAACACATTTCAGAGTAGGTTCTATTATATAATTTTTCAGACGCATTTCTATTGAAGGTTATATTTGTAAGCAAACACTGCACTTATTCAAATGCCAGACACAACATATTTTTAATAAATGTATTGAATAAGTTTTCAGAGATATATTTTGAAGCCTTTACAGTCGCTTCACGGATTTCGTGAAATCATGGTATTGCATAAGATCACAACTTTCGATTCCACATGCTTTTAGCTATTTAGGAAGATTACAAAGCATTTTGCATTATCATTCAGAAAAACAGCATATATATATATATATATTTTTCATTTCGTATTCGTGAATTTATCTTCCATCAGTTTATATCATGTCTTAGGAATTTCATTTCTAACAGTACATTATTTTAAAAACTTGATATATTTCTAAATACGAAATCTGATTCTCATCGTGTTTTAGATCAGAAATTTACAAATTATAAAAACAAATAAAAAAATGATTAAATGTATAAAAAAATTATTATGTGTAAATAAAATATACCAGACCCGTACTCATGGAAGACTATATAATTCAGGAAAACCAGCCTCGCATGATAAAAACCTACTAGGCAATAAAAAAATTTAAAAAAAATATTAATAATTATGTGTAACTAAAATATACCCGACCCGTACTCAAGGAAGACTATATAATTCAGGGAAACCAGCCTCGCATGACAAAAACCTACTAGGCAACATGATTGTTGATGCGAGACGGATGCACTCGATGGCGTATTCATCACAGAATCTCCTTGTTTTTGAAAACGGTGGAGATACAAAGTTATGTATTTCTAACCGTACATTGTTTAAAAAAGTTGATATATTTGTAACGATGAAACATGATTTTTATAGTTTTTAAGATCAGAAATTTACAATTTATAAAACAAATAAAAAAATAAAGGAATTCAGTTTTGACAATTATCGGAGAGGAATTTTAGAAATGCTATTTACAATTTTTATTGATGTTTATTGATGTTGTCATGTTCCATTTATGGGAAACTAAATTATACCCGACCGGCACTTAATGTCGTAACCACAAAATCTGATTCTAATTGTGATTTAGATCAGAAATTTACAATTTATAAAAACAAGTAAAAATAATTAAATTAAGTTTTGCCAATTATCATCAGAGATGAATGTTTGAAATCTTATTTACAATTTTTTATTGCTGTTTATTGATGTTATCATGTTCCATTTATGTGAAACTAAAAATTACCTTAATGGCAGTCATCGAAGAAAATATAATTAGGAAAAACGAGCCTTGCATGATAAATGTCTACCTGCCTGATAGCCATTTAGCCAGTGATCTGGCCTTTGGTACCACAGGCTTCAGGTTAGTATCCTGGGGGATGTACCATGGATATTTGTTAGTGGTTCGGAATCGACGTTACACCGTAGGTTCCGATCGAATTAGCCTAAAAGTGTGTGAAAAATGATCGTAGAATGACAAACCAAACTTACCAGGCAACATGACTGCCGATGTGAGACTGCTGTACTTGGTATTGTAATCACCATAGGGTTTCACCGTTTTTTTTAAGCAATGGGCATAAAAAACATTATAAGCAGTTTGGCATTCTTTTGCAGTCTAGCTGCTTATGTTACTAGCCAGCGGGATGCATAGTTTGGTTTGGTTTGTCGCTCTACGGTCATTTTTTGCTCGCTGTAAGTTAATTAGCATTCGGAAACCCTACAATTTAAGGTGAATTCCGAACCACTAACAAACATCCATGCTGCCACCGTCAGGATTGGAACCTGAAGGTTGTGATGCGAAACGCCAGAGGGCTAGCCGATTGGCCAGCAGGCTGCTATATTCATAGTTAACGCATGCATTTAATATATTTTAAGGATAATTTTGCTCTAATCAGCATTTATTTTTATTTATTCTACTGTCAGCTTAGTATTTTTATTTAGTTTCTGAACAAAAGCTGTCAAAATTGTTATATTAATTTTAATTTTCCATTGATTTTTTTTTTCGTAAATAATTGTAATAGAGCAGTTTTCTAAATTTTCATATTCGAGCTATTTAATTTATTTTAAGCAGATACTTTTCAAATTATTAGAAACGAATATTATATTTATGGAAAATTTGCAATATCTCGTAATAGAGAATTGGATTTGAAGAAAAAAAATTGTGATTTAAACCTGAAACTCTTAAAATGTTTACCGGTATTGAAAAATATATTTTATGAAAAATTAAAACCTCCTGTGAAAATTAAAGCTTTTATAATTTCCTATATAACAATTTATCAGAAAAGGTCTTTTCTTGAGTATAATTAGTAGCATTAATATTATAGTATAATAATAGTATAGTAATATAATTATTATTATAATGTTTAGTAATGCCTAACATAACAAACATATCTCACTAGTATTATGTTACTTGTTTTTGAAAACTTGATAAAAATACATGAATAAAATAAATGCAAATATTATTTTTAGGTCAATATAAAGAAAGCCATTATCATTCTTATTATTTATTTTAAAAAAAATGTAACAAAATAATGTACATTTTTATAAAGGTTGGAATTTTTTTAATATTCAAAATTTATAGATTGAATTTAACATTAACTTTTACACATTAAATTTATGTAGATATTACTTATACCTCACATTCTAAAATCGAGGTAAGAAAAACATTATCAATATAATATTTTATTCATCTTATAATGTTTTCATTATTTATAACTACATCAATTATACTTCTATACTGACCGCAAAATCTTTAAACAGTAAATAAAATCTATTAAATATTAAATATAATTTTAATACTTGTTTTCGGTAATCGCTGACTGAAAAATTGATTTTTTTAAAGCATTTAAATTTTTGAATTGTATTAAAGCCCTGTAAACAAATGATATATATATATATATATATATATATATATATATATATATATATATATATATATAGGTATACATATATGGATAGAGTAACAGGATATTTTTATAATACCCTTAATAAATATATAAATATTTTTATGAACAGAACATTAAATGAATATTTTCAGAATTAAATATTAATTCCAATACAGTAATTTTATATTTGTTGTTAGATTTTGATTAGTAATAACTATAACATATTTTTAAAATTTGGAATACTTAAACAATTGAATATATACTGCCTAAATTCAGTATTTTGCAATAGATTTGCTGATGATTTAGCGTCAGTCCCGTAGAATATTTGCCCATGAAAAAGGTAATTTAACAATAGTCATTTATTTCGAAAATGTGGAAACATTTTAATTACATTTTGGCTAAAACTCATTTACTTGTCAGTCACTCTTGTATGCACACACAGATCCAATTAAGAATGTAAATATTGTATGCAGCTTTTCGTCCAACTGTTATAATGGAGATTGAGTGTTTAATTTGAAATTTCAGTTTAATAAAATTTTTTGATTGGAAAATTCTAAGGTTTTTCTAAGTATTTTTAAGATGCACAATACAATAATTCCTAAGAAAAATGATAATATTGAATAGAAACTATATTAAGTAGATATTCAACAATTGTTAAGTAAGTTATCTAATGAACATACTAATTAAAATTTTGCGTTAAATTCTAGAATATATAAGTCAGTTTGTCTAGAGATTAACAATAAAAAGGAATTGAGTTATTTTAAAAGTATTGATTTAAGATTGCTTTTCTATTGTAAGATAATTTTGATACATCTTTTAAATCGTCATTATTTTTAAAATATTTTCTTATATTTCTGACAGAGAAGATAAACTAAAGAATGTGGTTCAAAGGGCTTATCAATTTATTGTTATCGTATTCCTTACGGAAGGAGGGAAGAGGGTTGTAGCTTCTGTTTTGATGCAGCACCCGTAGGTAGAAGTATAATTTCTGCTTTATATCATTGAAGAAGAATGACTTTTAGATGGAACTCTCCTGCATGGGAGAAAACCCTATAAAAATCCCACCAGGTAGTCCGACTAATGAGGTAAATGCTGAACATCACAAGCACCATCCAGTTTCCTCAATTTGTGAAACAATGTCTACAACAATCCCGCCAGTGGACTGAACCTCATCCCTAATACTCACCAGTAGCGCATGTTGCCCATGAGCCACGAGTCAGGCGCTTATCATTTATGATAAAATATCAATTTTTTTTTTCCTTTTTAAAATAAATGCAAATATTCTTTCGAAAATTATATAAAAATGCAAATAATTTTATATTAAAAAACTATTCAAATTTAAAAACAAAAATACTTTGATATACAGCATTTTCAGTAGATTCTAACTAATAGTCGTAATTAACACATTCGATTCCAGCCCCATATGTGAAACTGAACGGAAAATAATTTGTATTTAAAAGGGGTAGGAAACAAAAAAAATCTGTATGTCGGATGGTATTTGCTATAGGCTATTAAAGAATTGAAGATGAACTTGAATTCCATGAGTTGGTTTTATTCTAAATTGCGGTGTGTAATGTGGAGTCAGTGTACCTGGTCATCCACTGTGTAACCTTGGCAAACTTATGTTCATCTGTAATGTGGCAAATGACCACAAGCGCATGTGTCATAATTCATTCATATGTCGCATAATGTGTCATAATTCATATTGTTGTCTCAAAAACGACAAGAATATTTCTGATTACAAAGATAAAAAATAAATCTCTAGTTACAATCAAAAAGCTTTTTATATTCTAGCAGACGGGATATAAGATAAAAGTTTAGTATTCTTATTCAGTTCAAGAAGTGATTTAGCATTTAATTATAAATAAATGGTACCTTTTATAAAATAGTTTTTTACTACAATCCCCCCTTTTTTATTAGCGCATTTATTAAGTAAGTTGAAGCTTTCTTAATGATGAAATTCATTGGGTTTTAAAAAAACTACTCAAGAAATTCTGTGAACCATAAAAACAATACTATTATACTGATCATCAGGACTCTGAAATGGCCGATCAAATTTTTTACTGCTCATCGCACTAAACTACTTTTACAGATAACTGGCCCTGTGAAAGAAAGTTAAGATAAGAATAGGGTTTAGAAAATGTTTTCTACGTGACATAAAGAGTTTAACGTTTTTATGTAATAAATGTTTAAATATCTTAATGGAAATTTTTACAACTCATTGAATTGAAACGGTTATCTTGAAAAATAATATGCAATCTGATACAAATAAAGTCATTTATTATTTTTTTTTTTATTTTTCACTATGGGAACTAAGAAACAATGCAAATGATTACTTGAGAAATTTCAAATTTTATTTTTAAAACCTGACATTTTGAATATCTTTCTGACAATATTCTAAAATTAACAACACTATTTTGACAATAATGTATTTCATATGAATTTATTTAATGGAAACTATATTTACATTTGAAATACACAATGAAGACATTTTAAATAGCACGTTCATCAAGGTTGTAGTGTTGTGGGTTGTACAGCTGCATTGTAACTAGACGTGGTTGGAGTTAGACTTGGGGCACATATTTGAGAACTCATAGCTTTATTTACAAACGTGCAATTAGAGATATACAATATTTAACACATTTAAAGACATATAAGTATTGGTACGTGGAATGATTCCATTTCTAAGCCTAAAATAAAAATACTCGAGTATGCGTTGGATGCGCGAAATAAATGTACTCTCTGAGTTAGAGTCTGTAGGCCAACTAAGACACAGGATTTTGCTAAATGTATTTCCTCTCGGGGTGAGAGACTGTTAGCTAAACGTTTCTTAGCGGGAGCGCAGGTTGCGGAGTACTTCTCGGGTGACAGCCTCGAGTCCTATTGAACTATTTCTCCTGAGAAACTGAACTTTTCTCTTCTTACGCACTGCCGAAGCTCTTGCAGTACGTAAGATGAAGTACGGTTACAAGCTTTACAAACAGATAAAATTGCTATTATATAACTTAAGTCCGTACAAGATTTTGGTAACTGGTACATGTTTGTATCATATTGAGGTAAAATCAGAAAACACAAATTAAGTAAAGCTTCAACCAAACAAATGATTTGAGGTTGAGTTTCATTTTATTTAATGTGGTCTTAATTCAGTATAATTAGAGAATTTACGTCTTGGCCAAATATATTAATTTAGGCATAAAATATTAATAATATTATTTAAATAAATATAAAAAATAAAAATCGTTTGATTATTCAATGAATATCACAAATTAATATTACTGTTAATATTTAGCAAGAGAAAATACCATCAAATATTGCATAGTACAGAATGTTAAGAAACTTATTTGATAGATTATTTTGAAAGATTTTATTCATATAGTTCATTCCATACAATGTACAAAAAAAATTGTTCATTTCTGTGCTTGGTTAACTAGGAAGTCTGCAAAATAATTTGATCACTTAACTTATGGTTAAGAAAAACAGAAATTGATAAATTTAAGAAATATGTATTGTATAAATGTGTTTATAAAACTTACATAAGTACGTTTAAAAACATAAATAGAAATCTATGCATAAATTTAAGACGTTATCTAGTTATGTAATTTAAAGTTTTTTGTAACTTATCATTTCAAAATTTCATAACGTATATATATATATATATATATATATATATGATTGTAATTTGTATTTGTAATTTTTCAATCTTATACAACTTGATATATTATCTATTTTTTTCTTTATTTTAACATTATATATATATTTTTTTATTTATCGAATTTTTTTGAAAAGGAAAAACATAAAGATTAAACAATTATCGAAAAATATTTATCTTATTCATAAAATGTACATTCGGTATCATATATATTCAATTATAGTTGTATTGACATTTACCATACTAAAGTTCTACGTGGGAATTTTAATCTATTTGAAATACATCACACAAAGAGACTGTGAAATTAAATTTCAATGAAGTTCTTTGTTGATATTTGGATTTTAAAATTCTTTAATTTGATGCTGTTTTATCCTTTAAAAATTTAAATTAGAATCATTTTAAAGTCTGCATTAGAATATTTTTGTTGAAAGTTTCTGTTTTATTTATTGTAGTTTTTGAATTCTTATTAGTTAATTTCGGTTTGAATTTATTTTTACGATTTTGAAAGCATTGAAATTGTTGCCATTTATTTAATTTTAATGTTTAAAGGAAAATAATTTTCTATAGGAAATCCTTGTTAAAAGGTTCTGTTTTTTTATTTTAATAGTCTTGAAAATTTTCTGATTATAGTTAATTTGAAAATATCATAGAAATCATATCAGGATTTGAAAAATTGATTCCACCACTATTTATTTACCTTATAAATTTAAATGAAAATCTTCAGTATTTTTAAGAATTTTTCCTTTAAATATTTCTGTCACATTTTCGTAATCTTTGAAATATTCTTATGTAATTTGTATATGAAGTTACTATCATGAATTTCATCAATGATTTATAGTTTAATAATATTCTCAATTTTATTTGGTTGTTTCGGAGTTGACATTGTAATTCGTTAACTGATCTATAATTGCTTTTAAAACTCTTAGTATATTTTATCCGCATGATGCAGATCTTCCAAAGTTCGTATTTTTTTTATTTATTTTTTAATTTTTCAAAGTTTATCTAGTTATTTCTATGCATGAGACATATTTTATAAATAATTTTGTTAATAAATTTCAAACAGATAAAGTGTAAACAAATTACAAATTAATTCAATGAGAAAAATGTTAAAATATCGACAGGTGAGCATAAGCAAATGGATAAACCACCACAAATAGCAATTTAGCTCTAACCACATATAGCAATTTTGATTTTCCAATAATTTCCTTCAACATTTTTCTATAAATTCAGTAATAAATTTTGCACTGTGTATATGAATTCATTATGTGTGTATATTAGTTCATTATGTGTTCAATTTCATTCAAATACCATTTCAAATTTTTCTCATTGTTGAACCCCGTACATATAACAATCTTTAACATGTGAGATATTCAACCCATGTGAAATATATTATTGTATATTTGGAGTAAGTATTCATTGTTGTATATCTTCCTTTGTTTTAAATTGTTAAATTTTTGATCAAATTATTATTCTTATTACACAGGTAACCTAATGTATTTATTAAAAATTATAGATTAAATTACCTAAAATAACCCCCAAAAATGTAAATAAATAAATAAAATTGAACTAGACCATTAAGAGCAAAGAAGTAAGTACCTCAATATAAGTTCAAATTTTCTGAAATATATTATTTACTATTTGTTTCTTTTTTTTTTTTTTTTTTTTTTCACTATTTAACAATATTTGCTATTTTTTGAATAAAATGAATATTCATTCTTGCTTATCTTTCATTGCTTTATATTGTTAATTTTTTTGTATCGAATTATCACTGTTATTACACAGACAACCTAATATATTTGGTAAAATTTATAAATTACATTACCTAGAAATAACTCGAAAAATGTAAATAAATAAAATTGAACTATGTCATTAACAGCAAAGAACTAAGTACCTCAATATCAATTCAAATTTTCAAAAACCTATAATTTACTATTTGGTTTTCTTACTATTTTTTAAATAAAATGAATAAACATATCATAATCAGTTTTCATTCTGTTTGCCTAATTTTTCGAGTTGCCATATAGAGACGTAAAAATAAAAACATTTGAAAAAACAAAAAACAAAAAATAAAAGTTAAGATAAATGGATCTTAGATTAGATAAATGGAGCTTATATATCTTAGATATGTAAATTTATAATTGCGTTATCCTTAAAATTGCTAATTCATATTTCTACACTAAATGTGGTACATTTTATTATTGTCATAATGTGACTACACAAATAGATCTCAATTACTCTGAGATGCCTAATTTATCTTTTTAGTAGCTACCCATAAAACATTTCTTCCTTCCTCTTAAAAGCATGCTCACGTTTCTCTAGGGAAACTTTTAGAAACAAAACTATTCTGGTAAGTACAGTCCTTACTACAACTGAATTTCTTATGCGATCAAAGTAAAAACAAATGAAATTTTTTTTTCCTGTTATGCCAATATAATCGTTCATGAAAACTCACGTATTATGGAAACGGAATGTAACATGCTTGTGATTCAAAATTTATTACTTAAAATGGTAATTATAGAATTAAGTACTTAAAAATATACTTTGATTCCTTTTTATTGAGTCTATCACAACTTCATTACAAGTTCATTTAAATACCAATGATGTTCTTTTCTATTTTTATCAGATTATAAAAAGAAAGAATTAAAGAAGATAAAATTTGTGATGAATCAAGTTTTTACAATAACTTATAACTCTCAATCTCTATTGCCCGGGGTTCTCTTGCTCTTAGAATATTCGTGAATATGTATATATTATTCTATATCAGTTAATTATTATCTATATACCCTTAATCCCCCAAATTTGTCATGAAATGTATAATTACTGAAATATTTCGTTCTTAAACTGTTCCCCTAGAAAAATGTAAAATAGTAAGTTAAACTGAAAAAAAAAATATAAGCATAAAGGAATACTGAAATATGGCCATCCAATTGTCAATAGAAAATGTTATTACAATAGCAACCAGTTTACACCTCTTTCAAAACATCGATGACAATGTATTACTCTAATATGAATGAAACAAAAGCATATGTTGTATTATACAATACACACTAACACTGAGCAATTAGCAGGGTTTAAATCCAACAATGCATAATAATAAATGCGGCAATTTCAAAAGACCAACATTTTGACACGAGGTCATTTGACACGATAATGGAAGATGAGTAGGCAGATTTAACGTTATTCATAGCGAATAACACCTAATTTGTTAGATTGTAACCCTATTTTGCATACATAATGTATAACAATTATTCCAATAATGATATCAAACGAGGTCATATACTCATATAGTCTAATGTTAAGATTTTAACATTAGACTATTTATCCTACCCATCCCTGATTTAGAAACGGATGCATTCGGTCAGGTGCCACTTGTTACAGTTTGAATAGAGGTTCTTTGTTCTAGAAGCTCAATGATCTATCAAACAGGATGCCTCCACCCTTCATGATCCTTATAATGATGTTACGTTTGAGAAGTATTTTAATGAAACTAAAAATAATATAACAACTTTACAAACGAAATTGAATAACAAAACCGCATCTCATTTAATTAATTCAATTAAAAAATTCCAAGTATTGTCAAACATAAATTAAGTTATATAAACAAAGATTAGAATTTAATAAATAAAGTCAATAGAAGTTTTTTTATATTATTTATAATTTAATTAATTCTGCAAATTCATTCTATAAATTAATCAGAATTATCAATTTTTTTTTAATTGAAATAAAATTTCTAAATATAGCATGCCTTTGTTTGCTTTTTCCCCAGAAAGAGGAGAAATAAAGAAAAGAAATGACATAGCTTTGTCCCTTCATAAATTAATTATAACTATTATTTTATTTTAAGTTTCGAAAGTAAGTTAATATTCAATTCATTAAAGTTAGGTATTCTAAAAATAATTTAAATACCAATTGTTAAAAAACTAGAAGTAAGAACAATTAATCATAGACGATTGACGTCGAGTAATTATGTTATTAATTATGTTGTTAATTAAAATAGTTGTCGACGTAGTGTAAAATGAATTAGACGTAAGTTATAATCATTAAATCGGTAAAAAAATTGTTAGGAAAATAAGTAAGAATATTTAAATTTTTCAAATAAAAAAAAATTACATTTTTGTTTAAAAATAAAATTTCTGCATTTAATTATAAATTTAGTATTTTTTATAACATAAAATCAAACATTTTAAAAATAAAACTTATTTAGTATAAAGAAATTTCCTGACATACATATCAAATAGTATCTTAAATAGTAATTGTATATATTATTTATCTGTAATTATTTGTGTTATTTGTTGCATAAAGCCGATTTTTCTGTTTTTGTCGAATTCCAGCAAAATATAACTTTGTGAATCACCACTAGAGCGACAGATGTGTAACAGATTCAACGTTACTTGCAAGGCATTTCGGGTACTATGTTACACTTGTATTCACATTTTGTTACCACAATCTTGAACGAATTTCATACGTAATGAAAACTGGGGTATTCTAACCAGATGTAACCTGAAATAATATGGATGAATTTAACGGCATACAAATATATCGTATAAATAGCGAAGATTATAAAAGATTCATTTTTCTTTTCAGGTTTCAAATCAAACTTTTTTTGTTCCGAAATTCAACATACTGCCCACCATTATTACTACAATAATTTCAAAATATTTAAAAGTTTAAATTACCTTTTTGTTAGGTATAGGTTTAAGCTGTAAAAGCCAATTTAATGTAACCTTTTTATTTGTACTTTCTGAAAAAAAAAAAAAAAAAAAAAAAATTAAATTATGGCAAGGCATATATATATTTATATACTAGTAGAACCCGGTATAAGTTGTACTGCAGAAAAAAAATGCATTGTAGATAGTTACATATCACGAATATATTCTCAATGTTAAAATAATTGTGTATACAAATTTTCATGGCTATCGTTTAATCGATATATAGGATGAACCTGCAGCACCATCTGGTGGCAAGTGGATAGCACGAACTTATTTTCTTTACTCGAATACATTTTATTAACAATTTTCATAGCGATTGGTCAAACGGTATAGAATATGATGTACTGCAGCACCATCTAGGGAATAATTACAACAAAGGGAATAGTATTAAAACATTTTATATGCTTTATCAAACTCACATAACAAATATCATCAAAATCGGACCATCTGTTTATGAGAAGTTCAGTGCCAAACACACGTAAAGAATCGATTGCAGCGACACCTGCCGGGTCCAATTGTGAATTAAAAACATCCAGGAACCTACTCAAACACACACAAAAAATGTCATTAAAATCGGTCCAGCCGTTTAGGAGGAGCTTCAGTGACAAACACATGTACAGAAGAATTATATATATATATATATAATTCTTTTGTAACTATGTTAATGTATATATATATATATATATATATAATATGAAAGAAATAAAAGGCTGCATATTTTAAGATTGTAGACTTAGATCCCATTTTAATCATTGGGTTTATCTATTGAAGGTGGTTCCATGTTTCGAAAACAATGGAAAAAGAATAATAAATAAAAAAATGAAATACAAAGCCCTTTATAAGCCAATCACGTTGCATTAACGATATTAGCTTTTAGTCTTTAAACATCATCACTTACAAATTTAATCCTAAAGAAGTGACAAAAGCTTATACTCTATTAAGTGGGAAAAAAAGCGTAACGAAATAAATTATAAATGATATGCATTACTTGTCAAGCCATTAAAAATCAATGCTTAATTAAAAGTGTGTGCGCATAAATTTCTTGTAGAACAAAGAAGAGAAATTATTTTTTTAAGCAGTGTTAACTCGTCAGTTTGGATATATCACGTGCTACATAGACAAAAAAAAATATTTTTAATAAGCTAAAAATGATAATAAAATAAAAAAAATTTTAAGTGCTCATAAAAAAATAGCTTTATGTCTTTATCCCAATTTATTAGCAAAAAAATCAAAGCCTTTAATAAACTATTTTCTAAAAATATTCTCACAATGTATGAAGGCACTATTAACAACGATGCTGCAGAAATTTAGCACCCAGTTGTATTAGAACCCGTATTCCAGGAAGGATGGCAATTTTAAGACTTTGATTAGAGTCAAACTTTGATTAAAATTTATTTCCTTAAGTTTGTCTAGAATATTCCGGAGTTGTGTAATCCAAAATAGCTGGTCAAATCATCGAAGGGGGAATCGAACAACTGGTAAACGATTCTGGAAGCAGAATCTTAATTATGCCCATAGTGGAAGTGCTATCAAATAAACTTAATCATTACCCAGCTCACAAATTTGGTATGTGTAAATTTCAAAACATATCACGGTAGTTCAGTTCAGTTGCGTAACTTGATCCACCTTAAAATATTATTTAGTATAGCAGGAATTGCATGAGAGAGCTCCTATCAAAACATGTGTTTAAATGCACTTTGTTAGAAATTTAATTAAACTGATTGTAAACATGTACTTTTTATATTTCTTAAATTATTAAATAGAGAATTTAAAGGCTCCTTGTTTTAGATATAGTTACTAGTCAACTTATTAGAATAAAATAGGGAAGGCGAATTAATGTTACCTATATTTAAAGTACCTTCCTTTGTATTTTAAATGTTAGCGAATTGTAAATATTATGAAATATGTTTCTTCAATGAAAAAATAATACGCAAACATCATAAATCAGATCATTCATAAAATCACTACAATAAGGAATGTTTTGGTGCATATACAACTTACGAAGTAAAAAGAATATTTTAATTAAGATAAGTATAAATTGAAAAATGAATATGAATAAAATCTAATTTACTTTGATTTTTACTTAAATTTATCATGGTAAAAAAAATATTTTTAGCTACAAAACATTAAAAAATATATATAAAGATGATTAAGAATGATGTGTAGAAGTCTTTTTATTCGTTATTATTGATTTCAAATTTCTCACTATTTTTAATTTAATCTGAAATTACATAAATAATATAAATGATAGGATTTTTCGTTTTGTTAAAAAGTTTATAGATTATAATATATATATAGCAAAAAGCATATGTTACTGAGAATCGATAGATAGCTACTAGTCAGTTTATTAGAAAAAGAGGTAAAATTTGAATTAACATTCCGTATATTTAAAGTCCTTTTCTTAATATTTTAAAAGTTAGCAAATTGTACATTTTATGAAATATGTTTCATGAATAAAAAAACTGTACACAAACATAATAAAACAAATCAATAACTAATCACTACAATAATTAATACTTTGGCTTATATACAAATTTAGAATGTAAAAAATTATTTTAATTGATATGGTATATATAAATACGAATTTCCAAAACACAAATTTATACTAAATCAAAATGAGAAGATAATTTTTATTTTGAAACAGGAGTATGAAAAAATCTAGTTAACTTTGATTTTTATTTAGATTTAATATGGTAAAAAAAATATTTTTAATTACTGAACTTAAAAAAAAAAAAATTGAAGTTGATTAAAATGTTGTGTAGAATTCTTTTGCTTAGATTCTTTTTAGTTTCAAATTTTTCAGTTTTTGAAAAATCAAAAATAACCTAAATAAAATAAATTCCTAGGAATTTTCATTTTGTTTACAATAAGTTTGTATATTATAAAATATATATATTACAAAGTAAAACCATTATTAAATAAATACAGATTACATAAAAAAAAAAAGTAAAGTAAATAGAACTTATGAAACATATGAAAAAAAAAAATTTAAAATGATATAAAATAAAATAAAAAGTAAAACTTTAAATGAAGTTTTTATTTTTTATTTTTCTTTACAATATAAAAGTTTTATTTTATATGTGAAAATTTTTAATTGTAATGACAGTTAAAAAAAACTATCAAACAATATATCTCATTGTAGTCTTTCAATAAATAGAAAAATAGATGAAATTGCATTAAATTAATAAGGTAATAATTATGCTGAAGCATTAATGAACAAATATTGAAAATCTCCAGATATATCCACCGATATCTCCCAAATGGTTATACTGATTTTGAACATCGGTTGTTTTGATGTTGGAAATCGATAATTCATTGTTACACATCGATGTTGCTTATCGAAATCATTTTTCTTCCCTCGCAGAGAGCAGATTTTCCATCAACATTGAAGCTTTTATATAGGTTTTGAAATTCGGTATTTCGATGTTGTACCTCAAAATTATGATAGAATTGATGTTACAGAATATCGATATCTGAAGTCGGAATTTCGATAACGTAAGAAAAATGAAATCTGATATGCGATTTTAGATATAAATAAATATTTCATTATATACTGATTGATGGTACAGCCCTAACAATAACAGATATCTTAACCCGATATGTAAAAATTTATGCTAGGAAAATAAAACTGATAAATTATATCATTAACTATTTAAAAACATTCCTTTATTACAGATTTTCAGATGAGATTTCAAATCTATTACATTTGACAAAATAATAAAGGTCTAAAATCTAATTGGTCCAAATAAATAATTTTATAAATGATTTGCGTATTTCCTCATGACTTCCAACATTGAAATTTATTGATCTTTTCCTTGTTTCTTCATTTAATTATTTTATTTTTATCTTTCATAGCCAGAAGTGCATAGAAATCATATGCAGTAATATATATATATTTTCAAATAATATACACATTTTTTTTTTCATAAAAAAAATACAGAGGGAAAGGTTTTTATTGTTTTATGCCGATTTTTAAGAAGTTTAGATTATATATACGTAGGAGGCATATTTAATTTATTTTTAATAAAATTACTTTTTTATTATAAAATATTTCCAAGTTGCACAGATCAAAATTCATCTCTCAAAACTAAGCTGCTCATCGCTAAATTATTTTTTGAAAAAAAAAAAAGTTGTTTGGAAAAGGACAATGATATAAATAAATTTGGTTATATTTTTTTGAATCCATCAAATAATTCTTCTTCCTTTGCTTACTTTTATGTCATCAGTTTTGAGATGCAAAATAATAAACTTTTATTTATTATCATCCCATCATCTTTATTGCTGTCCTCGTTAGGGGTCCGTGACATTATCCGAAAATGAGGGTTAAGCAAATAAAACTCCACTGCAAATTTTGGCGGGAAATGGTAGTTTGGCCCTCTTAACTCTTCAAATGATTCATGCATAACGTTAATCTTCAGGAATTTTCTGGAGAGTTTGCCTTTTGCTCGAAATGTTTTGTAATAAGCTAAGTGGAAATAATCAATTTAATGATAAGCAATAATCTAAAATCATCACAATTAGCAATCCGATTAAGAAATTAACCCAACAAAACAGAAAACATTTAAGGCACAAAAAATAATAAAAAAGTATGAAATTATTTATAAGTCAAGCAATTGACAGTATTAATTCATTTTGTTTCCTTTTTCTGATTCTAAACAAGAGAAATATAAATAATGATTTCTAATATCACTCACACAAAAAATAATAATGTTGTAATATAAATTAAGCTTTTAAAATATGAAAATTTATTATTATAATCAGGTAATGTTACAATAAATTTTAATTAAAAATTATTATGTAATGAAATTAATAATTAATTTATATGGTATTTAAATTTATTGCCTGTTATATTTCTAGACTATTATTTTTTTTCGTCTATTGTAATTCATGATAACATTTATGTAATTGTTTACTCTTTATCATAATAAAACATGTTTCTATTTTTTTTCGTTGAACCAAAAGTTTAAATTTGAATATTTAATATAAGTTACATTTAAAAATATTTGAATAATTTTTAAAATTTATTACTTATTATTTAATTTTGATCTCTCGTATCATTTAATATCTTATTTTTTTAATTTTTTTGTATTTTACTGTTTACATGCATAGGCAGATTTATATAGTTTTACATCTAAAACGGAAAAAAAAAATGTTATAATATTTCTATGATCAAATTTAATCTGAGTTTAATTAAGGGAATATAAATAATAATTGCAACTTTACTTATTTTTTTTTAAATGTATTTTCTTATACTACTTGATATAGTTTAAAATTAATTAGCAATCCTATTTGCAGTTCACATTTTATTTTATTTAATGATTTATTTTAAGTAGTTGAAGGTCATATATGCCTTTTAATAATTTAAAACTATTTAACTAATTAACTATTTTATTTTATTTTTATAACTAATTAAAAATAAGTCTCATATTGTTCATATTTTTAGATAAGTAAATATAGATAATATATTAATGCACAGATAAATAATTCAATATAGTGGCAATTTTTCTTGATAAACTTCCTAGCGCGTGGGTTGCAGACTATCTGTATTTATTATATTTCGAAAATAATTCGCATAGCCCAATTAGAAAATTATCGTTATTATGATGATTTTGCGAAAAACCACAATGAATATTTTGGCCGCATTAAAATCGAACAGAATAATTTTATACCAGTGGGCGATTACTCCCCTAGGGGTAGTGAGACGATCAATAGACATGATAATAGGCTCACGTGCATTTTGAAGGTGTTTAATCAAAATAAAGGGACGGGGGGTGAAATGTAAAAAAAAAAAAAAATCAAGAGAAGAATATAAAATTAAATAAAAATGTCCGTGTGCATTTGTTGTATAACTTGGTAAAAATGAATTTTAATTAATTTTTAACACACAACGTGAATTGATAAAGCAATGCCCGTCAAGTTCAATGATAGCCGAGAAGTATTAATAAGCAAGAACTGGTAGGCCAGAAAAATATTAAGTAAAAATGTTCCTACACGTTTTTCCTGTTGTGTAACTTGTATAAAATGATTTTCCATTTATTTTACACACACAGAATGCATTCATAAATCAATGGCGATCATTTTAAATGATATCCAAATAGTATTAACAAGAAAGTATTGGTAAGCAAGAATGGCAAGAACGAATTCATCAGTAAGAATATATATGTATAATGACTTGTTGAAAATTATATTCTATCAATAATATAGCATTCAAAGGATGATATACAGCATATATTACATAACTTTTATTTACATATTATTTTCAAGTAAGGACTTCATCAATCATAACAAGCAAGTACTGGTAGGACAGAATGACAAGAAATAATTTATCAGTAAAAAATATGTGTAAGTCCCTGTTGAAAATATTATAAATAATATAACGTTGAAATGTTTATATACAGCATATATAACAAACGTAACATTTATTTACATATTATTTGCAAGTTGTTTTAATGTAAGGACCTCAGCAACCATTCGTTCATTTTTTAAGTTTCAATATGCCTTGTTTACATATTTATAACGTATTTACATATTAAGACGTAGGTGAAATAGATACACAAAATAAACCTTTTTCTTACTAAAACTTTGTTTATTCGCTTATACATAATAGATTTTCAAGTAAAGTCCGAATAATTATTTTTTTCTGAAAATGGGTAAAAGAATAAATAGTTTTCGAACCACTGTTTATATTATACCTACAACAATTTTAAGCTATTTTAACTGAATTACTCTTTCCTTAAAAAACCAAACAAATGATTTCTTAAAAAATAATAAGTATTAAAAAACATAATTTAACTTTAATTGAATTTAAACATTTATTAACCATAATTATCCAAACTTTCATTTCCTTCTTTATTTTAAAAATATGATTTAAGTGTAAGTGGTTGACCTTGAGACGCATTTCAATATTATTGCGAAAAAAGTGAAATATATCTTAAGGACATATTAGTATTTTTCAAAATAATTGTGAGAATTTTATGGCTTATTTTATTAATTTTTATAGCGGATTCCTTAAGTGTTCAAGATAGTCAATTTTTTATATTGCAAATTTCTTATAAGTGAACTGGGTACAAAGT
Organism: Caerostris darwini; assembly: GCA_021605075.1. NCBI lineage: Eukaryota > Metazoa > Arthropoda > Arachnida > Araneae > Araneidae > Caerostris > Caerostris darwini. Next base: position 121,968 of record BPLQ01013901.1, on the reverse strand, counting down.
TTTATAATCTATTCCAATAAATTTCAGATTAAATGGATAACTTAAAGAATATTTAGAAGACAATTTATTTTCTTTTAATGAGTCACAGAAGAGAGATAAGAAGCTTTTAGTGGTAATAAAGATTTCTTAATTCCCAATTACGATACATAGAAATGTTAAGAACAGATATTCATCTTGATAAAAATGAAAGAAGTTGTGTTTGAGGTTTCCTATTTAAAACTGATTGAGATAATTCTATTGTTTAAGTAATCTAAAACCACAGAATTTTATCAGATGCATGCGATGAATATGGCAGTAGATCATGCAATACGCATCAAGCGTATTCAAATTTTATAATTTATTTCAATAAAACGTGTTTGAAAAGCATTAAAATTTAAAGGAAAACATTAAATTTATTTCTAAAATTCTAGACTATTTAATTCTTATTATTTTTTAGTCATCTACAGTTTATGAAATACATTTAACTTATTCGAACTGTGTATTACTAAATAATCAAATATTTTTTATTCCAACATTGAAAATATTAAGTACATATAATTTTCAAACATTTGAATAAAACAATGTCAATATGATATAAAATAAAATAAAATGTGAAACTTTAAACAAAATTTTTATTTTTATTTTTGTTAACAAGATAATTATAGATAATAATAACTTATTTTATGTGAGAATTTTTAATTATCATAATAATTATAGTTGTAATTGTCTAATTGTAGTCTTTCAATAATAAATTGCATTAAAATTAATAATGTAATAACTACGCAGAGGCAGTAATGAACAAATAGCAGATATATACAGATATATCTACCGACATCTTCGAAGTGATTATACTGATTTCGAACATCTGATGTTTGAAATCAGTATAATCTGATGTTGGTTTTCTAATGTTGGAAATCGGTATTTCGTTGTTAGACAGTAGACAGTACATCGATATCAGTTTTCAGACAGTTTTCAGTAGACAGACAGTTTTCAGTAGACAGTTTTCTCTCTCACACAACCCAAAATCACCGCTCAACTATGGGGCTTTCATATCGATTTTGAAATTCTGTATGTTGATGTTGGACCTCGAAATTATGATAACATAGAAATTACAGAATATCGATACCTGAAATCGGAATTTCAATAATGTAAAAAAAAAATGAAATCAGATATGCGATTTTAGACATAAATAGGTATTTCATTATATATTGATTTACGATCCAGCTCTAATAATAACAGATATTTTAACCCGATATGTAGAAAGTATTCCAGGAAAATAAAACTGATAAATTATATAATTGAGTAGTTAAAACCGTTCCTTTATTACTGATTTTCAGGTAAGATTTCAAATGTATTACATTTGTCAAAATAATAAAGGTCTAAAATCTAATTGATTGTAACATATATTTTTATAAATGGTTTGGTGTATTTCCTCATGTCTTCTAATATTGAATTATATCTATCTTTTCCTCGTTCCTTCATTTATCATTTTTATCTTTGTCTTATTTATATCCTGAAGTACATATAGAGTATATGTAGTAATATATATATTTTCAAGTAATACACACAATTATTTTTCATAAACAAAAGAAAAGGGGAACAGAAAAATGTTTTTATTGTTTTACAATATTTTTGTCCATGGCCCATGGAAAATGACAATATAAATAAATCTGTGTATATTTTTCTGGTGCATCAAAGATTTCTTTTATTCTTTTTTGCTTACTTTTGATAAGTTATATCATTAGATTTGAGAAGCAAAATATTAACTTTTATCTATTATCATGTGTGAACATATTGTAATGGTTAAGGGTCCATGACGTTATCCGAAAATGAGGGTTAAGCAAATAAAACTCCACTGCAAATTTTGGCGGGAAATGGTAGTTTGGCCCTCTTAACTCTTGAAATGATTCATGAATAACGTTAATTTTCAGGAAATTTCTGGAGAGTTTGTCTTTTGCTTGAAATGTTTTGTAGTATGGTTTTGAATCATTTTTCATGTTTTGGGTTGGGAATTTAAACATTTGTATATCCAATGGCAATACATACGTAGTGAGCTGATCAATTCTTTCTTTTTGAACTTTCATATTTATCACTTTTGGCAGTTTACCATGCCTCTTGAGCTCTATAGGACATATATATTGTATTTGGAATACTTTATTTTTCATTTATGCCTAGAATTTTCAAACTTTGATACATTCTTTTGGCAATTGAATGTTATAGTGTTTCTTGCAGAATTGGGAATACTTCATTCTTCCTTTACGACTACATGTATGTTATTTTTGTATATTATTTTGACTATTAAATGTGATACCGGTTCTTGAAGAATTCATAACGATTTTGAAATTCTGTATGTGATGTTGGACCTCGGAATTATGATAACATAGAAATTACAGAATATCGATACCTGAAATCGGAATTTCGATAATGTAAGAAAAATGAAATCAGATATGCGATTTTAGACATAAATAGGTATTTCATTATATATTGATTTACGATCCAGCTCTAATAATAACATATATTTTAACCCGATATGTAAAAAGTATTCCGGGAAAATAAAACTGATAAATTATATAATTGAGTAGTTAAAAACATTCCTTTATTACTGATTTTCAGGTAAGATTTCAAATCTATTACATTTGTCAAAATAATAAAGGTCTAAAATCTAATTGATTGTAACATATATTTTTATAAATGGTTTGGTGTATTTCCTCATGTCTTCTAATATTGAATTATATCTATCTTTTCCTCGTTCCTTCATTTATCATTTTTATCTTTGTCTTATTTATATCCTGAAGTACATATAGAGTATATGTAGTAATATATATATTTTCAAGTAATACACACAATTATTTTTCATAAACAAAAGAAAAGGGGAACAGAAAAATGTTTTTATTGTTTTACAATATTTTTGACCATGGCCCATGGAAAATGACAATATAAATAAATCTGTGTATATTTTTCTGGTGCATCAAAGATTTCTTTTATTCTTTTTTGCTTACTTTTGATAAGTTATATCATTAGATTTGAGAAGCAAAATATTAACTTTTATCTATTATCATGTGTGAACATATTGTAATGGTTAAGGGTCCATGACGTTATCCGAAAATGAGGGTTAAGCAAATAAAACTCCACTGCAAATTTTGGCGGGAAATGGTAGTTTGGCCCTCTTAACTCTTGAAATGATTCATGAATAACGTTAATTTTCAGGAAATTTCTGGAGAGTTTGTCTTTTGCTTGAAATGTTTTGTAGTATGGTTTTGAATCACTTTTCATGTTTTGGGTTGGGATTTTAAACATTTGTATATCCAATGGCTATACATACGTAGTGCGCTGATCAATTCCTTCTTTTTGAACTTTCATATTTATCACTTTTGGCAGTTTGCCATGCCTCTTGAGCTCTATAGGGCATATATATTGTATTTGGAATACTTTATTTTTCATTTATGCCTAGAATTTTCAAACTTTGATACATTCTTTTGGCAATTGAATGTTATAGTGTTTCTTGCAGAATTGGGAATACTTCATTCTTTCTTTACGACTACATTTATGATATTTTTGTATATTATTTTGACTATTAAATGTGATACCGTTTCTTGAAGAATTTGGAATACTTCATTTACGACGACATTTATGTTACTTTTGTATATTCTTTTCGAGATTCTTTAACAATTCATTCTTCGTGAAGTTCTTGATCTATTTAACAATGTTATATTCACGTTGCTATTGAATTTGGCTATTCTTTAGTATTCCAATCATTTGCTTCATATATCTCGTGCATTAATAAAGATTGGAATATTCCTGAGATTATTCATCTGTTCCCGAATGTTCACACATGTTCAGTTTTCTTCATTTCAGTTTTCTTTTTAATTAATTTATCTTAAAATCTATTATTTTTTTTATTTTTTTTGTTCACTATAAAATATTCATTTTTTTTTTTTTGACAATTTTTATTTTGTGATTTATTATCAGTTTTACTTATTTGTGATATATATATTTATTAATATTTTTTTTATAAATTAGAAAAATATTTTTTTTATAAATTAGAAAAATATTTTTTTTATAAATTAGAAAAATATTTTTTTTAATTTTCTTTTGCACTTAAAATTTATAAGAAATGACTAGAATGCAGCTGCAGAAACATAATTTAATATAAAAATATTTTACATAAAAGAAAAATTAAATTTAACATTACATCTAAAATTTAGAATATTTCTATATGAATAAGTAATTTAAATAAATATTTAGTTTATAATGTCAAAATATTTTAATACTACATTTGACAATTTAGTAATTTAATTTCAGTCCCGAGACTGAATAAATATAGATAATATAAAAGTTGAATAAATATAAAATATAAATAGATTTTTGAATAAATATAAATATTATAAGTTTATTGACAGATTATTTATAGAATTTAATTTTTTGGAAAGAAACACTTAGTTTAAACAGACAAGACTTGACATCTTTTTGTTTAATGTAAATAAAATATACCTATAATTTCAATAGAATTAAATTAAAAAATAAAATCAAGAAAACTTATTTTTTTAATTTGACGAATAATATATACTTTCTTCCCATAACAAATATATTTTAACTAAAATAAAAACTTATTTATTTACTTTATACAAGATGTACACAAATGATTAAACTGTTCAGTTAGAAACTATTTTAATTTTTGTCAGTATAAAGGAAGACAAAAATTTTATTTATAAATGTGTTTATTATATTTTAAAATAGAAATGATATTTTACTTTTGAAATGAGATGTTTGTTCATTTAGAGGGAAAAAAAAATCATTAATTATTTCACATATATCCCTCTAATACTTTTTATTGAAGATAAAACAAAGAATATAATGGATGATTTAATGGATAATTATAAATAAAGATTAGTTATGATACATAATCAAATTAAAACTTGAATAATTTAAAATAAAAATATTGTTTAAACTAATGACATACTTTCAGAAGTTGTTTTATTTTCCACGTAATAATTGATTAGGCTAAGTGGAAATAATCAATTTAATGATAAGCAATAATCTAAAATCATTACAATTAGCAATCCGATTAAGAAATTAACCCAACAAAACAGAAAATATTAAATCACAAAAATTAATAAAAAATATGAAATTATTTATAAGCCAAGCAATTGAAAGTATTGATTCACTTTGTTTAAATTGCATACTATAAATAAAACAAATATAAATAATGAATTTTAATATCAATAACACAAAAAATAATATTCTTGCAATATAAATTAAACTTTTAAAATATGAAAATTTATTATTATAATCAGGTATTGTTACAATAAGTTTTTAATTAAAATATTAACATATAAGGTAATAATTAATTTATATGGTATTGAAATTTATTGTCATTTATATTTCTAGACTATTATTTTTTTCCTCTATTGTAATTCCCTGCAGTATTTATTTAATTGTTTACTTTTTATCATATTTGTATTTTTTTACGTTCAAGCAAAAGCTTAAATTTGAATAGTTAATATAATTTAAAGTAAAAAAAAAAATTAATAATTATTAAATTTTATTACTTATTATTTAATTAAGTTCTCTCATAATATTTAATTATATTATTTTTTGAATTTTATTGTATTTCACTGTTTACATGCATAAACAGAATTACATAGTTTTAAATGATAAAAAGATATATTATGAAAAAAAAAATGATGTAATATATTTATTGACCAAATTTAATCTGAGTTTAATTACGAGAATTTAAATAATAATTACTGTATTTCTTATTTTTTAAAATGTATTTTCTTATACTATTTGATATAATTAAAAATTGATTTTCCTTCCTATTTGCAGTTTGCATTTTATTTTATTGAATAATGTATTTTCAACATTTGAAATTTATATATGCCTTTTAATAAATTAACTATTTAACTAATTAACTAATTTATTTTAATTTTTGAACAAAATAAAAATAAATTTCATATCGTTCATATCTTTAGATAAATAGATATACATAATATATTAATCGACAAATTAATGCACAGATAAATAATTCAAAATAGAGGCAATTTTTCTGGATAAATTTCAAAGCGCGTGGATAATGTATTGCCACTGTATTTATTATATTTCGAAAATAAGAAAATTATTTTTATTGTCTTGATTTTGCTAAAAACCACAATGAATATTTCGGCCTTTAGTTTCCACATTAAAATAGAATAGAATAATGTTATACCAGTGGGTGATAACTCCCATTAGGGTAGTGAAACGATCAATAAACATGATAATAGCATCACGTGTATTTTGAACGTGTATAAGGGGACGGGGGAGAATGTAAAAAAAACAATATAAGATAAGGAAATTAAATAAACATGTTCCTATACGTTTTTCATGTTGTTTAACTCAGTATAAAATGATTTTATAGTTATTTCTAACTCACAAAATGCTTTCATAAACCAATGGCAATCAATTTCAATGATAGCCGAGAAGTATTAACGAGCAAGTATTGGTAGGCCAGAAAAATAAAATAAAAATGCTTCTCAACGTTTTGCCTGGTGTGTAACTTAGTATAAAATGGTATTCCCTTTATTTTTTACACACAAATTACAGTCAAAATGGCTATCGAATAAATCAATGGCTATCATTTTGAATGATATCCAAGAAATATTGGTAAGCAAGAATCCATCAGTAAAAAAATATGTGGGTAATGACTTGTTGAAATCAATATACTATCAATAATATAGCATTCAAATGATGATATATAGCTTATCTTACATAACTTTTATTTACATATTATTTTCAAATTGTTTTAATGTAAAGATTCAGCAATCATAACAAGCAAGTATTGATAGACCATAATGACAAGAAAGAATCTATCAGTAAAATAAATATATGTAATGACTTGTTGAAAATATTATATTATAAATAATATAACATTAAAATGATGATATACGTCATATATAACATACATAACTTTTATTTACATATTATTTGAAAATTGTTTTAATGTAAGGACCTAAGGAATCATTCATTAAATGTTATAATTTCAATATGTCTTATTTACATATTTATTTATTTAAGATGTAGGTGAGATAGATACTTATAATAACACTTCTTTTTAAATAAAACGTTATACAATTGCTTAGAGAAAGCAGATTTTCAAGTAAGGTCCAAGTAATTATTTTCCCGAAAAGGCAGTGAACGAATAAATAGTTGGCGAATCACTGTTTTATATTATATCTACAACAATTTTAGGATTTTTTCACTGAATAATTCTTTCCTTAAAAAACTAAACAAATTAATTCTTTAAAAATAATAGTATTGAAAGAACATAATTTAACTTTAATTGAATTTAAAAATTTATTAACATAATTATCCAAACTTTCATTTCCTTCTTCAGTCTCAAAATAAGAATTAAGTATAAGTGGTTTACCTTGAGACGTATTTCTATATTATTGCAAAAAAAGTGAAATATATCTTAAGGACAAATTAATATTTTTCAAAATAATTGTGAGAATTTTATTAATTTTTATAGTGGTTTCCTTAAGTGTACAAGATAGTCAATTTTTTATCTTGCAAATTTCTTATAAATGAACTGGGTACAAAGTTTTATAATCTATTCCAATAACTTTTAGATTAAATGGATAACTTAAAGAATATTTAGAAGACAATTTATTTATTTTAATGAGTCACAGAAGATAGATAAGAAGCTTTTAGTGGTAATAAAGATTTCTTAATTCCCAATTACGATACATAGAAATGTTAAGAGCAGATATTCATCTTGATAAAAATAAGCGAAGTTGTGTTTGAGGTTTCCGATTTAGAATTGATTGAGATAATTCTATTGTTTTAAATAATCTAAAACCATAGAATTTTATCAGATGCGTACGATAAATATGGCAGGAGGTCATGCAATACGTATCGAGCATATTCAAATTTTATAATTTATTTCAATAAAACGTGTTTGAAAAGCATTAAAATTTAAAGGAAAACATTAAACTTATTTTTAAAACTGTAGATGATTTAATTATTATTATTTTTTAGCCATTGCTGTGATCTAAAGTTTATGAAACGCATTTAACTTATTCGAATGTGTATTAGGAAATAATCGAGTATTATTTACTCCAATATTAAAAATATTCAATTAATTATTCAGCTAAATTAAATTTATATTTAAAATTAACACAGTAACACAAGTTATTTTTATAAATGTAAATACTATTTTATTTAGAATAGTTACAGTTTAGTAATTGTTTTTGTTTGAACTTGATTTTAAAACCAAATAGACTTTTTAACTAAAGTTATAAAACCTATAAAATACTTTTATAAAAATTATGCAGATTAATTTTAAAATATGAAAAAAAAAAAATAAATAAATATATATTTTTTACAAATAATTGAATAATAGTTAATATGAATATTTACTAAGCAAACATTTTTTGTCGAAATTAATATTATTCAAAGAATGTTATATTTCAAAAAATATTATGATTTAACAATATTTTTTCACTTGCAGCAAATAATTCTTTTGTCATTAATAATAACATAATATAAAATCTATTGATAGTTAAACACTATATTAATTAATTAAAAATGTTTTTGCTTATGCATGAAATTTGAAAGGCGTATGAAGATTTGGTCTGTCGCTCTACGGTCATCTCATACACACGAGGGTTAAACAGTCGGCGACCTACATTTTAAAATAGATTCCAAGCAACAAGCATCCATTTCCCCTCAAGGATTCGAACCTGAAGCATGTTATACCAAAAGCCGGAGCATTAGTCACTTGGCCACCGTGCTGCGTCTTAAGAAGGAGAAATATGTATTATTCATAAGAAATTGCTGTAATTACTATGATCACCTTTTAAAATTAAAATTATATTTAATTAAAAATAATATAATTGCATTTAAATTTAAACAAAAAAAAAACAAAAAAATGAATGCGTGTATAACTGTTGAAATACTTCATTTCAACGTTATATTAATATTTTTTTAACCCGGTTTAAAACGTTTTTATGCCCACCTCCAATCACGTTAGCAAAAGTGTAGGAAAATGTATGTCCGAATCTACTGTAGATGTCAGTTAAAAAAACCCCACTAAATTTAGAAATGGAAAGACTCGAGGCCTTTTGTGTTTTGCCATCAGATTAAGAATGTTGCACCGAAAATTCAGCTGCCTAGAATTTTCTAGTTTTTCTTTCAAATCACACGTAAATATGAGGCTTTAGTTCAAAAGTACCACTGAAGGCGATAACTTCATATTACTGATGTCAGAGGATTGTTCGCGGAATACATTAATAAAATATAAAGTCAACTGCTAAACAGAAGAAAAACTTTTTTTTTCAGTAATCAAATATTTCAAGATTGATTTTTTTCGATATAATACTATAGATAAAAATTTATTATTATCCAGAAAAATTATCTTCAGATTATATAAAGAATTCTAGTGCCATATAGTGTTTAAAGATATTTTTACAAAACTTATTTTTTAGCATTAAATAGGAGACATTCAAAATTCAATTTTAACATAGTTGCTCGAAAAGTTCGTCGATCGATATATGACAGAGTCAATTCATCCATGAAGTCAATTATACTAATCCAATACTTATTATCTTTTGCAAATGCCTGAATAAAGCAATCATTTGTTGTCCTAACTTAATTATCATACTTTCAACAAGGCGAATTGTGGTGGCAAGCCTTTGCAATAGAAAAACTTTTTTTCCAATACATTTTATTAAACATGTCTTATTTTAGTAAAATCCTTTTTTAATATCAAATTATTGATATTAGATTCAATTGTGTTTCCTTCGAGCTACTTGATTAAATTTTGAGACCAAATTGTGCAAAAGGGAACACAAGTATAATTATTATAATTGTTATTTTTATAAACAAGTGTATGATATTTAAAATTTCTGTCTAATTCATGCGTTAAATTTTTCAATAATATAATTATATGTTCATTTAAAATATCCTGTTTTAGTAAAAAATACCTTCCTCACTTTAGAGAGCTTTGTGGTTCACACCTTCATTTCAGATAATATAAAATAGAATTAAGATCATATATTTTATGTTAGATATTTACTAAATTAATTGAAGAGCTTTAAAATGGCATTTATTTCAAAATATCTTACCAATCAAACACAGTTCTTATTATTGAATATGTCCATTGGCATTATGCTTTTATTATCAGATACTACTGTGCCCAAAAAGTAAGACCATTAATTTTTTTCAAAAACTCTTTATTTATTCTTCCAAATTTATTTTATCGCCTTCAAAGTAATCCGCTCCTGGCAAAATGCACTTAAGCCAACTTTTTTTTTCAAACCTCAATGCATGTTAAAAAGTAATCGGCAGGGATGGCCTTCAAAGTGCTCGCCGATTCAAGTTGAATCTCTTCAATCGACTGAAAACGGTGTCCCCGGAGTGGTTTTTTGAGTTTAAGGAATAGTCAGAAGTCGCACGGTGTGAATACGGTGGTTGGCGAACGAATTGCATTTCATTTTTGGCGAGAAAGTCACGAAGGATCAATGCAGTGTGAGCTGGTGCTGGTTCTTTGCCTTCTTTGAACTATAGATACCACTTCTTAACATTTCTTTCCGATATTGGAATGTCCACCGAATAATTCTGCAGCATTCGTTACGTTTCCGCAAACAAAACTTAATGCAAGTTCTTTGCTCAATTAAGTCAGACATTTCAAAAATCGCCGGAATCAGTTTTAGCGTCTCAAAAAGCCAACCGTAACTCAAACACTAATGAATATGTTGACGTCAAATTTCACACAGAAGTCAAGGACAGTGCAAGCAACCTAAAAAAGAAAAAAAAAGGAAATTCCATAAGCCCCGGAAATTTTAAATTGAAAATTGGTCTTACATTTTGGATGCAGTAGTATTACAATTATTAGTCCAAGCGAGATGGCAGTTATTTCAGTTAGAGCAAGGGTTGTGGGTGGACGAAAATAGTTACGACCTTGAGTGCCGATTTTTCAATTAAATTCTTTAATTCGGCTTCTGATATTTTACTTAATTTCATAAACCATGATATTTACTTATGAATTTAAAAAAAAATAATTAATAAATTCATTACCTCTTACTTATCTATAAACACATTTTTGTACTAAAAAAGCATTTATTGTAAATTAAAGAAGTAGTATTTGCACTAAATTAAATGACATGTTTTTATACGCTAAATATGCTTAAAATATGTATAGTAAAGATATAAATGTTGGAAAAAATAAATGTCCTATAAAAATTCCAAAATACCGAAAAGTTAGAGAATAGCTGAAGGCAAGCAAAAAGAAATTTACATTTTAATCACAAAGTTGGAATGGCTGATCAAGTGACCAATTTATATGTAAATTCCTCCTATGTCAAGGACACAGATGAATTGCAACATTTTCAGTCATTGATAAGATAAAATGTCGCCAAAACTAGCAAAATATTAAAGTAGAATAAATTATGCAAAGATCTTTATTTAATTAACTTTAATTCAAATATTATATATATTTATTTCAATATTATATTCATACATCATTTAAGGTTTATTTTCCTTTATTAATGATTTATCAAAAGTCTGTCCTTTTACATTTGTTATTAAAAGCTATTTATTGCAAAAATACGTTTTATTACATGTTCACTTGCATGTTAATAAAACATTTCACGTATTATTTAAGTATTTTTTCCATTTTTAGTTATCTACATTTCTTTGCCATTTGCATGTTTTCAAATCAATACAAAAGAAAATCCATTTGGAATATGAAGTTATTTATTACTTTATTTATTTAGTTTTTATTTATCACTTTTTCCTGTAACAATAAATATTCCACCAGTGCTTGAAAGCAATGCTTATTTAGCTAGTTAAAATTGCACATGAAAGTATTTTACCAAATCCAGACATTTTATCGTATTAAAAGGAAAACAGAATATTTAATAAAATTATATTCTATATTTAATTTCACATTAAAAAATAGATTTGCAAATAGATTTTCTTAAAATCTAAAATCTATGTTTAGTAATTTTCTAAACATTTTCATTTATTTATTATTATTATCATTGTCATTCATTTATTTCGTAGAATGTTTTTAATACACTTATAAAATTAACTAGACAAAACTTATATTCCTTTAATCAGTTTACTTGCAATAATGTTTTTCGATTATGCATACATGAAAAATAAAAACCTACAAAATTAACAGAAAGGCATTATCTTCAACCAGCTGTACATTTACTAATTTAACGACAGTTGTTACGCAAAAATTTATACAAAAAAATAATCACTAAAACAGATTTTAATCAAATTTAACAAATATATAGATTAAAGAAGTATATTTTTCAGCATGATAATGACTTTTTTAAAAGATTCTTTTTTATAAAAAATAGTTGCACATTGGCAGCAACAAAATTAGTTGAACCTAATAAATATACCTCCTTACAAAAAAATCAGTAGAAAGCAATGAAATAATGCAGTACTGAACAGTTAAAAAAGTATTTGGTTATTATCTTAAACTTGATATTTATATGTTTTATATAAAATTTAAGAGAAATTAACCAACATCAAAGATAAAACATTAGTGGCTAAAAATATTTTTTTTAGCAAACAATGTTTGAAGTTAGCTTAATGGTTAAAATTAGCCACATCTGGCAGCCTTGCCTTAGATATCCATCTTCTGTTAAATTTTCATGAGGACTGATCTTATGGAGCCAAGCCAAATCTTATGGGACAAAGCTTTCCATAAAAAATAAGCCTGTACGATAAGGTTAATTGATTTTTATGTTGAATCATTTAATGCTCCAATGCGATGACCAAGCTCACGTAAATTCTGTGCTTGGCTGCCAATTGAAGAATCCACAGAATTTTTGAATAAAAACAAGTAATATAAAAAAAAATAATAATAATAATAAATAAATAAAGTCAATTCCTTCTTTTTTTTACACTATATTGCAGGAAGTCCCTTATAAATAATTTTCATTCATTTCTTATAAGTTTATCTGGCGCCATCTATTGGTAGATATGTGCAACTTAAATACAAAAAAAACTAAAATTATGTAATTAAATTTTATTACTGGATTAATATATATTAAAAAAACTGTATTAACATCAAGTGTCATCCACTAAAAGTTAAAAAAATGTATTTTAACTTGAGTGGATGAATAAAAAGTATTTTATTAACGATCGAAAATTTGAACAAGATATATATATAGGGAGAGCGTGAGCTAATAGAAGGAATTGAATAAAAATAATTTTTTTATAAAAGACTCAAGATTGGTTTTTTAATTTCAACTACTGATTACGACTTATGACTCCTACAATACTCCCGGCCATCTATTCCTTGATCCCGACCCCTGATCTCTTGTTACATGAGCGTTATCATCACACAATACATATAAGCGAAAATAAACTTAAATAATAATTACACTTATAATGTTTGTATTTTTAACAATAATCTGTTGTCCTACGACCATAATCTTAATATATTGGGTTACATATTAATATATAATATATTATTACCTTAGAGCTTTCATAGTATATTGAGCTATATAATACAATATCCCAAAGCCCTATGATAATATACTGAGGGATTTTGCAATATCATAATCGCAACCACGTATCTACTTTCAGTATATTACTTTGTGGAGATTAATGCATTTCCTCACATTACTTGTTCTATAAAATATATTTCCATATTTTTAGATACCTTGATACCCTGCTCAGCTAATTTAACTTTTGCGATGTCTAATTGTGTATTTTCATGATGGATGCCTCTATTGTAAAAAGACTACATTCATGCCATGATTCATGGGTATTCCGAAACAACTAATCATGCTTAGTGATTGAGGTACGGTTTTAGATTGGTGTTACGTATTTCAACGAAGTGATTGGTGTATATTAAACCTTCATATGATGTTCACATGCTGAAGTGCCAAATGACAGAGGAAATTTGTATTAGTTTGTTTAATAAATGAAAAGTGCTTTATATAAACGCTAATAAATTTTTAAGTGCTTTATCTTCCTTCAGATATCTTGTATGGGAACATTTTACCATTTTTAATTAAATGAAAAATATATATTTCTTTGATCTTTCCTAAGATCAATAAAAAACTGAAAGTTTGTTTCTTTTTTCTATTTCTGGAATAACAAATGTTGCTCTAATTTGAATATGATGTACTTAAACTGACCTATTTCAGGTCTGAGATGCTTTATTACTATACAAATTCAGAACTACAACAATTTTTGTTTAAAGTATAACATTTTACATCTTTAACTCAATTGCCCGCCTTCGTAACAGCATTCATTCATATATACTAAAACAGGCGAAAATAAAAAGTAAATTTTATTCGTTAAACATGTAAAATTTGATAAAATTTATATTGCGATTTTTTTCTTAATTCATAAATAATTGTATAAATAACAAATATTATTTATATTAATCTACTTATTAATTTGAAAATTTATATATGGATCTTAATGTCTTACATTCATTATATACTTGACATGTTTTGCGTGGTTAAGAATTTTAAAATAAAATTTAATGTAAGTTTACAAAATTCTATTACTGCTACAGATGTAAAATTCTACAAATATATAAAATAAGATTATTACTCAAAAGAAATCATACTTTAAAATGTATATATTCATAAGTTATAATTTTAATTTTGTATCTATTTTCATTACAATACTGAAAGCTTTTCCTATGTACCTAATTATTTCCAACTAAGTAAGAAAAAAGATCGTGGCATTGCAATAACTTTACACTCATGAGAAAGATTATGTCTAGCGACACATATATGAACATGAAGGAATAAATTTTTATTTAATTCAATTACAATATGCTAATCACATTTAATGTATGAACTGGTAATAAAATTTAGTCTGCCAAGACTAAGATGGAAAAGTGTTCCTCAGTAACAGAGTAATTTCTCATCCCATAATAAACAGAACCAAGTATCATTTATTAGTTAAGGCTGCAGTAGTAATAGCAGTTAAGAGAAGCTAGGATAGAGTCACGTTTAATGGGGTCTAGAAAGGCCAGCTATAAAAAGGTGCATAAAATTGCACATAAACGTTACCTTAAATAACACTAAGAAATAACATTATACTGGAATCTTTGGGGATATTTCACCTTAAGGAATTGATATCAAACAACCAATGATGAAGTTTTTATCTTTATTTAAAACAAAAAGATTGAATTAGCAACTAAAACTTGTATGTGTAATCAAATTAAAAAGATATTTGATTGTTTAAATATTACATAAATGCATATGGTATAATGTCACTAACTTTGACATTATAAAAAAAATTTCAATTGTAACTTGAAAAACAATTGTAACTTTGTTAATGATATCAGTCTTTTGTTAATGATGTTAGTAAATCACGTAATTATTAAATTTTTTCTAACAAATACATAAAAAAAAAAGACAAATACATAATCAGGAAAACCTGGTGTTGTTAGTTTTTGTGCAAGAAACGTACCATTGTAACATTAAAATTAAAAATTTACAAATTCTAACTTTTTCTGGTAATAAAAGTTTACAAAATGTAATTTAGGTTATTAAAAACTCATTGTAATTTAAAATAAAGTTTGAAGAAATTTTTCATATTTTTGAAAAAAAATGTTTATCTGTTGCTTTTTATTTTTCTTTATTAATATCTCTTTTTTTCTTTACCATAAAATTCGTTCTATTTCTTTCTCTATTTAAATTAGAAATGAACTATAAATATTAAAGGTAAACGTAATTTATATAAATGTATTACAAGAAAATTATACCACTATCATAATTACAAGACTTAATTACAAACATTTTGTTCTGACATTTAGTAAATATCAGCTATACAAAATAGTCGATCTTGTGAATGAACAATAAATAAGCTGCTATTACGTAAATAAGCATAACAAATTTCATAAAAATCTCAATAATATAATTTACTTACATTATATTTGCAAATATCTCAAACACATAACGATATCTAATGTATAAGACATTTATAATACTTAAAAAAATAATATTTTTCTGATTGTTAAAGTATAAGAATAATACAGGGTCATAGAAAAAAACACATTTCGAAAGATCACTAATCCAAAAGTAATTGATGAATGGCAACAATTTGCTTTGCAAATCACTCGACAATTTTTCCCGGTTTTTTTCCAATTCCTTCTATTCCTATATATATCTTGTATATCTTTCCCTATATATATCTTGTTCAAATTTTCAATTGTTCATAAAATACTTTTTATTCAAATACTCAAGTTCAAATACATTTTTTTTGAATTTGCAGTTTTTTGTATTTTTTTTTTAATTTGATGTTGATACAGTTTTTTCAAATATTAATTCAGTAATTAAATTAAATTAATTAATTTTAGGTTTTTTTTTAGATTTAAGATGGCGCCAGATAAACTTAAAAAAGGAATGACAATTATTTATAAATGACTTTCTGCAATGTAGTGGAAAAAAAAGAAGGAACTGACTTAATTTTTTTTTATATTACTTGTTTAATGTAAAGTTTTTGCTGCCCTGACCTTCAGATGATGCCCAAAAGGGATTGTTGCAAGGGAAAGATGTTTTCTGAATATATCTTATTAATGCAGGTGCTGTATTCCTTCAAAATAATAGCGATTCCTGAGAGGATAGCTCAATGAGTTTGTGGTTAAAGAAGCACTAATATGCAAAAAAATTCCAGTATATTTATTACAAAGATTCACTGCAGTGAATATCTTAAATGTAATATGTGGATATTAGATGTTCACGTACAGTAAAAGATATGGTAAGCATATATCTTCATTTTTTAGAATTGTGCGCGTTTTATGGCCTCCAAGACATAATATTTTGACACCACTAGGCATGCGTTTGTAATGTTTTAATAAGAACATTGTTTATAGCTAAAAAAATACGAAAATTATATTTGCCAGTAGGAATTGAGCCGCTGTTGCAATAGTAGATATAAACAGCCATACATGTATATCGCATCTGCATAGCGGTTAAATATAGATTTAATGTGTACAAAGCAACCAACGGTTTTCTTATTAAAACGTGCTAATATAAAATTCTACTGATTTGTAAACATTATAGTGAAATGATTTTTTTTCTCTTAGTATTTCTTTATATAAGAATTTTTAACAGTAATCAACATTTTTCGATGATCATATATTTTAAAACTATTTTAATACACATTTAATCTTATTGAATAAAACATTGTATCATTTTTTTTCAATTCATATGAAAAGATAATTTATAAGGATCTGAAGTTTTCAATGCACAAGTGTTGAATTGTTCATAGTGACCTAAAATTTAGTAATTAATTCACTCAATAACTTCAATTAACTTCTCAATTGAACTTTACTAATTCCCACATTAAGTCAATATTAGCTCACTCGCTGTGAAAACTACTTGCAAAATTAGTTTTAATTTTTATTTAACAGTTAACGATGTCGCATAAAAAACCAATTTTCTTCGATCATTCGCTACAATGTTTAAAAGAATCTGAATAAAATATTCTTTTCCCTTGCGTCATATTATTTTCAAGGACATTACGCCGCATTTGTACCAAATGTGATCTGTAATACTGTATACTTAAAACCACGTTATTGCCCTAACGCCGTAAAAAAAACTATACTTAATTTTAAGGAAAAATTTTATTATTACTTTGCCAACAATACAGCCACACGAAATGTCATAAACAATACGCGAGAAGTTAATATTGTATAATTTTAATAAAAAGAATAAATACTTAATTCCTCTATGCACATGGTCATAATGAAGTTAATGACTGATATAAGAATGATGAAAGCATTTGTTTTCAAATACTGTTCAATGCATTTTTTGTGTTCTAAAAAAATAAACGCATATGGAAATTACATCAATCAAACTTATCGAAAACAATCTTAAGAAAATACCATTGATAACCAAATGTAATCTGTAATATTAAATACTTGAAACCACGTTTATAGTGGAGTTAAGTCTTAATGTCCTGAAAAAACTACACTTAATTCTAGGAAAGATTCTACTATTACTTTGTAAACAATATAGGAAATGTCATATAAAATAAGCGAGAAGTTACAATAATTTTAATAAAGATACATTTTATTAATTCACTCATTTAGTCAATATTAGCACACTCGCGGTGCAAACTACTTGCAAAATTAGTTTTAATTTTTATCTAATAGTAAACGGTCTTGCATTAATATGACTCATTTTCCCTTTAATCATTCCTTATAGAGTTGAGAATCTGAATAAACATTTCATTTCCCTTGCGCCATATTTTCAAGGTCATCTCGCAGCATTTGTGCCAAATGTAATCTGTAATATTAAATACTTGAAACCACATTAATGTCCTAATGCCATAAAAAAACTATACTTAATTTTAAGGAAAGGCTTTACTATTACTTTGCCAACAATGCAGGTACAGGAATTGTCATAGACAAAATGCGAGAAGTTACTATAATTTAAGAAGAATAAATACTGAATTATTCTATGCACATGGTCATAATGAAGTTAATGACTGATATAAGAAAGGTGAAAACGTTTATTTACAAATGCTGTTCAATGTATTTTTTTCTGTTCTAAAAAAACACAAGTGAAAATTACATTAATCAAACTTATCGAAAACAATCTTAAGAAAATACCATCGATAACATCTGTGAAAAACAATAGTCTAAAAAAACATAATAGAACATAAATAACATGAGGAGCAATATAAATGATAGTTCTTTTGTCAAGCTTTTCTGCATCTGAGACTTTTTAAATTTATGTCTTTTTTCCTCTAGTTCCTATTATTGCGTTATTATTTTACAAGAATATGAAATAAGAAGTTTGATGTGATAATTTTAAACTGCAATGACAGATATGCTTGCCTTGACCATGAGGCAGTCGAATATTTGCATTCTAACGTTTCCAGACTTCCTCTTTTTTTGTGTTTACAAGATAATCGTTTCAATTTTGTCCAATTTATGACTCGAGAGGAATTAATAAACAATCTCTAACCATCCGAGACACACACACGTTATTGTGCATGCCATGGAGATAATAGGTTGTTTCCAACCCAAATGAATTTATTTGTTAAACGAACGTATTGTTTAAATTCAAAGGAATAAAAAAAAAATAATAATTCAATGCAAGTTTTTATACAAATAAAAGTTTTGATTTAAATACTTATAAATCAGAAGTATAAGAATAAAATAACATTGTAGAGTTTTATAAAATTTTATTTAAATTTATGATAAATGGTTTTGTTATAATGTCTGCAAGAACGTCTCTCAATTTTATGCTTATTTTTTCTATGTGTGAATTTTGTGAGTAGACAAAAGGTCTGGACATTTTAGATTTTAGAGAATCAAGCATATATAAATTTAATACATAAATGTTTTACAGCAGGAATAGTTTAATAATTTATTTATATAATAAAAGCTTTAGTTAATGTTAAAAGGCTTAAGTTATTGTTAACGTTTAAGATAGTATATTAAATGAAATGCAGAATATGATATTTAAAACGAAACGTTTATTTCACAGTTAAATTTACATGTTGTCTTTTAACATTTTAATTCACATATTTCGGTTTAAAAGCTTAATATAATAACTCATAGTGGTCCATACTGTTTTGTTTTTTCATAAGTAGTACAAAACTTTAATAAATGTTGTTTTGTTGTTGCTTCTTATCCCACTTGGTAGACATCTAGACTAAGCCCATGAACCCAAATGGGCTCATGGTTGAAGGAAAGAGGGGGGAGCAGCTTCTGTTGTGACGGAAGACCCGTAGGTGGAATTCTGATTTGGCTCCGTGACGCTCACAGCCATTTAAGACCAGTATCTACTGCCTAAAGGGGGTTTCCGAACCACTGTGGCACCAAGCGCTAGATACTCGGCCATTCAGACCCACTTTAATATATATAATTTTGTTTAAGCTATTTTTATTCGGATCTGTTAAGCTGAAATCACACATGTTTATTTCGTTTCCTTCATCATAAAGTCTATCTATCTTGCCCTCATACAATAAGTTTATGATGTGCAAGATCTTCAGCGAACTTGCCCGCGTGACTGTTTGACTCATACTACCACTAATCGCGTTGCTGTCAATAGTTCCCATGTAATGATAAATAGAATGCTTCATGCAATTCAGCTATGAAAGGAAATAATTGGATGTGAGGGCAACGGTAATCTCATTATTTGAATGGTAAAGATCGTTTACTTCTCGTTGAAGATAACAAAGCAGAATATGATATTTAAAACATAAGGTAATTTTACTGTAAAATTTATATGTTGTCTTTTAACAATTTAATTCACATAATTAACATTTTAACACACAGTTTTTTTTTTCTCATAAGTAGTGCAAAACTTTATCAGATAATATTTTGTTTAAAATATTTTCTACTGATCTGTTAAGTTGAAATCACGCAGATGTTTATATATATATATTAATAATTCCATATAATTCCATATTTTGTTTACTTCTATGTTTTACTTTTGAAGGGCCTGAAGGGCCGAGTGGCTAGCGCTCTGGCGCTCGGTAACACAGGTTTCGGGTTCGAGTCCTGGCGGTGCCAAGGATGTTTGTAGTGGTTCGGAATCCACTTTAAACCGTAGGTCCCGGTCTAACAGGATCGTAGAGCGCTGCGGGGGCATTGTTACTCCGCGTCCGTGGCTTATCTTCAAGTCCCCCTACGTAATGCAAAGTGAGTAAGTCTCTGCAGCGCTTGCCTTAAGGCATCCAAGACTAAGTGTTTGCGAGCTGCATTAAAAAGAAAACAAATGTTTTACTTTTGCTACCATTGTTTAAGTTAAATATTTTAATCCTTTTCAATTGACTTCCACAGCAAGGAATGCAATCAAGCAAGCCCTAATGATTGTAGCTTTTCCGTATCGACAAAATATTAGGAGGAAGGCACGTCTTGTCATTAAGTAAAAAGTGAAATTCATCAGATGCAATATCAGGACTTACCAGGAAATTTAAAATGATAATTGATTAATCTTTGAGAGATTAATCAAGTATCTTTGTAAAATTTCACTGGTTTAAGCAATACGGGTAGTTTAACCACTGCCGTCTATCATTGGTTTACGATTGTTTTCGCTCATGATTAAAAGTCCTAAAAACCCACACAATTTTCGAGGAGTTTTTGTAATATTATACCTTTTTCTTAGAGAAAAAAATAATTGATCAAACCTTATCTTAATAAAAACTTAGCTCCATCAATTAATGTAGTTACACGTACAACGATTATAATGACCTTACGATTGTGCGTGTATACTATGTGTAAAAGATTTGTGGGCTATGTGCTAATTTATGTGTTTATATTTTATTCTATTTTTATTTATGTTATTTATTGATATTTGTGTGCTATGTTTACAAATGATATTTAATAAATGTTGGCATTCAAAACTGATACATACTATTAGCATTAAAAATTGATAAATAATACTAGTATTAAAAATTGATAAATACTATTAGTATTAAAAATTGATAAATACTATTACTATTAAAAATTGATAAATACTATTAGTATTAAAAATTTATAAATACTGTTAAGTTCTTTTTTTAAATAATTTTCCTATCTAACATAAATTTTTTGTTCTAAATAGGTTGATTTTAAATATATACAATGTATCGAATTTAATTTTAAAACATATTATAGCAAAAATAAAATTGCACGTTGATGCAAGTAAAATTTCAAAAAATGCTGATATAATAAAAAATAATGATAAAGATAATAGAAAAAAAATATTTTGTAAAGTATCTCAAAAATGCATATGTATTAAAAAAATCTAAAAAATGTATGTTATTACAAAAAGATCTGAAAACGAGACACAGATAAAAATTGTCAATCAGAATTTTATTTGTTTTGGTTTAAAGACGGTTTCTACAAAAAATCAGCTACATAACAAAACGAAAAGGAAAATGCTGATTTTTTTTTTAAATTATTTATTTGAACAGTTGGTAAAGTAGTGCCTGGCGCCATGGGTGTTTGTAGTGATTCGGAATCCACTTTAAAAGTAGGTCTTAAATCAGTCTAGTATGACTGTAGAGCGTTCAGTGTAGGGCCGACAACCCTACATCGTAAAAAGAAAACTTCTCCTGTCTCGAAATTTGCCAGCAGGCAGACGGCTTTGGCTCACCATGGGGCTGTTGCACCACTGATGTCGATGATGAGGATCAGTTGGTACTAAATCTCAAAAAGTTTTAAATATTTTTCTATTGTAGCTGAAAATACAGAGGCAGTTAATCTTTATGTCATAAGTTACTCATTTAGCATTACCCAGGGGCACGTGCAGCTTAGGCGTGAATAACACTACCCCCACGACGCTCATATTAGACTGGGACCTACGGTTTAAAGTGGATTCCGAATCACTAAAAACATCCATGGCACCGCTGGAACTCGAACCCGAAACATGGGGTACCGAGGCCAGAACGCTAGCCACTCGGCCATCAGACTCCCAGTTTCTTAATATTAATAATTTTGGTAATTTAAAACATTGCCTTTGAAAAATTTTTAAACTATCAATTTATCTAATATCTAAAAATATTTGTATATTTTAAAATCTCAAAAATTTATTAAATTTTAAGGCAAAAGTACAAAAGAAATGTAATAAAAATTATCAAAAGGTCAATCAGTTTAATAAATATCTCTAGGAAAACTGTAAGAAAAAGGTAATAGAAAGTTCAAGACGGTATAAACTTTTTTTTCTGATACATATTTAATGAATGAGTTGAACAACACAAATATAAATTGAATTATCCTATGTTCCCATTCTTACATTATTTCTCAAATCGTTTAAAGTGTCTTATATATATATGGAAATTATATATTCAAGATAAAATATATTTGTGATTAATAGCTTCAAAATTCACTTTATCATAACTGAAATATTAACCTATGATAAAGGTAATTTTGTGTTAGTTTTAGTTTTGTTAAAGTTACTTTTTAAATAGACACTTAAATAGACACTTTTAAAATAAATAAAAATATTAAATAAAAACTTTTAAAATAGATAAAAATATTAAATAAAAACTTTTAAAATAGATAAAAATATTAAATAAAAACTTTTAAAATAAGTAACAATATTTTTTCGATTGTGATATGAAATGAATCAAACAGATGAACCAAAACACAAAAAAACACTTCAGTTTTGTTATTTCTATTTCCATATAAAAAGTGTTTTGTAGAAAACATTACTGCTATTTATAGAATCACATAAAAATATGGTTAAAATAAAGTTTAGATATGTGTCAAATAAAATAAAAATAAAACACTGAATACTGAATTAAAATTTGTATGCATTGTATAATATGCAGACTAATACAATGTAACAAAATTAATTTAATAATTAAAGGGAGAAGTGTTTTACAAACATTTAATGAGGACAATGTCAATGGAAATTAAAGTAATTACATTAGTTACTCTTTATATAGTACGAATATTTTTAGCAACCTATTTAAATACAGGTAGAAAAAAAAAGCTCAAAATATTTCAAATAATTTTAGAAAAACTGTGATTAAAAAAATATCTTTACACATCAAATATTTCAAA
The DNA here is from genome assembly GCA_021605075.1 of Caerostris darwini. Taxonomy (NCBI): domain Eukaryota; kingdom Metazoa; phylum Arthropoda; class Arachnida; order Araneae; family Araneidae; genus Caerostris; species Caerostris darwini. Next base: position 98,513 of record BPLQ01013901.1, on the reverse strand, counting down.
ATTTATTTTTCAATTTTTAAATAATGAATAATATTAATATAAGATACATTTTTTATAAAACATTTTTTTCATTTTGTACTTTTTTTTATCTTGAATACCAATTATATGAATTTCTCTTTTTAGATTAAAAACTATTTTAAACCTAAAAAAGTAATTACATATTTCAATTTGAAGCGATATTATTTTCAAAACTCTAATTACATCCGTTTATTAACAAGTATTTTTAAACCAAAAATAAACAATTTATATCTGAAACAAATAAAATATAATTTCATTACATTAAATATTAATTACGTTAGCTATATTGAAACTTAGGCAAACATTATCCGTTATCTTGAATATTACTTTTTAATTTATTTATTTTTTGCGTATTCAATTTATAATCTCTTTAAACAAATTAAGAAAATAGATACAAAATATCTATGAAATTTAAATTACTTTTCCATTTTAAAATTACATATTTATTCTTTCAATTATTATGAGTATTTTTATATAAGTTTCATTAATATTTTCCAAGGTCATTTCATTTCAAATTAATTAATTTGTTATTTATATGAGAAACAAACTTCTGACGTGGCATTTTATATTTCGGTCATTGAACTTTTATTTTATTAATTAATGATTTTTCTTTATTAATTAAAATACAGAACAAATTTTATTTAAATGAAAAGGTATTTCAAATTAAATTTAAACTAGTGCTTCAATGACCTTAGACTAGATACCTTAATTCCATTTCCTGTAGTATGTAAATAATTCATTTCAATTTACATGAACTAAATATATTAAACAAAAATGAATCAAAGCCAGATAAAGAAAAGATAATTATAATTCTTTTAAAATGCGCTTTTCGCTCTTTTTTTATGGAAATATGTCAAGAACATTGTGTATATTGTCGATTTTTGGTTTTTCATAATTAAATATTACCTTTTTCATAATGCACATCATAAGATTAATTAAAATATGCATGCGCTTAACTCCAGCACACTGGCAGTGCTCAACACTAGTGATCATTAGGGCGGAGATTCAATCCGCTGGAGGCTTTGTTGAAGACATTGTTTCAAAAAAAGAGGAGACTAGGAGAAGAGGCCGTTTGTGATGATCAGCACATGTCCTCGTTAACTGGCCTAACTGCTGGGCATTGTCTGGGTTTGCTCCCATACGATACGCAAATGCGGGTAGGTCCGCGAAAAAGTCCACCCCGGAAAGAATTTCTCTCCTTTTTCAGCGTCACGGAGCCAAGTCAGATTTCTACCTACAGGTACTCCATCACAACAGAAGTTGCACCCCCCCATTTCCCTCCTTCCGTGAGATCACACGGGTTCTTGGACTTGGTCTAGATATTGCTGTCTGCCAAGTGGGATAAGATAAAAAGATGTGCAAAGGTTGTAATAAAATGAATACAAAGATTTTCTAAAGTGTATAGCAAAAATGTGAATGCAGACAAAGTTGATCGAAACAAGCAGATTTCATAATGGAATGGACACCCCGAAATGACACATGCAAGTGTTAACAAAGAAGATATAAGCAACTGGCGAGTAAGAAAGATGGATGAAGACAATAGAAATAAACATACGCCAGACATATTTCTATAAAATACCTTGCTGGACTGCTTCTAGACGTTTCTTCCGCTGTACGCACATGAATGTGTTTCTGGCACGACGTAGCCCTGGCTTATTTCAGAAGAAACGTTAGAAATTTCCTTGAATCTATCTATGACATACATTGGATCAGGGTTCCTTAGCCACCACGATATCCATATTTGGCATGCATGGAATTCTTCTGTTTGCACAAAAAGAACATGATCCACGAACACTCATTGAGTACAATGTAGACCTACTAGTCTTTCTGCTGTTCTCTTCATACGTCTACATTGGAAAATTTTGTATTACTAGTAGTTGTCGCTCTATGAAGCACCTATTGTGAAAAGTGCAATCCTTAAAAAGTTTGTATGGGTAGACTTAACCTGACTTTCTCATTTTTCTGTTGTCTATATCTTCTTAACGATCTAGTATTTAAACAGGCCATTTCTACATACACACACTTCCTTTATAAAATCTGCGTATTTAGATTCCTCTCTATCTGCCTTCATATTATTGTACCACATAATTTAGAGATACACTGCATACATTTAATTGTAAAGTATGCATCTCTTTTATTGCAACCCATGTATCCTATATAGAAATATACAAGCATATGTCTAAAATTTCTTAAATATTTCTAATAACAACATTGCATTAATTTCTACATTTATCATTTTGGAATTATGATTTTTAGAAAATTTAATCTTATTTCTCATAACTCTTCTACGACGCTGTGTAATTTCTTTAACAATTTATATTAAAAAAATACTGTGGTACTAACAGCAGTACTATTAGTCATTGCCTTACTTTCAACAGCTTTGAGATGCAAATTAAAAACTACTCCTGTTCAGTCAATACTGTAAGTTTAGGACATTTAAATTATGCAGAACAGTCCCAAAGTTTATTTAAGAGGTACTACGTTTTAGTGAGCAAGCCCCATTACGAATAATTTTCAGAACCGAAACATTCTAACCGCAACAGAAATGCTTTAAATGGCGAGTATTCTGACTTGCATACAAGCATTTTCGAAAAGATTCCACTGAAGCATTAGGAGATTTTTCCATTTTCCGCATTTTCTATACATATTTCAAATAATATATTCTGTTTATGTAAATTAATGTTTTTTTTTTCTATTTTAGTAATAAAATATTTATATATATATATATATAGAGAGAGAGAGAGAGAGAGAGAGAGAGAATGGGACTAAGTTTTACCTACCTGGTAATAGAATGGGTTAGGAAATGATAGAATGGGATGATGGAATTTGGGAATTGATAGAATGGGACAAAATTTATTGAACCAGAGGGCATAGAGTATTAAAAAGGCTCTTAAGAATTAAAATAATAAGTAGATAATAATACAAATCTTATTTGAATTTTTACAAATTCTTACGGATGCGTATGAAGGTAAAAATAACTTATTTGAAAGTGATAAATTTTTTTCAGATTAAGAAAATCAAATTCCTCCTATCCACTTTCTAAAAAAAAAAAAAAAAAAGGCATTTCTACAATACTAAAATACTTTCAATACCAAAACTTTTTCCATAAGGATAAGAGAAACAATAGTTTTTAGCTAGCAGTAAAATTAAGTGGTACAAAGTGGTTAAGTGGTGCCGTTTTTTAAACACACACATGATGGTCATTTTGTTCACATCGTGATCCATCTCAGTACAATGTGGACAAAATCCACCCTCTGTTCAGAGTGAAAAGCATAGAAAAAAGAACTCATGTTTTAAATAACGAATTTTCAGTTGATTTTGCTTTGATTCTTTACTTGTATGGGAAAATCTTAAAAGACATTGTATGTAGTGAAACTGCTGATCGAATACCAATCCTTGTTTCGGATAAACAGATTGATTAATTATTTCCAATACCAAAACTTCCTTAATGATAAGGAAAACCATATCTACTGCTATTCATGAAATGCTCGATTCCTGTGGGAATTATTGATGAGATAAAATGTTTGAGTTTTGATAAAATTTCAATAAATTAGGTATTGCGGAAAAAGATAATAATGTACCTTATTAAGCAAAAGCTTAACAAACAAATGTTCTGGATTTTTTTTTTGTCATCATCATGTCCTCGCATTCATGTTTGAGGCAATTATTCTGACGCTAATTGGGGTTTCAACAGGCCTGGATTTAGTAATGTTCAAACTATTTAAAAAATCGGGAAACTCATTTGCTCGCGGTGATTTTTAACGTGTCCTATGTGGTGTTTCATTTCATGAAAAATCGTGAATTGATATTTATCAACATACATCATTAATTTACAAAAATTAATGTCGAGGTGTTCTAGACTCGAGATGACTTTTAATAAATATTATAGCTCACTATAATATCTCTTGGTGGATCTCACAAAAGAATAATACACTTTGGAGCTTTAGGCGAAATAACGTCGAGCATTTGTCGTGTAAGATTTTCTGGTTACAAGTTACATCTGCCATTCTTTCGAAGAAATTAATTAGCAGCTTTAAAGAATCTGAAAGAGTATAAAAGTATCAGCCGTGAAATTTCAACGTGTTTAATGATCAACTTCATGGACTATTTAGCTGTCTGTCAGATGAACTTGCTACTCTAATTTCTCAAGAAATGAATAAAAATTGCTGGGTGCATATTATATGTATATATTTGTATTATTGTATTCTTAGAAGTATATTAATAAATTAATTATTTTTTCTAGAAAAATGAATTGTTCCTTTTGAATTGAAGATTTGTGTAATAAAACCATTTGCCTAAACAATATTTGTAAAGTTTTAAACATTAAAACGGATTAAATTAACTGAAAAAAACAATAATTTGGAATTATAAATCTTTTCTGAAAAAGAAAGTTTGAGAAGAATTCAATTCGTTTGCTAAAATAGAAGAAAACATTCTTTTAATGTAAAATTTTAAGTTATTTCATGAATTGTTTTGCAATATTTATACTAATTTTGGTAAAAAAAAAAAAAAAATCAATGACATTTATCTATTTTTTAAGAAAGAAATATTTTGAAATATCCATTATTATTTGAGATAGTAGCAAAAAATAAAATATTGATTATAAAAATACGTGATATATGAGTGATACGGGATATAAATGAAAAAGTTTGAAAGTCTACGAAAATGAAAATATATGAAAATTATACATTTAAAACAATTTTATGTAAAATTATTTAAAAATCACCTTCATGGATTCTGTAGATTTTGATGTATAATTACAAAATTACTTTTATAGTCGTTTTTAAAAATAAATTAATTTTTTTGCTATTTTTTTTTCACCAGATGAAATTTTATTTTAATGTTCCTTAAATCAAATAATATAATTATATTGTTTTACTTTTGCTTGCTTATAAATGGCCACTAATAGAGATTTGTTTTTGTTTTGTGCAAAACTTAAAAAAAAAAAAATATTTTTGTTAGAAAGAAAGTCTTGGTAGGCTTATAGTTCTTTCATTTTATTTAGTTCGAGTATTTACTACTTCAAATTCCAGTTGAGACAAAATATTCAATGAATTTTATAGAAAAAAATATATTGTTCAAACAACTGTTCTAATTTGATAGAAATTCTTGTTAAAATAACGCATTCCATTTTCGTAGGCATATCTATAGGGAGAAAGAAAAAATGTTGATTGATTTGTATTATAAGCCTTTGTGCATTTTTTTCATGTTTTTATTATTATTAGTTTGCAAATCTCAGTTCAAAATATAATGTTTATATTAGAAGAATGGCTTATAATTTTTACACGGAAATTAGTTGTTTACGCGAGGTTGTTGTGACATTTTATTCTCTTTTGCAAATGGTACTTCTCTTGTGGTTTATGTCTAAATATAAACGCGATACTTTTAAGAATGACTTACGTAAACACCCAGCATGCAGCGTCTGATACTTCTGTTTTATTATTTTTATGAAAATAGGTCTTCTCGGCAAATCCTTTACGGAAATCTAATACCAAGGTGAAATAGAGTTTGGAAGATAGAATCAGATTATTTTAATAAACTTTTAATACAACTTGATGAAAATCTCAGGGGAAATTATGCATTTGCAATCTATCTTTCGAAGAAGCTAAAATTTTATTTGTTTTACAGATGTAGGTAGTTCAAAATGTATATTATCAATGTTTTCTTTATTTAAAATTTCTGGAATCATTTCTATCCTTAGAGGTTAAAAACTTATCAGATTCATTTTTAGATTTTTTTTTTAAAAAAAGAAGAATTACAAACTTTCAGAGAGAAAGGAGATTAATCAGCCCAAACTCAATGGATAGATTATTATTATTTGTTTATCGTAAGTTTACGAACAGAAAAAAGATTTTCCGTGACTGTACTTATAATCAAAAAAAAGTCAAGAAAAATTTATAGTTTTTTGCATTTATTTATTTTTATCCAAATAGTAGTGGAATCATATTGCTAAAGTCAAAACTGGGAAAAGATTTAATAAAAACGGCATTACTTTCAAAACTCTAGTACCACCATTTTCATATAAATATCGTGTTTTAAAAGATGATGTTGAAATCCACTTTTGCTTGATACAGTAGGTAAATATATATTTACTTTATATAAAAAAAGAAATAATTTATTCCGAATTAATTATAATACATTTTGATATCGCAATCATACGAATGTTTTTATTATTAAATTCCTACTATTAGTTCACACTCTCCCTATATATAACTTGTTCAAATTTTCAATCGATAATAAAATACTTTTTTTTCATCCATTCAAGTTCAAATACATACTTCAAACTTGTAGTCGATGCTACTTGATGTTGATACAGTGTTTTCAAATATCAATTCTTTAATTAAATTTAAGTAATTAATTTTAATTTTTTTAGATTTATTTGCATGTATCTACCAATAGATGGCGCCAGATGTAAGAGGAAAATTTTATTTATAATGGACTTTCTGCAATACAGTGAAAAAAAAAGTAGGAATTGACTTTAAAAAGATGTTTTTTAATATTACTTTTTTTTTTATTTCATACTAATAAAGGAGAGAATATTCAACAACAATAATATTTAAAACTTGTACTTTTATTTATTTATTTTTTTTATTTTTAATGTTTTTTTTAAATAATTGTAATCCATTCATCATTCCAAAGATTAAAATGCAAAGTTATTACAACATATATAATACCTTAGATGAAGAAAACAGAAATAATTGCTTTTCGAAGGAATATTTAAAAAAGCTTTTTTCAGCTTTTGCGTAACAAACAGAAAATTAGTTAACAACTAATTATGCATGTAAATAAAGAATAGAATATTGCTAAACATTAGTTTGTCTGCAATTTTTTAATGTGCAATTATAAATTGAACTTTTTAACTTCTTCCTCCTACACAACCATAAAATAGTTTACTACACTGATACGAAATTTCTAACCCTAATCAACCATGGCAAATTGATTAACAATGAATAATTTAGTCAATCATAATATCCGAATAGACCATGAATATTCTATTAAATATGGATATTCTCTTCAACTAATTCATCCCAATAGCAACAAAGTAATTACATATTTGTAACTTTTATGCAAAAATAATAATCATCGTTAGTTATAATTACTTATTTCGTAGTTAATAATTAACTCAGTGGTTCACAAATATCTTTATCCTACAACTTATCTTTTTTTCAATAATTGTACCACTTCTCCTAGAAATCAACACTTTCAAGCGAACAAATAGGAAATAATACTAAAAAAAAATTTTTTTAGGAATCTATATAAGAATAATATTATTTTTCTAATTCTGTTTTAAAATTGTAAATAAAGGTGTTGTAAATACGACACCATGGAATTATAAAATTTAATTAATAGTTGTTGAGGGGCATAAATTAAAAAAAAAAAAAAAAACTTGTGCATTACGTATAAATCAAAGTTGTGTGTGTTACATAAGCAAAATATCATTTGGACGTTACATGGATTTATAGTATATATTATCAGGAAATCATTACTCGCATATTCTTGTTGATATAAGTTGAACTCGCAGAAATTCTCACCTACAAGTACTTGCTTGTGAAAACATGTCGGTAGACTTGATCAACATTTTGTAATGGCTAGTAACAATATTGAATGAAATTGGAATAACGTGATGTTTGTATATATATATATATATGTGTGTGTGTGTGTGTAATTTTGTTTTATATAAATATATAAGTGGGCGTATATATATATATATATATATATGTATATACACTCAAGAGTCAAAACATTATGACCACCCCTACATTTTGCAATGAACTCGCCTGGATGACGTGGAAGGCACGTGATCAGGTGGAAGTGGTATTTAACAGGTATTAAGTGCTGGTATTAATCCATGCCATGGCGGGTTGAAGCTGTGTTGCGCGTCAAAGGTGGGCCAACTCGTTATTGACAGGTGGTCATAATGTTTTGGCTTTTGAGTGTATATGTTATACGTTTATTTTTAAGTAATATTTTGCAGCATCTGCTTCTACCATCTAATTCTTACACTTTTTCATTACCTACTATTTTAATTATTTTTTCTAGGCGCATTTAATTGCTTTGATGAATATTCTTTCAACTCTCTGATTTATAGGTTCTGCAATGTTGTATTTATTATATTGCATTGGTTTCTTTTTATATTTTATTAATAATTTGCTTTTTTTCATATATTTAAATATTCTCGCAATTCATATTTTTCTTTTTTTTATCAATTTTAATTTTTTTATACTTTTTACTACTTTTGTAAAAACTTTTCTCATTGTTCAACTTTTGCAACGCGAAAAATGAAATTTATGAAAATTTTACCGCCTCCAACTTGTGTCCATTCAATTTCACCCACATCATTCCTAAACTGTATTGGGGGAACTCAGTTCTTGGCACAGTGATGTTGCTGGTGTAATAGTAGTTGTAAAGTACCTCATTGTCATACATCATCATTAGTACTGAGAAAGCTTTATTAATTACTTAATTAAAAGTAATAATATTTATAGAATAATTAAATGAGTTATTAATTAATTAATTATATTTAATAATGGTATTAAAGATATTTTCTACATAGGAATATACCCATATAATAAATTAAGTATGATTTACATATTCATTTCATTTGTTTTAAGAACAAAGAATTCATAATTAGAGATATCATTTTAAAATTTTATTTGCATTATGTACGTACTTATAGTTAGTTATATTCAGTCTATAATTATTAACATATTTTATGCTTTGATAATTTTTTATTATAGAAGTATTACTTGATTGTGTGACAGCCATTCTGTAATATACGTTTAGAGGAATTTAACGTATTTCTTCATTAATGTTAATAACAATATTTGAGAAAAAAATAAAAATAGTATTAAAAAGCCTTTGTGGCCCTTGTATTTTTACGGCACAATTTGTGTAGATCAGTAGATAAGTTATTTTATTTATATATGGCACAGAACATCTAACCATGGTCCATGAAGGAAGAAACATTGACTTTCAAGAAAGCTATCAGATATTGCTTTTCAATATTTTTTGCGTGGTTTGATAGCGAGAAACTACCAAAATGCGCCTTGACTGTCTTCTAGTCTATATTCTTAAGTTCAATATCCATCATGTCTTGTCTTTTATGAAATCTATGACTTCGACAAACGCTACCAGCTAATTCGAACTAGAACTCTTCTGCGTGTAAGCTGGTTCTGTTACTACTAGACCATAAATTGGCCAACATTACACAATTTTGTGTAATATTTCAGAGCATCTATTATATAAATACACATCTATATTATAAATTATTATGTGCATTAATACTTTTATTATTATAGCAGTATGTGCAAATGTAAAATTATGAAAGATTTTCTCCCACCATTCAAAAAAAATATTTAAGCTGTTAAAATCAGTGAGGTACTGTGTTTTGAATATAAGCACCCATGCAATTATAATAAAAGTTATTATTCTTGGTTAATTTCATTTCTTGTCAATTAGTGACTGATTAAATTTGTTGTAGACAGCCAATCAAGAAACTGTTCGTATAACATATTAAAGAATTTATTACATTATGCATGGTGATAAAATCTAATTGTGCCTGATTGAATCTGATATATGTTGTTATAAAGAAAATATATATCCAACAAAATGTGAAATGGCATTTACCTTTCAAAAACATTCAAAGGTCATTCAAAAAGGAATCGTTAAGCAGGAAATCAGTCTCCAAAATGAGAGATTTATTAATGAATATTGAAAGGAATTTGTAATAGGTAAAGAAAAGGCTTAATATATAAACATTAAAATATATATGATAAATATCTGGCATAAGATAAAAGACTCATCTGACGACATTTAAGAAAAAGTTATGTAGTATATCGATGTTATTTGATAAATCATATCATTGTTGACTGATGGAATTTTCATATTTATTTTTTATAATTTTACTTAGTGCTGCTGTTACAGAAGTTCATATTATTCAAAATATTATTTTTCAAATATTATTACATCCATGTCTTCCTCGAAATATTTTTATCATTCTGGCAAAAGTTTGGTTAGCTAGTATAAAATTAATTTAATTACTATATCTTACAAGAAATATATATATATATATCGATTTTTCATAACAATTCTTTTATATGTATAATTATTATACTACTTTATTAAATACCTTTATAAATGCCGTTTATATAAAAGTGTTTTATTCTACTAAATTTTATTACTACCCAAACACAGATATCGAAAAAAAGGCTAATGCTCTATGTTATTATATGTAGGCCTCTTTTATGATTCGACAGACATCAATACGATACTGTAAATCTTGCCACATTTGTGCCAGCATAGTAAGATTTAATGAGTCGACCTTGTGTTTTACCCGCATTTGAAATGCTGTAAATTTCGGAGAATTTGGCGTACAAACACCTCATCCTTGACATTATAAATAAAAAAAAAAATTCCTAAAATTTCGTGAATGTGGGGTTGAGCATAGCATTAATGGCGACATCAATGGCATTCAACTCAGAATTATCATTCCGTTGTTGATGATTGTGGTGGTAACTGCTCTATTGCAAATACCTCCTCAATCATCAACAATGGAATTGTTTAGCCATATTGTAAAATGATTGTTATCTTCCAAAAATGGCGTCTCAAAACTTTAAGTTATGTCTAACGTAACGTAAGTAATATGGGGCTTCTTTTGCAAACACAAATTTGTCCATCTATCCGCAGCCGTAGTAAATTTCGTCAAAAAAAAATTTTATTACTGCCAAATGCTATTTACATGCACTAAAAAATGAAACAATTAAATTTTACATTCATGTTATGCTAGTATTTGTGAACTAAATTTATTTTAGCAATAACAAACATGTATTATTTTACTTCCGCTAAGTTAGACCTTGTATATTCTATTAATCACTAAATGCCTTTAAAAAGATATTGCACGCATTTTAAATATAGACTTTTGTAATTTTAATTAAAGCTGCAAAATATTTATTACAATATTAAACTGAGTAAACCTTATTAAAGGTACTATACAAAAATATAATTTTAAAAATTAGATTAATAAAAATATATTTAAAACTCAAAAATATTAAAATACTCAAATAAATTATATAAATAAATATTTATAATAAAAATGTCATAAAAATACTTTCGTTATTACTCTATAATATATACTATCTATTGGAATCAATTAGAATGTTCATTTGCTTATAAATTATCCATTGTTAAATGGACATGATTTATAAACATTCATAACTATATTTTTCAAGCTTAGACAGAGATATAAATTACCAAAAAGTATGGGACTATGGGACTCAAATCGCCAATTAATTCAAAATCCACCAATATTTTAACGTAAGAATAAAAATTTTTGGCTTAAAGTACTAAGAATAATGAATTCTATGACTTTATTTCATTAACTTACAGTTCCTTCAACATATAAACGGTATATCAATAGTCAATTTTCAAAGAGATGTATATTCATTTACTTAACGTACACTTTTAGTTCAAAGGTATATTAAGAATATATATTTAAAAAGATATAATGGTGAATTAAGATCATTATTATTTCAATAAATTAAGCAGTTCCACCATTAAAATATCATTAAATACTCTGCGTAAATAATGATTATTTTTCTATAAACGAATAATACGAAAAATAGCTATAGAAAAATAATTGCTTTTTGTGCAGCTGATTATAAAGTAAACAAATACATTTTTTATGCATAATTAAGTTCGTTCTGATTGGCATCTGGTTAAATACTAAAAATACACTACGATAAAAATTACATATGTTAAAAATTGTATTTGGTAGAATTTGATTGAACAGTTGATCCTTATTAACCATGTTTCTTTAATAGTGGTTTAATAACAGCTGGTTATAACGTTAATAACATTTAATATAAGAAAAAAAAAACCTAATTCTAATTAGTATAAGAAAAAAGTAAAATATATAGATATACATAATGTAGTCTACTGTATAAATATAGATATATAAATATCCTTAAAATAATATTTTATTATTTCTCGCTGCTTGAATGTTCATAAAATTCCATTTAAATTTTCAGAAATTGATTTAATACAATTTAGAAATTTCTTCATGATGATGGAAACAATAAGAATTTATATCGAACATTTTTAAAGTCTTATAAAATATTTTAATAATTTGTACTTTTATTTAACACGAGGATTTAAGAATTTTTACATAAACGTTTCTAGAAATATTTTTAATTACACGATAATGTAGTTTCAAAAACCCTATTTTAATCATTAGTGTATTATTTTTATCACGGGAAATATTTTGGCATTTCATTTCTAGGAGAGGCGAATGTATATTCTTTGACAAGTACAAAATAACAACCCATTAATCAAATTTGACAGCAGACAAGTAGTATTATGGGTAATTATATAACATGCAATTAGTGTTTTGTACTAATAAGAACAGCCTGTCATTCAAATATGAGAACAGATATTCAGTATGTAATGAGACTTTTGTATAATGAGACTCATGAAATTAGTGATTGTATATGCGGTGTTCACAGTTTGAAACAATTACAGATGGAATATGGAATACACCGTGAGTTATTGCTCGTGATTGGTGTTCGACCATGGGCTAAGAAACGCCTAGAGAAGAAACTCCAATGAGAAGTGAGGTGAGGGAAGATGACCTCCCCCTCTCTCGACGGATTTTCTTAAAGGGCGATTTTGAAAAGAAAGAGAGTTCTGCGACGAGTCCACCAGGTGTGTTGTATTTCTTTTTTTTCTCTGAAGTAACTCAATAGGTTCTTTGAATAGTATTTCAAAGTGAGCCCCTTGTGGTTTCGTGTATCACGCCATGTGTTAATTAAGGACTGCCGCAGAACAGGCCACTAGATTCGAAGTAGACTCGAGAACTCTGAAAATCTCCGACCTTGGAGGAAATGTACTTTTGATTTAATAGTGCACTTGTGATCAAATTTTAATTTGAATTTTTCATTTCTTTGTACAGTAACTCAAATTTCTGTATTTGTATGTATATATATATAAATTACTTTAATTAAAAATAATTTTAAATTTATGTATTTGTCATAAATGCTTAAAATTGTTTATATACATATTATACATTTTTTTCTATACAACACACTCATACGATATCCCAACTATACCTCAAATAGAAACAATAGTGGACATTTTTCTGATGTACAAAACCTAGCTGGTACGACACCACAGGCTGCGATAGTAAGGAGTCTTCTATTATACATTTTAAATAAATTCAACTACAATTACTGGAAATATTATTCAACAGTCAATATTAAGCAAAACCTAGAACTGTCTACCTCTTCTAAAAACACCACCGGTCCTTCTAATCTTTTACAAATCGCCACACGGTCCATTCGATCTTTTAAAAACCGCCAATGGTCCTTCCGATCTTTTGAAAATCGCCAATAGTACTTCCGATCTTTAAAAATTAAACGAGCCCTTTCCTCTTAGCTCTCCAACCAGCAGCTCAGTTCAGTACACTTGATCTGTGTCTCTTGCTGCATATTTAGCAGTATCCCCTTAGTCATTGCTTTTGAAAATTTTAGCTTCAACTTAGTTCCGTGGTTGCAAGACACTTTTAACTTCTTTTTCGATAGTTCACTCGAATAAAATTAAATCAATCGAAGCCCATTAACCTAGTATGAGAAATAGAAAAAATAAACAGTTTGCGTTGCTAGACCATTTTAAACTATTTGAAATTAACTGCTTAGAGTTGCGTAGATTTCAGATTATTTATTAATGTCCCCAATTTTATCAGTTGGTGAGTATAATGCAATGAATACCTTCATTACGAATTATTAAATACTGTTGAAATTGCTATTAGGTTCTGGAGCGGAGGCTTCCGTTGTATGTAGAAGTAAATTGTCGGAGTTTAATTCTTCAATTTTGTGATTGCAGAGTAATATATCTTAGGATCCACTATATTTATAAATAGAGGAATTATGATAAACGATTCTATTTAGTCATCAGAAATTTTGGCCAGCCTCTGTATGAAACATGACCCAATCCACCACAATTAATGGGAGTGGGTATTTTCCATTATGCCCTTATTGTGGCAATCTTTATGGTAATGCTGGTTACCCCATTTTATACATCTCTGTTTAAAATTGTAGTTCCTATAGCCTTGATGGAAGTAATTACAATGAAAGCACTACAATGCAAAACTTTTTCTCTTAGAGTTTTCAATTTCGACGGTTATAGATAGAAGACTATTACTTTGCAAATTTCAGTTTTCTTTGGATTCGAGGAGAGCAATTTGCAAAAGTGGCAGTGTTTATCTGTTTCTTCTATTATTCAGCCCACTGATGCTTGCAATTTAATATCTTAAACGAGTTAAAGCTTCTTCAATTTCCTAGTTGGAGGTGTTGATGTGAAGTCTTTTAATGAGTACCTTAAATGGTCGCTGAGACGTGGGAGTAATGGCGAAGAAATCAGTGATAGTTTTCCTTAAATATTCATAAATCTTCCTATGATGTTCAGAATCTTTTGGAAAATTTTGAAATAATCTTCCGAAAGAACGATTTTCAAATCTCCATTGAAAGACTCATAAACGTTTTTTTCATAAAAAGTCATTACTTGAACTTGTTCTCCTCACCATAATTGATGGATATTAAACAGTAGGAACATCAGCAATTTACATGTTATCATCGGTTTTATAAGGGACTAGACAGGAATTTGAATTTACAAATGGGTTACACTTAATGGAAGTGATTTGTTTAGCAGTGATTATTTTAAGGGGAAGAATGAAGTCTTCAGAAAAATTTCTTTTAGACCAACGGAATGGAAATAAAAAGGGTAGTCAGTGTTGAGACAATGACTAAGACCGCTAAATCTGCAATTTGCTCTTTCCAATGTATCATGAGATTTGCTGATGATATCTTGAATTTGAGTAAGTATTTCTTCATTTAACTTCTCCAAGAAGTTTTGGAGCTTTTTGAGATCATTGGTTCATGTTGCATATGGTATTTTTTCAATAAAGTAAGTTCAACACTATTATCAAGAGTGAAATTATGATACAGACCTAGACACTCTCATTATTTAATTAATAGCAGCAATAGACGGAAAATTCCCCTTTATCGCCTAGAGAACCAAGGGTTCAACTGCTATCGGAATCGACAACACATCATCAACAGTACAGGAAATTCCCATTTTAACTTCCGGCTTCGAAAACAACACAATACGGCTACTACACGTCTATCTAAACATTTCTTTCCGATATAGTTTGCTCACCGAATGCCTTATGCAACATTCTATATGTTTCCGCAAAGAAAATTTAATGCAAGTTCTTTGCTCAATCAATTCAGATATTTCAAATATCGCGAAATCAGTTTTAGCATCTCACAAAGTCAAGCGTAACTCAAACACTAATGAATATTTTGACGTCGAAATTCACACAGATGTCAACGGCAGTGGCAACAACCTAACAAGAGAAAAAAAAAATTAAAATTCCATATGCCTGGGAAATTGAAAATTGGTTTTACTCTTTGGGCACAGTAGTATACACCTCAGTAACTCCAGCCATCACTTTTATCTCCAACCTTGACTCATATGGTTCATCAGCTTCTTCTTTTCCTGCGCGGCACGTCTGAGGCAATTTTCCTCTTTGCGGCACACTCATACTTCGACTACCAAACAGCAGCAATAAGAAAGAGAAGAATATTTAAACTTTCAGTAACGCCTCTTTTTGCATGTCGTATAAAGGAAAACGGATAAAATTTCCGCCAGACAGCCTGATTTTCTTTCTTTGACGCTCATATGTGAGTCAGAATAGTCATAAAGTCTCCTCATCTAGAAAACAATGACCTGAGATAAGCGTATCTGAAAAAATTCGGCTTAAGGAATTCCAGACGAAATGCTTTAGCTCTGACGCCACGGTTAATTTTATTACATATTCTGAATACGTTTTCCAACATTTTATTTCACTTCCAGAATGATAATTATCTATAAATGTATGCACTCTTTTACATATAACTATGACTACTTTTTATATGTTCATATTCCATTTTGCAATTATTGATTCTAAATCTTGAATTACTACACAATATTTTCTCTAACACTATAAAGGAACAATAAGTATCACGTTAATGCTTCAAATATCTGTACTAATAGTAAATCACGGTCTCATTGATTTTACTGGTAGGATTTCACGCTATACGGTCATTTTGTGCACAATTTAAGCTAATTAGACCAGACCCTACAGTATAACGTGGATGAAGAACAACTACCAGCTTCCATGCCAACGACAGAATTCGAACCCGCTGATACCAAAGGTCAGAGCGCTAACCTATTGACTAAAATGCCGCCATTGATTTCGCTGAAAATCTCCTATATAAAGCCATATCAGTCCATTTAACAATCATCCTGTCAAAATAATTAAATGTAATTGTAAATTAAATTTAAAAATTCACTAAAAAAATAATTTTTTCAAAACAATTGAAATTCTTCACGTTTTAACTGACAGTTTGGCTTATATGATAGAATAAAAATACATTTTTTTTTCTAATGCAGCTGGCAAACACTTTAACAGTTGCCTTCGATGCCTTAAGGCAAGCGCTGCACTGACGCTATTCACTTAGCACTATCCCAGGAGGTGCGCGTAGCTTGAAGATAAGCTGCGGACGCGGACTAACAATACCACTGCAACGCTCTACGATCCTGTTAGACTGGGAAATACGGTTTAAAGTGGATTTCGAACCACTACAAACGTCCATGGCACAGCACGGGACTCGAACCTGAAACCTGCGGTACCGAGAGCCAGAGTGCAAGCCACTCGGCTCTCTAAAAAAAAAACTTTTTTTTTTTTTTTTTTTTTTATAGAAATTTTCCACGTAAACGTCATCGTTGAATCACAGTGAGAGCAGTTTTTCAGATCCTTTATTAATCTCTAAATCGAGATTAGAAAGTATATTTCATATTATATATGCAAGACCCAGACAACAAAGGAGATTTTTGAAATATCATTGCATTTAGAAACTTACAATATTTTTAAACCAATTACAAAAAGTTTTTTTTTTTTAATTCAGAAAGAAAATGGTTGATTTTTTTTTTTTTCGACATGGACTCAACAAGTCGTTGGAAGTCTTCTGCAGGAATATTGAGCCATGCTGTCTCGATAGATCTCCATAATTGTGAAAGCTTGATGATGCAGGATTTTGGGCACGAACAGACCTCTCGAGACCCCATCTGATACACTTCATGTCGGGCGATCTAAGTCGGTTCTCTAAATATTATTTAAAAAAATAACTTATTTTATCTGTATTATCATTGTCATATATATTACTTAAATAGTCTTATCAGAAATATGTTACGACTTTTTTAAACACGTTACTAAACCATCAAATTATGTGAATAATTATAATTAATTGATCTGTTCTCAACTAATGATCATAAACAAAATCTGTTTGCCTTAATACGAAATTAACTGTGACACTCAAATAACTTTTTTTAGTTATAAAATTTGTACTATGCAATTAATTCAATAATGTCAAGGTTAATAATAATAACCTTCATTCTTTTAACAACTTTTAGAGCCAAAAATCCCCGTAAACGTTTGTAATTTTTTTATTATAGAGACACATAAATCCGGTGGCTTTTCTTTAAGTCATTAGTGTGTAACAGACGCATTTATAATTTATAATTAATTCTGAATTAATGTTATGAACAAATAATAATAACCTTCATTCTTTTAACCACTTTTAGACACCATAATTTATTTTTTTTATGACGCTTTTTGTGTTAAATTTATAATTTATAATTAATTCTGAATTAATGTTATGAAACATATTAGCTGTAATTGAGAAATCATTTTCATCACCTTATATTTAATGACAATTATATAAATGGTGATGGTATTTGATGATAAACTTTTTATATTTATAAGCCAAATTTTATTGAAGTTTAGCAACTTATTATTTCATAGAAAACAGTTTTTATTCTAAAAATCAAAACCTTATATTCTATACGTTTTTACTTGATATAACAAAATTAATAATTAAGTCCTTTCACTTCGATAAGTCTTTTGATGAGAAATTTATATAAAATATAATTATAATTTTGAAGAAGTATGAAATTAATTTATTCAAATAGATTATTCATATTTAAAAACACATAATACATGCATTACCTCATCATTCCTAGAAAAGAGAAAATTTAATTAAAATTTTATTATCTTCCTAAAAAAGTAGAATAGAATTATTTAAAATTATTGTGCTTTTATAAAGTAATAATCAATAGCAATAAATGTATTTTAAAAACACTTTGTTAATTAAATTAAAATCTGAATTACATTAAAATCTAACTATAGATCTTTTAATTAATTTTCCTTTTTATAATAACAAATTTACTGACGGCATAAATCTATTAATATTTTGGCAGCATTCTCCAATTTGTCAAGAAGTGAGATACTCGCATTTGTTAAAAAAAAAAAAAAGTAAAGCCTTAAATTATTTAATCATTTTGAAATTTTGCAGATATACAGATGATTACATTTTCACAGTCACTGAATGGTAACTTTCATGAAAGCGTGCGTTTCAACTGGAAACTAGTATCGTAAATAAGTTGATAATCGCCGGTGGATTATCTGATGTTATCGTCGTTGTAATTTCCTAGAGACTCAATCAGGAATGTAATCAAAACATTGCGCAAGAACTTATAGCCAATATTACTCCGAAGATGGTCTCATAATACTGATACAAAAAAGTTAGCTGGTATAACTGAGAAGCCTTAACCTGCACAGTACACACACAGCTGTACTAAGGTGCAGAAAACAATGGTGGTTGCAAAAACCGAACGAATTAACGAATGAAGGCTCTGGAAAAATCAAAGTGGACGAATGAAAGGCAAGATAGATTGATGTTCAATAGACCTGAACTACCCCAACATTGTTATTATTCACCATCACACGATTCACAGCCTTTTAATACGATTCGAAGTTTCAGTTACCATTACTTGGACATCTGCCTTTAATCTTAAATTGAAGACATCTACCTTTAATCTTAAATTTAGGATATCTCTAATCTAAAACCCATCTTCTTCGGGCATTACCGTAATCGCCTAGCAATTCTTGCTCGATCTCAGTTCGATCTTGATAGTCTTGAAATAGCTTTTGTCGTCCAGTCAATAAAATATTTCAGCACTTCATTCCTTCTTCTTGAATTAATCGGTGACCATTAACTCTTTTAACGAATCAAAATCGTTCACCCTTACGCCATTCAGCTATTTCTCCAAATAGATTATTTATTCAAACTCAAGATTTTCCTGGATGCTTCTACTATTTTTATGGATGAGTGAACCTTATTCTACATTTCTCGTCACTGAGCCTAATCCATTTTAGCATTAACCTCCTTCATATATTTATAATCATCGGTTCGGTCTTCTCTAAATGTAAGCTGAACTATTTCGCATTGGAGAAGAGATAACAACTCAGTAATCCAATTGGTTTTATATAACACCAATCTCCTAGCTAGATGTGCAAAGGTCAGCAAGTAGAGATTGATGCCATACACACTTATTTCAAAATCTCGCGGGATCTGTGGAAGAAATTGCACCTGGGAACTGTTTCGTTGCTGGCCAATGGAGTGGAACTGTATCTCAAGGCCTGAAATTTCATTCTCTCTGTCCCAAAATCTCATTCCCTTTCTCATTATCTTTCTTACCTCTCACGGGCTTCACTTTGTGAGTTATAATCATTTCCGTCAGTCCTTCTCCGTCCTATTGTTCATAAATCTTCTACTTTACTATTAATCCTCAAGTTCTGTTATTTTTCATCTTTCTACCACTTCATTTTTCAACTCCTGAAACCAGCTCTTGGAAGACACATTTTTTGACATGTTTGTTTAAGAATAACAGCAGAAAGAGTTATGTAAAGTGACATCACAAAGAGTTAGAGAGTTGTAAAAGCGAGTTGTAAAACAAATTGTAAAGATACTTTAAAAAAAAAGTTGAGCTTTAAATTGTTTTTTTTTCTTTGAAAGTTACAAATCTTTGTTTCGTTATAATTATGAGCTGTTAGACGGCAAAGCCTCAACTTCATCCGTTCTTATGATAATGATCATGTCGACTTCTCAGATGAAAGTACTTTCTCTTCAACACAAAATCCATAAAAGAAAAAAAAAATATTTTTATATTTGTTTTTATTTTTTTATTATAAACATTTTAAGTTGCCAACAGACAAAGGATAATATAAAACAAAACAAAATTTAAAGTCTTTAAATTTTTATCTTTAAAAAAATATTAAAATCTTTGAATCCAATTAAAAATATTTATCAATCTATTTTATAAAATTATCTTTATTATTTTCATCTTTAAGTCAAATTTAAGATTTTTTAATTTAGTTACTAGTAAGCTAGTAACTAAATTCCGAGCAAAAATAGAAGTTTTAATTATTAATAACACGGATATTAAAAAAAAACTACTAATATAACATGTGCTTTTTTTTTAATAACTAATGTAAAATTAATTTCATCCCTTTCCTTCAACCCGTTCAATATAAAATCCATACTAAGCAAAAAATACTTTAAGATAAACCTATTATTATGTTTAGAATTTGAAATTTATTTAAATTTACATTTTAAATAAAAAAAAATTGTAATATATTTTGAAAAATTGCTCAAATAGTTTTAAATAATAATGTTAACAACCTTAAAAATGTAAAATTAAACAAAAGACATTATTATACAAATAGCTTTTTTGTTAACCTAAAAGCAAGCATTTACGATATTATTATCTTTCGCCCTTTATGTCCTTCGCTATATATATATATATATATATATATATATATATATATATATGTGTATAATATGTGTGTGTGTCTGTGTGCAATTTAAATTTACTTAAGTCGACGTTTTTTTTGAAGTACTATAAGCATTTCTCAAAAATTAAAAATCTGAGAGATAAGTGATGAAATGTTCGCAATTTACCGATTATTTAATAATTTGTAATGTACAAAAATATCTAATTTATAATACTATAAACTATTTAACATTGCATTAATTACATTTGGATACATTTGGATAATTATGTCAAATCCTTTTAAATAGCCAGAAGTTCAATCTTAATATTGTTTTCCGAATCAATACCAATCCTGAGTAAAGGCTCACTGGAAATTATGACATTAAAATAATGCAGAAAAAAAAATAAAGATTTGTTATTCTAGAAATTTCTGGAAATCCATAATAACCTTGAAAATTTAGTGAAAATGCCATCAAATTAACTACATTTTTTTTTCCAAGTCTGTTAATAAATTTATTTGTAGAACAATATGAACACTTAATAAAATGCTTTTTTCAGCACAGCAAAAGAGATTTTATTTATTAGCTTAAACTTTTCCCATTTAACTAAATGAGTTTCATCTCATAAATGATCTTGTGAGAACTTATTTCAATTCCTTCTATTAGCTCACACTCTCCCTATTTATATCTTGTTCAAATTTTCAATCGTTAATAAAATACTTTTTATTCATACACTCAAGTTCAAATACATTTTTTTTGAACTTGTAGTGGATGACACTGGATATTAATACAGTTTTTTCAAATATTAATTCAGTAATTTAATTTAATTAATTAATTTTAGTTTTTTTTTTTAGATTTAAGTTGTTTATATCTACCAAAAGATAGCGCCAGATAAACTTAAAAAAAATGAATGAAAATTATTTATAAAGGACTTTCTGCAATATAGTGAAAAAAAAATATTAAATGACTTTATTTTTTTCTTTATATTACGTGTTTGTCTCTAAAAGCTACATACCGATAATTGTCTTGGTAGCACTTATAAACTTCATGAACTCGGCTGAAATATTTTAGATAATTATTAACAAATTAATAATTATTTATACAAAGACCTGTAATATTCACTAACATATTTATTAAAAAAAATTACTATAAGTTTATTATAAATGTTTTATTTTTATTTATTTTTATTTAGATTTACATATGTATTTCTATATCACATTTGCAGATTCATATGCGTTACTATTCATAACAGATTCATGTGTGTTAAATATGGAATCATTCTAAGGAATTCCTTTTGAACAGAAACTATATCGCCCAACTAAGCTTATGGAATTAGTTTAGAGGAATTTTGAGATTAAATATATTATTTAAATTGCATGAAAACATATTTTTAGGAAATTCATTTGAAACTACCATACACTTTGAATGAATCGAAGAAATGTATTACTAAAATTTACTATTTTCAATTTATATGCTCGCACTTTTAAGATATTTCACTTTTTTTTATTTGTCTAGATCCATCTTTAATAATTGAGAAAATTAAAAGCATTTTATATTCATAATTTTCGATGTTAAAAATTTTAATTTCCCTTACTATTTACATGCTCCATAATTCTTATCGCTTATGTTTCATTTTCTATGTTTTACAGTTTTAATTGCATTTTTCTTTATGATAAATTCTCAATATTTTTGTGTCATGTCATCTATTTTGACATTATGATGAATGTTATGAATTCTTTTTTCCAATGAAACGGAGATCACGAACATAATTTTTCGTAGTAATGCTTTTAATTCACAAAATAATGCAGAAGTTAATCAGGTTTATTAAAAACAACAAAACAAAAATGTTATACAGTAATAATATATGGGTTCTTTTGGCACATTATTAGCTCTTACCAATGCGTAAACTGTAAATGTTTAACTAGATTAGAAAAATGTTGTAGAAAACAATCTGCTATTTCTATGAACACATATACGACTAATTTTATACATAATTCTTATGCATTCGGTCTTATGATAAGTGCCATATTTAATCAAACTTCACTGAAAATAAAGAATTTATTTTTCTTTTCATCACAAATCATTATTAAACCAAACATTCAGAGGTATACTTGGATTCTTGATTAACAAATCATCTAATTATATTGCATTGATTAATTAATAATAACAATATTATTAATTATAATTAATAATATTGCGTTTACCCTAACTTCCTTAATGTATGAAAAAACGAATAACATGAATGAATATAATAAAACATGATACAGATTGTTCTCAAGTGATTGTTTCATTATTCTAAATTATGCAGAAAATGAAAATTATGGCATACACTATATTCATTTTAGATAAATCTAATTTTAAATGAGATTACCATACACTGATATTATGAAAAAAAAGCATTTATATAAAATAACAGTTTAATAAAGTACTTTTACTAAATGTTTTATAAACTGCTAAATTATGCACACAAAATTGAATTCTTATCATATTTAAAAGATTAATAGAAAGAACAATCTAAGAAATAAGCAGAAAGTTTAAAATAATATAATCTAGTAATACAGAGCAAATGGATTGTTCAAATTTACAAACTTAATTTTTTCAACGATAAAGAAAATTAAATTAATCTTATGTAAAATGAAATATAATATTATACATTAAATTTAAAATCCTAATACTGTGTTCTAATTGGAAAAAATATATTTAATTCAATATTTAAACTGAGTATTCGTACATTTAATAATGAATAAAAGGGGGGTTTTCAATATCTATAAAAATACATTATAGAAATGTATCCAAACGATATATATCATTTAAAGTCATCATTTATGTATAAAAACAAACTTTCTGAAAGTATACTTAAAAGGCTTTTAGCATATGGCCTCTTAATAAAAGCAATTTCCACTTCGATGTTGAATAACTTTTTATGACATCTGATACCATTGAAAATTTTATTAAAAAAATAAATAAGTGTTTTAAGTATTGAAACAAGCTGAAAACCACCGTTTTTACAAATTGTTAACGATATTTTAAAGAAAAGGGATTTTAAACCGGCAACTGAAATTGAATCATTATATTTTTTCTAGTAAATTAGCTTAATATTCTAGCCATTTAAAATTACGCCTAAGAATACAATTTAAATTTGGCAAATTAAAAAATAAAATCATGTATATTATAATATTTCTTGGTAAAAATAATTAATTATAAATGTAGTCAAATATTTATAATTACTCATTTTCATGAAAAACAAATTAAACTTTTCATTAAACCTGAAAAGAAAATTAAATTACAACGATACATTTTTTTTAAGTATAACACTATTATTTTTCTGACAAATTTTCTAAGAAAATTAACTTTTTCAAATCACCTTGTTAGCATAATAGACAGGGCAAAATAATCACAAAAGCCACAATGCAAAATTAAAAAAAAGGAATGCGTATAAATTTAATATGCTTATTTAATAATCACACGAGAAAAAAAAATGCAAAGTAAATTAAATTGTTTTCAGTTATTAGGTATAATAGCTTCCATAAATGCGCATATTTTACCAGTAATTATGTTTCAGGTGTGAAAAGCTGGAATTAAAAACATTTATGCACGCAAAAATAATATTTTTAAAGAACATATTTAAATAAATATTATAGGAAGAGTAATCACATTTTTTTTAAATGAGCTATCAAAATGTACTTATAATTTTTCGCTTTTAAATAAGTTTGTAAAAGTAAATAATTTATTTTAATGTTACAAGCTAATTCCCGTTAGAAACAAACTACCTCGTGTTTTAATGAAATTATTTCAATAATACTTTTTTGAATATAATATCTATGCACATAAAATTGAATCATTATCCATTTATTGCTTGAATAATTGGCTGCTTAATCTAAAAAGAAAACCTAATTTTCAACAATAAATTCTTCATGCAAAAATACACATTATCATTTGGAAAATTTTGAACCTTTTGACAGTATTTAGTGAATTCGAGAAATGTAATGGAAGAAATACAGTTTTTGTTTCAAAATATGTTTATGGCATTTTAGCATAATATAAACAAACTTTCTGAATTTCAAATTATGTCCTTTCCCTCCTTTTTAATTTCTCTCTACCATAAAAGTAAAATTGGAATCAGTATTAAATTATAATGCAATAATCTAAGTTTCACTTATTAGTTTGACAATTGTATTGTATTTATTAAAATTAATTCTTTATAGAAGTGGAAAATATCATAAACATTTTTAAAAAAAACTCTTACATCATTTGATTAAATTCATTAATATTTCATATTTCCTTTTTCAGTTTACTTTACGAATAACATTCAGAGTGAAAAATTGCTTGAAATTTTCACCTTGAATTAATGATTGACACATTTCAATATATATATATATATATAAGACAGAGAGATAGACATGAATTGCACATGAAACCTTTCCTAACACTGTCATTGTCACTAACTGGTACTGCACACTGGCACTGGCACTAACCTGTCTTAACACTTCCTTCAGACAGTGTCAACTGGATGCTGAATATCATTGCCAGACACTCACTGCCAACAGTACATCACGTCAACATTAGTCGTATGGCTCACTTAATGAATGCCTTTATAATATATATATTGAAATCACCATCCTCAATCATGGAAACGTCAACAAGGCATCTGTATCATTATATGCATGCAAAGCACTAGAAATGGAAATCTATTGATGTTTGAAATTGAATATTTTCTTCTTGAAATATTGTAATAAAAAAGCATTTATTTTGATGGAAATGTCATCAGGATTAAATTTTAATCCATTCTTTTTCCTTAAATAAAGAAACACATCAACGCAAGTAAAGGCTACTCGAAATTTCAAAACTCGATCGAGCATAAGAACATTTGTAGACTAAAGCAGCCAATGGTGATAAATTTACAACAGCCAAATATCATATCAAATTAAGAAATAAATAGCTATGATTTACGTCTAAATAGCTATGATCTCCAATGTTGAGTTAACTATTTTTTCCCCATGGAAGAAAATGCCGACAGAAACAACCGACCAAGGTCATGAATATAACTAAACATAGATTTACACTTCTACTTGAAGGTAACGCAGGTGGAAGTAGCATAAAGAAACCGATGCTATTTTATCGTACAATGTACCCTATGGCATTTAAGTAACAAGTAATACCTTCTATTAATGTGGAAATCAAATAAAAGGTCTTGGGTGACATAGCACTTATTTAAAGATTTGTTCACGCATTGTTTTCCAGCATCGAGAAATACAGCGAGGATCAGAACCTGGTTTTCAAAGATATTTTATTCTATTTTTTTTATTATTATTCTTGGACATTCCTTCTTATTCAACAATGTAAATAATAATGTGAGGATTAATTTTTTAACATCAAGTATGATACCTCTGTTGCTATAAGTGGGCCGTTAAGTATTGTATAATTTTACTTTTGCTCATTAAAAGCAAGCTTCAATTGAAGAGAACTCAAATAATCTCGGAGAATTTTGAAAAAAAAAAATTGAAATTAAACAAGCAGCTCCAGTTATTCACAAATGATGGGAATTATATAATTATCAGCTTTCCTCTTATTGCTTAAAAATAAATGGGATAAAGGGTTATATGAATATCAGTGATATTGGATAAGTTTGTTATATATTTTTAAGTTATTCACGTCAATTGTTTTAAATATTTTTTTTTTAAATTAAATTTATCATTTAAATAAATATAAGACCCAGCGGTAAGTATCTGAAGAAGAAGAATAAAATATCACCAGTCTAAAATTTTAGCATAAATAAAAATGAATAAAACCAAATGTTTACCTTATCTAGTTTTTCCAGAATTTTATTTTAATATGCACTACAATAATAAACAAAAATAATTTTTTTTTTTTTTTTTTTTTGCACATTTCAAAGTTTAGGAAGAAGCTTTCTTTTTTGTAAATGTAGAACTGATTTCGTATATCGCCTTCTCAAATTTATGTTTTTCATGAACTTCAAATGACTTCTCTCGTAGAACCGCATTGCATTTTCGTAATGTTTTTTTTCTGCAGACGCACAGAATTTTCTCAGCTTGCGCATTTCTATTTCCTACTGTATTATCACACACCTCTGGAAATACAAATATTTTTCACTCTGGTTCTTTCTATCAGTACGTCTTTTTCTAGGTAGACATATAAATCTATTTCCTTTTCTTCATGCGATACTGCTATATATTTTAAAGTTTCATATTACAATGTATTTCGAAGTTTGTTTGCGTAGAACATATATGATTTTAGTTGAAGCAAAATAGTATATATATATATATATATATATATATATATGCAGGTGTTTGGAAATCCAAAGTATCCGCTTTTTGCAAAAGATTTATGCTTACCAAAATTTGGAATTTTTATTTATACGTCAGTACTTGTACATAAATGGATAAAATGCATATGTGCGCGTAAATATATATTTCTGCGTGAGTGATGCGATATACTGGTATGTGTAAAGATCTATATATTAAATATTACGTATATTAGTCTGTGGGGCTTGAATGGCCAAGTGGCTCGGCCTCTGGAGCTCGGTACCAAAGATTTTGGTTTCGAATCTCAGTTGTGCCATGGATGCTTGTAGTGGTTCGAAATCCTCTTTAAACAGTAGTGAGTATATTTGTGGGTGTATGTATAACAGTGTGTAAATATGCGTTCGTTCACGTGTTTATATATATATATATATATATATACGAATGTAAATGTATCAGTTCATGTGTGGATGCGTATGATGTATATTTATGTGGGCCAACGGCCATACCATGCTTAATATACCGGTTCTCGTTCGATCACCGAAGTCCAGCAGCATCAGGCGTGGTTGGTACTTCGGAGGGTGACCACCTGGAACACCGCGTGCCGTTGGCATTCACAAATTTGGGACCTGAATGGCCGGAGTGTCTGGCGCTCGGTGCCACAGGTTTCGGGTTCGAATCCCGGCGGTGCGCATGGATGTTTGTAGTGGTTCGGAATCCACTTTAAGCCGTAGGTCCCGGTCTCCTATGACTGTAAGAGCGTCACGGAGCCAAAGTCAGACTTCTACCTACGGGTGCTCCATCACAACGGAAGCTGCTTCGTTCCCCTTCAATCATGAGTCCGTATGGGCTCGTGGGCTTGGGCCAGCCAAGTGGGATAAGAAACAACAACATATTTATGTGTGAATATATATGCTTTTAATTTGTGGATGTGCTTGCATGCTGATACCAGGTTTTGCTCATCCGAATGGTGAATTCAACATCGGATGAACATCATTTCATCCTTAAATATATTTATTATTACAAAATACTAAATCAAACATGAGATATCCCACAAGAAAATACTTTGAATCATCTTTTGTTGAGTACTAGAATGTACGATAACCACAGTACCCTACGTATCACCAACGCCATATATTGCTTGCATGTTTCCACTCATGTATGTAATTGTGGACATGCATGTATGTTTGTGAGGTATATTTATGTCTGTGCATAAGCGTTTATCCGCATATAAGTCCTAGAACACATATGCATATGTAGTCCATGCATGTATACGTATGCTTATTTAATTTATATATATGTGTAGGTCTGTGCATGCTTATGTAAGTGTATGTGTCTACGTACGTTTGCGTATTCATATGTCCTTGTATGTATGTATACGTAAGTGTATGATGCGTGCAATTTGTGTATACACTATGTGTATGCATCTGCATATACAAGTACATGCATGTAAGTGTACCGTATGTGTATACAGATTTATAGACATATGTGTGTATGAATGTGCAAGTGCATTTATATGCATGTATGTTTGTATGTGAAAGCGTGTGCATTTATATTCATGTATGTGTGTTTTATGTATTCTGCCTCATGCTTCTTATAATGCATTTATCTTGTTCCCTATTTGATGCTATCAGCCGGATTCAAGTCTACAGGCTTGACAATATCGAGATAAGATTTAATTTTTCATACGTTATGGATATTGCATGACGTATGGAAAAGTTTGTTGTATTTTGCTAATTGACTATAATTGTGACTGTGTTTTGTGTATATATAGATAGTTGATGGAAATAATGAATGTGGTTATACGAATATGTTACTTTCATTCTACAACTACTTCTACTACTATTGCGTTTTAAAGGCAACCAATTTGAAAGATGCTATCATATATGTCCTGTGTATGTATGCATGTATATATATATATATATATATATATGCATTCATTCATGTGCCGACTCATATATATACATGCACACATTCAAAAATGTGAATTTCGATCCACTAACAAACATCTATGTCACAGCCAGGATTCCAAAGACCAGAGACCTAGCCAATCGGCCATCAGGCCGCATTTTGCAGCAAGTAGTAAATAATGTTTATAACCTTTCGTAGATGAAGATCAATTTTCTTTTCGCAGTTATTCAGAAGTGAGATAACGTGACATTATTGAACCCAACGTCAATGTTTCGATCGTTTTTAAATGTATTAGCTTCTTTTACTGATAAATAAAATTCAACGTGATCAAGTATTGATGCAAATATACTTCAAACTCAGTCGAACTTTTTAGGCCCTGTTAATTCAATATAGCGATTAAACTTTCTTCTAAATATCTATAGACGTGGATTTTGCGTATTAGTTTCCAATTTTCTAGCAGTTCTGTTTTGGAATTCGAGCTACATTAACGATTAAACTTAATATTATAGATTTTAATATATATAAAATATATACAAACACATTTTATGCATGTAGATAAGATATTCTAGGTGAACATTAAGCAGATTTATTTTGCACTAGTTAAATATTTTAATAATTCTTCAAGTGTAATCTATAACTATAACGTTGAAATAAAATCTTATTTTGCAAATAGCAGCATTATTATGTATTAGGCTAGACGTCTGGGAAACATGAATAAGCCAGTGTTAGATTCGGCTAAATCATTACGGATAATTTATACTCAATCATTTAATTTAATGACTCATATATTAGGTTATTTACATTTTTTTCATTTATCTATTGAAAACTGAAATATGAATATGAATATATGATGCTGATTCCTTATGACTCACCTATATATATATATATACATAGGTGAGTCATAAGGAATCAGCATCATATCAATGATATGCAAATATTCAGCTTTAATGGATACAAATATTGAAACGTTTTATGAAATTGCCGAAAACTTTATATATAATTATCGAAGTTATATATCATATAGCTTCGACAAGTTTCTTATGCCTAAATATAATATATTACTCTATTTATATAATGTGAATAAATTATTGGGGACATCATGGCTGAGCAACTAGCACTCTGGCGAGCAGTACCATAGATTTCGGGTTAAAGTCCCAGTTGCGCCATGGATGTTTATAGTGGTTCGGAATCCACTTTAAACTGTAGGTCCCAGTCTAACATGGTTGTAGAGCATTGGGCATACAGCTGACAACCCCAACCCGTAAAAGCAAAGCATCTCCCGTCTCGAAATTTGCCAGTAGCAGACGGCCTTGATCCACCTTAGAGATGTTGAGCCAATGATGATGTTGAGATAAAATATTATCAACACTAACATGTATCTGTAAGTTATTATAAATGTATAAGTGTATCTTTATATTCATGATTCCCCTATTTTAAAATACAGAGTAAATCAAAATATTTTATCTAATTGTTGATTATAATATTCTTGTATACAAATGTTAAGCAAATCATAGATGTTCGACGGAGAGCGACATATAAAGTATGCAAAAAAATAAATTTCCTTTCATAATGAGTATATTTGTTTTAATTAATGTTTACTGGAAATATTGATAGGCCCTGAGGCCGAGTGGTCCCACAGTGTTCGAGATCCGGAGATGACATGGATTTTTGTAGTGGTTCGGAATCCATTTTAAACCATAGGCCCCGGTCAAATAGGACTGCATAGCTTTGGGCGTAGGGCTGACAACCCTACCCAGTAAAAGAAAAACATCTCCTTTCTCGAAATCTTCCAGTTTGCAGACCACCATGGAACTGTAGCGCTTGATAATGATGAAAATATTGATAGTAAGTATATCGCATTGTCAATTATAATATGAATGCATATTTCTACAAATGAGACCCATTTATATGCTGGATGGCAATTTCAATAAAAGTCGTCCATTAATAAGCACCGTGAATAACAATTTAACAATTGTCTAACATTCTTGTAAATTGCCCTTGTTGATCAATCATAACAGACATTTGCATGATAAGGCTGTTCTTCCTCCATTTAATAATCTATTATCACTTACTTCAGACATATTTCCATGTAAAATATTACTTTAAAAGCCTTTTAGAGATTGAGGGACATGATTTATATCCTCTACTCAGTTAATAGCAAATGTTATGAGCTAAAGGAAATGTACGGTATCATTAATTGCATGGTAAATACGAGACGGTCAATGTCCGCAATGTTTACTAAGTATTAGTGGCCGTCTTTAATCTTAGAGTACAATGGCTCCAACTATTAAATATGGCTATATATAGTTCAGTACTACTTTCTTAGTTAATTTAACTAGATAAACCTCAAAATGGTAATATAATTAGTCATTTAATCACTTTTTTCAACCTCATTTCGTCATTTTTCATCAATGATTAATGTGTACTGAAAAAGTAAAAGCTTAAACTTCTTTTAGTTATTTTCTTCTACATTTTTGTAAATGGAAAAATTATGTTATTAATTGAGTAATTTTTCTAGTTTTTTTTTTTATTTTTGCAAATATTTTAAAGGTAAAATATAGATAAATATACATTTAGATAACATTTTTAAAGGGACGATGGAGAAGTTTAATGGAAAATATATTAGATTTCCGATCTAGCGAATCTGTATATATCAAGTCAAAGCGGCCGAAGGACCAATAGATCAGCGCTCTCGGCTTGCGTACCATAGGTTTCAGGTTTGAATCCTGGCGGTGGTATGGATGTTTCTTAGTGGCTAGGAATTCAAGTTAAATTGTAGGTTCCGGTCTAATTAGCAAATTAAAGTGTGCAAAACATGACTTTAGAGCGACAAATCAAATCAAGTCGAATGATACCTTGATGTTTACTGTATAAAGGCACGATAAATTCATTGTGAGGAAGGTATATTCATTGGGATTGATAAAGAGGGCTTGTAGCGAAATATCTCAAAATTCTGTACTCAGCGATGGTCGTCCAAAATGTCGGTATTTCTAAGTAGTCCAATATCAAAATACAATCAGAAACATTATTTCTTGATGAATCTGAATGGGACTCATTTATTAGGGACTCATTAACATAATCATTTATTAGTATTACTATTATTATTTAATTTTTATATTACACAACAACTCATTTTTTTAAGATCAACAATCTACATAAAAAAAAAAAACTTTTTCAATACAGTGTGATACTTATATATATATATATACATGTGTGTGTGTGTGCGTGTAGATAGATAGATAAATATATTAAATTTTTAGAGATGTAAAATAGAAGTAAATTTTACCATGATACATTATTACCAATATTAAGGGAAAATTAATAATAGTACCTGAAGAATATTCACCAGTAAAACGGCAAAAATGTAGTTGATTTATAGGTATAACCAGTTTAAACACGATATTTACATAGTTCTCTTACAATATGGAATTAATACCTCCAAATGTTCCATCTATTTTCACACTTTTCTTCTTGCCCAACAAAAAGAGTTATCTGATTTCACATTTATGTAGTACTTGTCGAACATAGCTATGCAAGTTTTCCGTATAGTTTCAAATCAAGTTTTTTAAATCCTAAACTTAACGCACTATCCATCTGACTACGAATACTAATCTATATTTCTTTAACATCTATATGATTTCCATAAAAATTTTCAAAGTCTATATATAAACAGGGGGCCTGATGGCCGAATGGCTAGCGCTCTGGCGTTCGGTACCACAGGTATCGGGTTCAAATCCCGGCGTTGCCATGGGTGTTTGTAGTGGTTCGGAATCCACTTTAAGCCGTAGGTCCCGGTCATTATTAGGATCCTAGAGCGTCGCGGGGCATTGTTACTCCGCGTCCGTATTTTCAAGTTACACGCGCCCTCTGTGTAATGCAAAGTGAGTACGTCTGTGCAGCGCTTGCCTTAAGGCATCCAAGACCAAGCTGTCTAAGTGTTTGCCAGCTGCATTAGAAAGAAAATACATAAACAATTGTAATACATATTAACAAATTATTTGAATTTGTGTATATCGTTTAATAAAATACAGTTACTGCAAGCTTATTGACAACCACTTTAACCAGTAAATCCTAATTTATTATGACCAGTTAACAATCTGTAATTTCAACTAGAAACAAAACTTATTGAAAATCGCCAAAAAATGAACAGGAAAGAGGAATGAAACTTGAAATAGGGCAAAGATCAATCATTCAGCATAGACAATTATAGAAATAAAAGAATTGGAAATAAGTACCTAGAAAAAATAATAAATTATATTTTTGATTCACACAGCCCAATTCTGTAGGCAATAAGGATATGTCGGAATCACAGGTAAGAATGATTTTCAATTGGAATAAAAAGAGTCGATAAATAATTTTCGAAAAATGTCGCATTAACACTAAATTAAGTTCTTGAAAGGAAGACAAACTTGACGAAGAATCATTTCTACGTAATTGTCCGTTCCAAAACAAACTAAACTTCCGTGAAGCAATTGGTAGATTAGTTTTTCATACATATTTCATGCGCTTATGGGATGCAAAGATAATATTTACGTGTGAGTATTTTTTTATAATTAATATTGCATGCCCAGTCTAGGAAATATGTTATAAGAAATGTATAAGGTAATGGATCTCAATTACATGTTTTATTTATGTAATCACCGTGCATATCATTAAAGGTAGGAAGAAAGATATGAAAGTCACCATTCGTCCTTGACACCAAACTTGCTAGTGCTTTTTTCCCCCTTTTTAGTATCTTTTGTCTCTGTTACTTGTAAGAACAGTTTCAAATAGCAGGAAATAAAGAAAAAAATATTTTTAAATTATATTCAACCTTTCATATCAATGCTGGCGTATGATTTCAATAATGATTGATATATCGGAAATAATAATTCGAAAATTGTTCGTGATTAATTTTTCATGATGGAATTTTAACCAAATATTAATAATTTATAAGTTTATGTTATGTATGATTATTTCTTAGAACTTCTATTTTTTTCAATTTTTTCTTCATTGTTATCGAGTTTAATAGATGTGTATTACATAATTTTAATACTAAAAATCATAAATATTTACACTTTTTGCGTTAATAATATTATAAGAATAAATTAGGCAATCTTTCTGCCATAAAAATATTACAGATGTACTATCCTTTCCAGAGATGTAATGAAACATTTTAAGTGCAAGTTAATTAGTAGAAAAACCAGCAAGATTTTTATGTTTTTTTGGATCTCGAATTGTAAAACATTTTAAGTTAAAGAAATAAAAAAGAATGTTATAAAATATTCTGTTTGGAGAAATCTACATAAAACTAATTAAGATTTTGTAAATAATCATGAAATCAGTTAATTAATAATAATAAAGAAATTTGTAATTAAGTTTTTATCTTTTGGAAAAAATTGCACACTAACTGGTCTTTCCAAAGCCAATTAAAAATGTACATATAAATACATTCGTATCTGTGCTGTTAATATCTTTATCATCACAGTAATGCTATTTGTTAACTTGGGGAGATATATCAAAGTGGCATCTGTACATTAATTTCTTTTAAGATATCAAAATCTATCGTACAATATTCTGTAGATTAAATTAAATCAATCAAGAATGACAATATTTTGAGAACCTTGAATAAAGTGTAATTTTTTAAATATAATAAAGAATTACTCGAATACATTTGTACTCCATTGTAAATTTTTTAGAGATATTGTGAGAATATAATAGACTTCAAAATAATAGAATTACCTAATTAGAAAATTAATAAAACTGAAAAAAGAAAAACATAATGGAAGTAAGCCCTTCGTGTAAAATTTTGTATATGTCTATCCTACAAGTATTGACACGACTTTATAAATATATGCATAAATGAAGGTTCAACGATGTAGATATTTTATCAATAATAATACAATTTTTAGTACTACATTCAGCAGAATTGCCGGAATGCCCTGATTTTAGAATGTTGGATTTTCGAATTGAAGAAACTAAATATAAAATCCGCCAAGAGACCCGGAAACATTTGTTTCTATGCAAGGGATAAACAAGTTAAATCTCTAAGGAAGAATATTCTTTCGAACGTGTCGAAGAAAAGACAAATTGTTGCAAAATGCCAGACGCCACTCTTAGAGATTTTGCTGTAAAGTTCGATGACTCAGTGCGGCTGTTGTTTAGGACCTTATCCTATCTGTTAGAAAATCTGAGAAATTATAAATATATTACCTAAATCTCTCCGTAATGGCAAATGATTTTAGGTAAAACAAGTCAGGTATATGAAAAATATTGAAAACATGTTAAATGCATTTTACTCTTGAAAAATAAACAAATCGATTATTTTAAAGTTGTTTTCATAAAAAAGTTTCCATAATGTATTGACACATATGAATTAAATATTTATTAATAAAGAAGTTTCATTTTTCCATTGAAAACGTCCTTTAGCGATTGTCCAATAGTATTACAATAGAATATTTTGCTGACATTATTCTTCGTAAGAGCAGCTGAAACAGGCATCTGTTCTGCATATTCATCAATATTTCTGGGATACCAATTATGACATTAAACGGACCATTAACTTTTCCTCTAGCGGAATGTAGAAATGCGTCTTAATCATTTCAGTAGCAGGGCCGTGGTTCTGTTGCAAAGTACTGTGTAGGAAAACTGAATCCCCTATCAGCATCCTTGCATTCCCTGGTTTCAAAAATGCGATATTTAGTATAGTAGTATGGTATATTTAGTATATATAGTATATTTCAAGTTTTTTGCTTCAAATGTAGGCAGGTGCTCTGTCGGATTTTTCCCATATGACATTCAAATGCTGAAAATTTACCACTAAAAGTCATCTCAGTACATGTCAGTATGGTTACATTAATCTGCCAGACTGTTCGAGGCATAATAACTGGAACAGGTGCTACTCCATATATGTAAAAATATAAATATTTCAGTAATAAATATCAGATGTTAGATGGTGAGAACGTTAGACGTTATTTTAGGATAACCTTTTTTCCAACAAGTACGTAATAACAAAAACTTATCAATTAGCAGACGTAAATTTAAATAAATATGGTGGTACGCTAAATTAAGGTTATTTGCTTTTATTATCGATTTTATTGAAAAATACTGAACGACGGATAAAATTTATAGTTCCAAATATAGATACGAATATCCAATACCGAATACGTGAGCCTGTCCATATGTTTGGATAATGCATGGAGATGGAATAGGCTTTTAAGAGCATTGTTTACATACTCATTGTCGGAACATTTAAAATAATTAACCAATAGTGTTTGAATAATGGTATAAGTTGTGAATTCAGGGAATATTGGATGCAAGGGAATTCCAAGTAGTGATTGCTAAGTTTGAATATAATTCCCAGCATTCTGCCTAACTGATAGAAATAGTTTAAAGACGACATTACGTCCTTTGTGAAAACGTTGGCCAATTACAAGAGCCTCAACATCTAGTGAAGATAGATTTTCTTGTCCATTTCAGCGAAATGTAAAATTAGTGCATTAGCTTCTCATATTTTTCGAAACATTTATTCAGCCACAGAAAAAGCTACTTTCAGGCTTAGAATTGTTATTAAAAAAGGAAAACGGAAAAGGTTCGATTTCGAGAAGGCTTGCTGTTTGCATTCTGTTTAGCATGGTGCAGAAAACACCTGTTCTGATTTGGAGGTTTTTGGATATTCACCGATGTATTCCGGTTACATAACCACTAATAATTGTAAAAAGAGACTGTACCTCCCATCAGTCAATTATGCTAATAAGTCTTCCGCCCGATCATGCATCTATAGTATACCACAACTGCTGTATATAAATTTGTTTTTGTATAATATCAAATTATTTTATACTTAGTTTTACTAGAATCTCTTCGGTTTTTCTGGATATATTCGACTAAAAATAAGGATTCTTTTGATTTTGAACAAAAATTTGTGTTTTAAGTCAAATTTCATATTGAGTAAAATGGAATAATTTTGCCCCAAAAAATATTTATTGTTTTATATTTCACTGTCAAGGCCTGAATGGCCGAGTGGCTAGCGCTCTGGTGCTCGGTACCACATATTTCGGGTTCGGGTTCGAGTCCCGGCGGTGCCATGGATGTTTGTAGTGGTTCGGAATCCACTTTAAACCGTAGGTCCCGGTCTAATAGGATCGTAGAGCGTTGCGGGGGCATTGTTACTCCGCGTCCGTGGCTTATCTTCAAGTTACACGCTCCCCCTGGGTAATGCAAAGTGAGTAACATCTGTGCAGCGTTTGCCTTAAGGCATACACGACCAAGCTGTCTAAGTGTTTGCCAGCTGCATTAGAACAAAAAAAAATATTTCACTGTCAAAATCTAGACTGTCTATTTATAATAAGCAAACCAATGAAAATAAACGCTTTCCGAAACAACCTTTTAAGTTCAACCGTTCTGTTTTTAATTATGGTAGTGTTAGAAATAGCGAAAAAATTCTACCTGGTACTATTGTGCCATAATCAATCATGCCATATATTTTATGCATTGGGGTTAAAAAAAACTTACGCTCATGTACACAACATGTAATCCATTGAAAGGTATTGATAGAACTAAATCAACTTCCGAGTTCCAATTTTTGGGCATATTAACATATATGTGAAAATCCAGTTTGGGAGGATATTTGCATATATGCGAAAATCCAGTTTTGGGATATATTTGAATATTCGTGAAAATTGCGAAAACTCCACAGCAGGCATAATACAAGATTCTTGTACACAAAATGATAATCACCAACCAATCCCTTTAGTTAAAAGTAATTGCATTAAACTCCGTATAATGATATAAATTTAGCCTCTTGCTCTCGAATTGTATACGTAACCATTCAACCACAAAGCAGACGTTCTTCACAATTAATTCTTTAATTCATATAGAAGAGGTTTCTCATTACAGCAATTAAATGAGAAAGACTGAATTTGCCTTTTAGATGTCAATTGGTTTGTATTACTCTAAACATATGCGATTATATATAACAACGTAGTATATATTAACGACGTGTATATATTAACGTAGAGCAAAATTTTTTATAATATGTATAAAAATTCTCAATTTTATATGATAAGTGATTCAATGTCATATTATTATTACGATGCAATTTTCAGTCTTAGACAAACAAAAGTAATTATTTTAATAAAAAAGGTCAAATCTGTATGTAATTTTTAAGCTATGTAATTGTATTTCATTTAGGTAAAAACGATTTTAAAATTAACTTTTTTAATTTAATAACAAATCGAGAGAGTAAGCCTACTTTTTAAAGAATACATTATTAAATATATATCACCACCGTATTCCATTTTAGTATAAACAGCTTCGAACCTAGTGACGTATCATTTACACCACATTCACAGTTTATTGAATTTACAATCTCAATGCTCGGATGCACTAAACGGCTTTTGGAATTTCTCATGTATGATGTAATACGCCTTGATTGAATTATATTCCATGGGCATCCAATTGTGCAGTTGAAGTTCGCACAAACTGACAGCAAAGCCTGTGATTTAGATACACGAGCCGTCGACTTAATTCTTAAATCATTCTCCCGTCATAGTAAAGAGTTTGGTTCATTAAAACAGTAATAAAGATTACGTTTTCATGTGACAATGTCTGTCATAGGTACTAACGGGCTGTGATTTTTATCAAACTAATTTCCAGCTAGGAGTACCTCTCAGAGCTTAATTGCAAACATATATTTATATTATTTTCCCCTTTCTAAATCCTCATTTGCAAAGTTAAAATTATAAGCAACTTTAATTTCAACACTTCAACTATACATGGAATATTATTTCTAGTACACAAAGTGTAACTAACAAAGGAATTCATTAAACTTAAAATTAATTTAATAAAATATAAATAATAATTAATAACGCATAATAATAAAATACATTACAAAAATTATATTTTATACATTCATACATTGTAACTATACGAACTTTTTTTTTTATCAAAATGTGCAATCTTTAATGCTTATGATCTTTACATTTGTATTATAACCTTCTCCTCACAACTTTAGAATTTTTTTCTAATGCAACTGGCAAACACTAAGCCAATTGTCTTAAGGCAAGCGCTGCATTGACATTACTCAGTACCAGGAGGTGCTTGCAGCTTTAAGATAAGCTACGGACGCGGAGTAACAATACCCCCCGCAACACTTTACGATCCTGTTAGATCAGGACCTACGGTTTAAAGGGGATTCCGAACCACTACAAACATCCATGGCACCGCCGGGACTCGAACCCGAAAGCTGTGAGCGCCAGAGCGCTAGCTATTCGGCCCTTCAGGCCCCATGTCTTTAGAATTGAGATACTGATTCAACAAGTTATTTGAGGAAGGTATCATTAATTCGGAACAAACAGCCTCAGATGCCATGTTCGATTAGTTCCAACAATTGCATCTTATATCCTAAAATTCATTAAATAGTCTGCCCGAACCATAAATTCACCTTGTATTTCTCTGTCATAAACTTCGGGTTCTGCTCACCTGCCAGTTTCGAACTCCTGATTTATATGTTCAGTTCTCTAACCACTAGGTCATACACATACCCTATAAATTAACTAATCACAGCTAACAGGTATATATGACTTTTTTAGCTAAAGTTGGCCAATTTCTTTTTCATTTGATTTGTATTTAATTTAATAGTTTCATATTATCCAAGTCATACGATTTGAAGATTGTTAAACAAAAAGAAATAAGTTTTAAATAAAGACAAAACTCTCGACAGTATAAATGTCAATATTATAATACCAAATCTATACTTTTTCTAAAGCAGACTCAATGCTATATAAAATCGAGAAATATACTAAAAACGAAAAATATACTATTATTAATTATATTACACTTATTGATAGAAGTAATAATACATTGAATACACATACACTTAGTCACAAAAGTAAGTATGCAACTCATAGCTTAAGTGAAAAAGCTCTAGTTCTCAAATAAATATAAGAAAAATATTATTTTGGAGAGTGTTGTTTATAGCTTCTGATAAAAAGTCATAAAGTAATGAAAAATAAACCAAATAATTATATTTTAAAAAACTTTAAGAGTAATTTTGTTAACTACCAGTAGAAATTTAAATCACAAAAGTATATATGCACTCTGAATTTTTGACTTTTAAATAGGCTGAATGAAACTTCTCGAGTGTTTTTTCGTATTTTAGTGATAAGTTTAGAAGTTCTGATACAAAGCTTGTAAGTGTGAGCTTTAAGTACATCAACAATTCACCAATGGCTCCAAGTGGAAAAGAATTATCAAAAAGTCTAAAGAATGCAATAATAAAACTCTATAAGGAAAGCAAGTCCCAAAGACAAATCGCTAAAATCATAGGCAAAAGTCCTGCAACAGTGCAAAAAATCATAGAAAAGTTCCAGGCTGAGGGAAATACCCTAAACAAGCCAAGAACAGGACGACAGCCCATTTTGACGGATCGAGAAAGGCGAATTATTGTTGGAAATGTGAAAAAAAATTCGACGATTAGCGCACCAAAATTGACAACTGATGTGAAAAACAATTTTGCGAAGTCATGCAATCCTGGAACAATTCGCCGTGTGTTACGGAAGGCAGGATACCATGGTCGAAATATGCGAAGAAAACCATTTGTTAGCAAAGTGAATCGCAAAAAGAGAATAGATTTTGCAAAAGAAAATGTAAAACAGGACACAAATTTTTGGAATTCCGTGATTTTTTCGGATAAAAGTAAATTCAACATCCACGGGTCAGATGGACACCAAAAAGTTTGGAGGAAAGCAAATGCAGCTCTAGAACCAAAGAACATGAGAGGAACTGTAAAACACGGTGGTGGTTCGATTATGGCTTTGGGGTTGCATGGCAGCAACTAGAGTAGGTATAATCGACGGAAAAATGAATCAATATAGCTATTTGAATATTTTAAAGAATAATCTAAGCCAAAGTGCTTCTAAATTGGGACTCGATGGACTTCACTTTCCTCCTTCACTCCTTCACTTTCCAACAAGATAATGATCCCAAACATACTGCTCGGGTTGTTCGGGAATGGCTGCTATATCACGTGCGAAAACAGCTAAAAACCCCACCGCAGTCACCTGATTTTAATCCCATTGAACACTTGTGGGATTATCACGATCGCCAAATTAGAAAGCAAGAGATCAAATTTAAGAATGATCTAAAAAAATTGATTAATTTGGAGGAGTGGCAGAAAATACCATCTTCTGTCACTCAAAATTTAGTAAAATCAGTGCCATCTAGATTGAGAGCTATTATAAAGGCCAAAGGCTATCCAACAAATTACTAATTTTTTTGAAAAATTGTAAAATTTGCAATGTTAATGTCTTTGTTTTTGTTTGCATACTTACTTTTATGATGTAAATTACATCCTATTTTAAGTTAAGCTCATTTTTCTAATTAAATATTTGTATTTTTTTAATTACTTTTCATTTTGTTATTAAGTTCGACTTGGCTGTAATCGAAATAAATCGTTAATTTGAAAACTCTAATATTGTAGGTCTGTTTTTTTCCATAGGACATCATCACATACGCTCTGCATACTTACTTTTGTGACTAAGTGTATTTAAATATCGCAAGGTTTCATTTGTCGCACAAGTGTCATTTTTTTGCACACTTTAGACTAATTAGACCGGTATCTACAGATTAACGTGGATTCCGAACCACTAACAAACAGCCATGCCACCGCCAGGATTCGAACCTGAAGCTTGTGATACTTGTGGTCAGAGCGCTATCCAATTGGCCATCAGGCCGCCAAATAGGTCAAGGAGCGAAATTCAAGCGATGATTCTTGTACAACTGTTGTAAGTGGAGCTGTGTACGATCTTTAAGAAAATGTAATTAAACATTTCAACTAAATCTAATCAAACCAAGTTGAAGTATATAAAAAATGCATAAAGTATTTAAAATATGCATGACAGAAATAAAATTGTAGTTCTCACACAATACAATAACATTAACAGGATGTTTAATGAATTAAATGCACGCGATACTTCAATTTTACTAATACACTTTTTATTTCTTAGCAAAGAATCTCAACATAGGCTAAAAGATGGATATTTCAATTTTAGTACAGAAAAAATCCCCGTAGAATTAGCTAGAAAGTTTTATTTTTTAAATATCCATGGCATATATGATTCACATATCAATGTCGGGTTCCTGAAATAGCTTATAATCTACGGCATATGCAAATTGAATTATTGTATTGCATGCTGACTTCCTGAATAATATCACGCAATGTTGAAATTTTTATTTAATTTATAATTTATTCATTCGCTGTGGATTTGCGATTTCTACATTTTGCGTTTGTAGTTCACTATTTTGAAGCAACGAATTAAAATAAGTTAAGCTGTGTGTTGTTTTTTAAACATAATATGCGTTTTTTCTATTTCTAAATATTTTCTCAAATTGTGTGAAGTTTCAAAACATAGATTAAATTATAAGAATTGATTGCTATACATTTTTACCTTCATTATTGCTGTTCAGAAAAATTCATTGACAGCACTGAGGATCAATGCTTTATTCAGATAGCATTGTTCCTTTCATAGATTATGGAGCTACATTTGTTTGCCTTATCTGATAAAAGTCTAAAAACGCAAGAGTGTTCCGACTTTTGGGTCATTTTAAGTATTAATTAAGATCACGATCTTTGAAACGATCGCATATACTCGTATTATAACCCGAAACCTATGGGACTGAGCACCAGAGCTGGGACATCAGTCCCCATATATATATATATATATTATAAATTATTGAAATCACATAATAAATTAGAG
The DNA here is from genome assembly GCA_021605075.1 of Caerostris darwini. Classification (NCBI taxonomy): domain Eukaryota; kingdom Metazoa; phylum Arthropoda; class Arachnida; order Araneae; family Araneidae; genus Caerostris; species Caerostris darwini. Next base: position 55,886 of record BPLQ01013901.1, on the reverse strand, counting down.
TGAATTGTGAAAAGAGGATTGACAAGGAAGGGACAATTCAGAAAAGATTCAGTTTGTATAAAAAAATGCATTTTAGAATTCGTTACACAAGAATTTCCCCATGCATCCATGTTATTCTCAGCAAAATTTTAATATTCCTATGAAACGTTTTAGTTAAGAAATTTTTTTTCAATATTTTAAAATATTTAATATAATCAAATATTTCAATTAATTAATTTCTAGAAAAGAAATGATAATATAAATATAATTATTTCTTTCCATACATAGATCACCATATTGTTCAATGCCATAAAAATATAGGAATAAATAAATATAATAAAATATTTTATCCCCACTCTTATTTTTTATACATATTTAGGTGCATCATGAATTGGTTAAGCTGCCCTTCCCAAACACAGATCTCTGGGAACACATGTCAGCAGGAGAAGACCAACCGTAATCGTTTTTATTGATTATTTCCGAGTGTGTCAAACACTCATCTAGTCATCTAGATAACTAGATCTCCCTCCCCTACAGCAAACAGCACGTTTTGAATCTGATTAACAGGTGATTTCGGAGATCTACCCGATCTTATTCGATAACTAAAAAGAGTTTTGCGAGCAACCCATTAGGCGATCTTCTACCAAATCAATCAATGTCAAGATTGCATAAGAGCCAGAAGCGATGTAACCCTTGACTGCTATACATAGTACTGCTATACTGCTATACTGCTATACATGTACTGCTATACATAGTCCTGCCTCATAAATGAAGCATCTCCCTATTTGAAATTTTTTCTTCCGATACACCTACATTACATCTACTTATTTTTTGCCATTTTTGGTTTAAAGTTAGTTAAAAAAAATGTCAATCGATAAATATTTGTTTGTTATTTATAAATATTTTTTCGAATAAAATTTGAATTTTTCATACAATTTTCTGTTTTTATACTTAAAAAAAAACAAGTAATTCACTTATTTAACAACATAGAATTAAATATAACTTGCTAAAACACTGGCAGTGATTATTTACTAAAATATTGCCAGTGAACGATGAGATTCATTTATTTATCTCACGTTCCATTTTGGTTTTACTCAAAAATATATCTACGTGACAATATACTTTTTCTTATTTTCTATATTTTACATCATGTCTTCTCCATGAATCCATTTTGAAAGTACATTATACAAACATTTCAAATATTACTCTGTTGTGATGAGACATCATTTTATATAGACAGACACAGTGTAAGGAAAAACAGTAATAATATATCGCGTCTAGCATCTAATAGGCGTCTTTTCTTAGCAAAGTATGTTGCAACTTTATGGATTATTAAAATATGTGACAGCAAAACTCAAGCAAATAAATCATGTCTGCTTAGTAAACTTCCCCATGCATGGTAATCATTTCTTATATAAATGTTCATATGCAACCCTTGTTCGTGGATAGTGAATCCTTACATGATATGACACATTTTCGATAAGTTCACGGTTGCAGTTTTTTAAAAATTGTTGACTTAAAAAAAAGAAGCTTAAATATAAATAATTTCTCTCTTTAAATCATTAAAAACCATGTGCTTATAATTTCACAAAGACTTTATAACATACTTAAATTTATTTTTAAATTTAATGTGATTAGTTAATTAAAAGATAATTGTTTATAATATTTAATTAATAAATCTATAAAAAATAAAATATTAAAAACATTTGATAAATAAACAACTGAGTTGACAAACGTTAATTGCAAAGATTACGACTCGTAATTTAAGAAACGATTTAGTTATTTTAATACATCTTAAGTTAAATATTTTTTAATATTAATAAGCATATTTTTAAATTACTAATTACTTTAAATTTTAAATGTATTTTAAAATTTAAAGTAATTAGTAATTTAAAAATAGTTGCTTATTAATATTTAATTAATAAATCTATAAGTGAATAAATTATTAAATACATTTGATAAATAATACCCTGAGTTGACAAATGTTAATTTCAAAGATTACGATTTAAGATACGATCTATTTATTTTAATGCATCTTCTGTTAAATAATTTATTTTTCATACCAATCCAACAAGTAGTTTAAATTTGAAGGATTTTAATTATTTAATTTGTAGTAATATATGCATCTATTAGTTAACAATACGAAGTCTTTCTTAGAAATAATTATTTTTAAATATTTTATAGATCAATTTTTTTTTCTCCTAAATAATCTAATCAAATAAACATATGGAGAAATTTTTAATGTACAAAGTCCAAATAATAAAACTTATATACCATTATATTTAAATAATGTAATTTTTGGTTACGTATATACAGTATTATTGAAAGAATCGATATTGTTAAAGCAAAAATTGAATGAACTTTATAGAACAAATGTTTTTGTTTCAAATTGCTTATTGAAAATTTAATTTAACTATATAAATAACACACCCGAAAAAGAATATTTACTATTTAAAGTACATGGTTCTAGAATATTAAATTTTGAGATTAACACAATTCTATTTTATTTTTATTGATACTTAAAAAAGATAATTAATCGAAGTTATTAATAAATAACTATTTTTCACTGATATTGATTTTAAACAATGAGCAGTTCTAATAAATTGAAATATCTAAGAAAATCTATACCAAAACCTGTACTATACCAATATTTTTTTTTCTTAATATCAAAATTTTTTTTTCTTAGATATTTCAATTGATATAATTCAGTTTAATATTTTTATGTAATAAGAATCGAAAAAATAAATGCATAAGCACGTTAAAAATTAATTGTTTTAAGTAATTTAAGTTTTCAGGCCGTATTCCCCATATACCATGGTTTGTACAACATTAATTTAAACTGTCAAAATTAAATTAAGACAACATTGAAAAAGAAAAGAAAAACTTACCGATCAATACTCATTGCAAGGATGGTGAAGACAGATGTAGAAACTGTGAGATTGGCAAGAAAGTTACTAACCACACAGAAGATTTCGCCAAATGGCCAATGACTCTCAAGCATGAAGACAAAGTTAAAAGTTGCATTTCCACTAGCAAGAAGAAAGTCAGCAACAGCCAAGTTCAGCAAGAAGAGGTTAGTTATTGTCCTCATGCGTCTATGAGCCAAAATAATCCATACCACTATAGCATTTCCTGCCACAGCTATCGTTATCATGGTCCCAAAGAGAATTGCCCATAGAGCTTGTTGTTCCCATGGCAACATATATGGGCGACTTATTAGGGCACCTGGTACATAGCGTCCCAAGCACTGAGCCCAGTCTTTGTCCTGGTTCTCACCATGGACTTCAGTTTCATTTACACACTTCGAAACATTGTATCTTAGGGTTGGATCTCTGAGGTAGAGTTCCAAGAGATCAATTTCTTTTGGTTGAGAATTACCCATTGTTTTTAGTCAAATTATGGGTCTATTTTAATCACAAAAGTTTGAAAAGTTCTCACAAAGAAGAGCACCACTTTAAAATATTTTTCCAATCCATTTAAAAAGTATTGCCACATATATCTTTTAAAAAATTAATTTTAGTTATTCCGTCATGCATCGGTTAAGATTTAAGAATTAAAGTGACAATTGAAAATATTTTGATGATAATTTAATTTTATAATCTAAATAAAATGACTGCAAATTTTAAAAGCAAGTTAAATAAATCAGCGTCATATTGACTCAAATATACGTAGCGGAAAATGTAAAATATTTTTTTAAATAAAATTTTTTTTTTTTTTTTGAAAATTACAAAATTTTTTAATGTATTATTTTATGCAAAAATTGTATATTATTTATTTAATATTTTTTTTTATTTATATAACGGTTTAAAGTTTTATAAGCTTAACAGATTAATTTCCGGATATTAGTCAATAAAATAAACTGGATATTTAAAAAGTACATATTTTTTAAAAATAAATTATAACTAAACAGCAAAAAAATTTTAAATTATATTTTTTAAAAACAAATTTGAAATATATTTTAATTAAATATTGAACAATCAACTTTAAAAAGTTTGTACATTAACTTCTAGAATGGATATTACTTATTCCAAAGTTTTACGTTTAAAAGTGCACAGATGTTTTAACTTTTACAGAACTGTCATTAACACAGAAAAATCCATTGAAATATATCCCTGCACGCAGATCAAAAAAGAGTATTCAGAACTCTCTCAAAAGGCAATTAACTCACTCGATTAAATTCATCGGAAAAGTTTCTAACTCTCGCCTGCCTTCATTCAGAGGTGAGGTTTCAGCTCGTCCGCCTTGTTTGACGTGTCTGCTGTGACTGAGGCTAGAAGTGAATGGAGTTTTTCCCCGCCACCACCTCACATGCGCTGTGAGCGTGAATTGCAAAGAAAATTGCGCTGGACTTCTCATACTTTCTGCCGATCTTACTCGCCGAAAATGCAATACTAGTGACGAAAATAATAATAAAAAATGGCTCTCTTCATTTATTAAAGTTTTGTGTTGTTAATTGTTTTGGAAAACAGTCCTATAAAATAACTAGGCTTCAATTTCAAAGTTTCTATTGTAAATTAAATTTTTAGTTCAGGAATTCCTATATATATGGCTTTCTGCTGATTTTACTTAATGACCTTGCAAAACACTTTACGAATATAAAAATGGGTTAATTATAATTTATAACAGTTTAGTATTGTTTGTTTGTTTTTAAACACTTAAATTTCATGGAAAATAAAATGTTACATGCACAGGCATCAATTCCAACTGTGTTTGAGTAACGGTTCAGGAATTCGTATATATGTAGCTTTCTGCTGATTTTACATAATGGCCTTGCAAAACACTTTACAAATATAAAAATGGGTTCTTTTCATTTATAACAGTATTAGTTGTTTGTTTTAGTATTGTTTGTTTGTTTTTAAAAACTTAAATTTCATGGAAAATAAATAGGATACATACACAGGCATCAATCCCAACTGTGTTTGAGTAATGGTGTTTTTTTTTATTTTTATTTATTTATTTATTTTTTTTATATTAATCATATCTCATACTCCTTACAAATGTAAAATAGAACTCCGGAGTAAAATCAATTGGTTTTTGGGCGTGCTCTATAATAATAATAATGGTGTTAAAAAATTATGGTTTTATTACAATTTAATATTATTCGGATATTCCACGTTTGTTACGTCAGGAATAATTTTATATGCTAGAAATACTATGGCAGAATACATATAACAAGTATTATGCTAGGAATACTTGTCAGTATCTCTTATAACTCCAGTAAAATTCACATTTTAATTTCTTTATTGTTTTCATAAATACATTTATTATTTTCTATATATTTATAAATAACCAGCATACAAATTTTTTAGGAAAATTAAAAGAAAAAAAGAAGTGGTTCGCTTCATTTAATATATTTTTTGTTGCTGACTGTTTTGGTAAACAGCTTAAATTTCAAGGAAAAACATGTGCTGCGTAATATACGCCTTAATTCTAAAGTTTCTACTGTAATTTAGATTCGAGTTTAAAAATTCCTATATATATTTAAATTTATGTTATTCTTGTTTCACACGAGCTTTCTGCTGATTTTGCATGCTACGAATGCAAAACTCGTTACGAAAATAGAAATGAATTCTTTTTATTTATAACAGCTTAGTATTGTTTGTTTGTTTTAGAAAATCTAAATTTTATGGAATATAAATATATCGCATATATAGGCACCAATTCCAACGTGTCCACAGTGTTCGTCACGGAATCTTTTTTTTTTATTTTTTACTTTAGCGTATATTAATCGTATCTCACATGCACAACAAATGTAAAACAAAATTTCGTAGTATATTCAATTGTTTTTTGAACTTACTCTCCAAAATTAACAGTGGTGTTAAAAAATTATGCTTTTGCTGCAGTTTAATATTTTGTTGATATTATGCATTTATTACGCCAGGAATAATTTTAAAAATAAAAATACTATTCCAGAATTGTCAATATTTTTCATAACTCGACTAAAATTTAAGTTAAAAATATTTTAATTGCTTTGTTATTTTAATAAATATATTTATTATTTTTTGGAATATTCATAAATTAACTCACTAACAAGAAAAAAGTATATCGGACTTATGATTTTCTTCTTCACTGAAATTCCATTAATATTCATTGAAGTAAAAAAAAAAACTATTATTTTTACATTTTACTCCTTTTAAGAGATCTTCGAAACTGAACTAAAATACATTATGAGTGTAAAAAAAAAGTTTTAATAACAATCATTATCTAACGCGTGTCCTATATTTATGTTGTATTCAACTTTGATTTCATTTAAAGAATTTTAAAAAAATTTATTTCACATTTATTTTTGTTTTTCAATGTGCTTTAGGCCAGATCTGTAGAGAAAAATTACGTTTTTATTAATGTATGTGTATTATTCTCACATAATAATGTTCAAAAAGTTTAATTATGCAATTAAATATCATTCATTGATTTTCAAAAACAAAATATCAGCTTCAGAAGCACTTAGATACATTCAGATTCAGAATATATAAATGTGCTTCATTTATAAGTGAATTTTGTTAGAATATTTATGAGATCACTTATTTTTTCATTCAAATATGTGTGCAAGTATAAATTGTAAAGCAAACTGCACTGATAAAAAAAAAAACCTTTTTGTAACATATTAAATTAAAATGTATTCATTTAATATAGTTTTATATTTTAGAAGTCGTAACACGTTGTCCTATTTGAAGGTAAAAAAAAAAAATGCGTAAAGAAACAATTGTAATACTCCATTGTTTCCGATGTAATTCAATTAATAGCGATGTAATAACAGGTCAATAATTTGCTATTTTTTGTATCATATATTATTTGACCACTGAACAGAATTATGTTGATTTGAGATATTGCAATGCTATATTAATACAGATATTCGATAATGTTATATTAATATAGATATTCGATAATGTTATACGAATACATATACTCTATAAGGTTGTTTAGATTCATATACTCGATAATATTACATGGGTGCTTATATTCTATTTATATATATATATATATGGATATTGAGGAAGATTTTTAATCTAAAATTTGTTTAATTACATTTAATAGTTAACGATTTTTAATCATATCCAAGATTAGATTAAATTGTAAAATATTACAATTATATAGACACGAAATTTTTCACTTACGAGAAAGTTTCCTTATGTCATAATATAACTCAGGTCTGACATAGGTTTAAAACATTTACTTCTTATTTTTAAATTAATTTATGTTTTAATATTTCTAAATTAGATTTAAGACAAAAAAAATGGCAATATAAAATACCATAAATTGATTTAATAAAAATATTCAAATAATGTGGTATTAAATTTTGAATATAATTCAGTAAAATAAAAGTCTTATATTAAAAAGTACACTTCTTTCTATGATACCTTTAACTATCCAAAAGCACCAACAAAAACAGTAGCTAATTAACCTTGTCTTTTATTAAAACAGCTGGGAAAATGTCAATATCATGTTTCTCATTATCCATTCTTCATTCTACAATATTAAAAGGAAGTTAATGAAGTCTTGGTAAGATATTTCACCTTGTTCGTGTTCAATTATTCTTTCTTATACTAGAAATATCGATTTCTAGTTTAAATTTTCAAAATTTCTGTACGTATTAATAAATGAATCTGTACATTTTAATATTAGGTTTTGGTTATCATTAAGTGTTGATAGCCTTAAGTACAGTACCGTAAAGTATATTATAAAATAAGTTAATAAGTGAAATTTAAAAGGCATTGAAAATGTGAAATTCAAAATAGAATGTCCTAAAAAATCACCTTTGCATTATTGGAACATAGATATACAACAATATAGTTTCCTATTATAATTGTTTAGAATTACTGTAAATTAAATAGCGTTTAATAAAATAAATATTTAGAGAAATTTAAAACTTTTTGGAGAAATAATCTTCTAATTATCAAATAATATTATGCAGAATTAATCAGTAAATAATTATCCTCAAATAATAAAGTAGACAATTTATTTTCATATAACACTCTATACATTTTTACCAATGGCTTTCAATAATTAAAAAGCATTTATTTGCTTAAAAGTTTATTTATTTTATGAAATAACTTCAAATTTTTGTTACCAAATATTTCTTAAAAGCCATATAATTCATTTAAGTAAATCATTTCTTTTTATACTTGTTAGATAAAAAGGAGTATCAGAAGCTTAAAAAAACCCACCGATTTTCCTAATGGTTTAAACTAAAAATATTTTTTGGTTATTTTTTTTTTCTTTTTGGAATAAATCCAAAAATGTATTTTTAGCATCAAAAATCCAATCGCAAAGTTTTAAAAAAAGTTATCGAAACAAATTCTTGACCATAATAAATCAATTTTAAAATATATTTCTTTTATTGGAATTTATTTTAACACGTAAGTTCAAACTATATGTTATTATCATGAAATAAGTGATATGATAGTTAATAAGTGATAGTGAAGCAAGCTTTCAGCCAACTACAAGAAAACAACTTGCTTCTTAAAATACACTTCATGGGATAAATAGAAAATACTAAAAGAAATGAGGGCTGTTTTATTTATTTATTTCGTTTTATAAATTCAACAGTCAACAAATAATAATGAAATTCTGTATCAATTCACCGAAAGCTGTCAATTAAGTTCAAAGTTTCTGAATATATATATATATATATATATATATATATATAAAAAAAAAATAAAAAAAAAAAAAAAAAAAAAAAAAAAACATGAAGTTTTGTATTTTGAAAACTTTGTAATTTTCAGTTAAACATAAAAGAAAAAAAAAACTTGAGTATAATGAATCCAAATACACGTTTAAATTAAACATAAAAACACATAAAAACCCCTTGAAAATTCATTACAGCATAAAAACCACGAGAAAAATTTTGAAAGTAATTCATCATTGAAAAGATTGAATAAAGAAATACTTTCCCATCTGTAGTTGTTATTTTAAATATTGTATATCAACATTCATCAAATAATAATGAATTTCTGTATCATTTCACTGTAAACTGTCAATTAAGTCTATTTTCTGTAATCTATTTAAAAAAAAAAAAAATAAATAAAAAAATGAAGTACTGCGTTTTGAAAACTTTGTAGTTTTCGGTTAAACATAAAAGAAAAAAAAATTGAGTATAATCAATCGAAATACACATTTAAATTAAAAATAAAAACACATTAAACCACTAGAAAAACCACAACAACATGAATACCATTAGAAAAATGTTGAAAGTAAGTAATCATAGTTATAAAAAAGAGTGAATAAATAAATACTTTCCCATCCTTAGGTGTTATTTCAAATATTTCTCCCATAAATCATAACACCTAAGACAAAGAAAAATTTGACCTTGGCCTTTAATCTGTAAAAACAATATTATTCTGGGTTGATATCTTATAATAGAACAGTTTGACATCATTAATTATGTAACACAATAAAAAAGCATGCAAAAAATTTATCCATTAATGAGGTGAGCCGCTCGGTTACAGATAAATGGATTCCATAACATTCAGCTATTTAATAAATAAAGCTGCGAAAGTAAATCAGCTGATGATTTTTTTGGAACTAACTGAACTATTAATTAACTTCCATTATTTTTCGCAAAATCATTAATACATTCATTGTCATAAAAAAAGACAATGATTAATGAATGGTTCAATAATAAATATACCAAAACTTTTTGTATTGTATTTTTACAAATATATTTTTATTTTTGTCTTTATTTAGTAAATATACTTTAATAGGAGATAGAAATTCAATAAAAATATTGAGACAAACTTAAAAGTAATTTACTTGGCCGTTTCCATTTTTTTTTTTTTATTTCTTTTAGAACTAAAATTTAATTGATAAAATTATAAGAAAAATAATTACAACAATTGCACTGAGTAGAAATAATTTTTATAATTCATTACTTCGTTGTGGACTTAGGTCATACACTATTAGTACTGCAAATATTTAGCAGATGTTGTGTATGGAGGTAAACTGCCTTTCTGCATTCATATTACATCATCCTGTGGTCTAGAGCAGGGGTCTCCAAACAATGGCCCGCGGGCCAAATCTGGCCCGCCAGTGTCATCAATCCGGCCCGCGACAGCGAATAGTTTATTGTTGCTGTAATAAGTTGGATAGGTGTAATACTCCAATTACTGCGATCGCGAAGTGAGTGGAATACACCAAAACGTTCTTGAACCAATGAGATATTTGCGAATGTTTAATTGTTACTGCACTTTGACACTATTAGCGCCATATGTTAGCGATAAAGGATATTACCTACCTATTTCCGCTTTTAACCACTAGATGTCGTCAAGTGCCATGGTCGTATCGATATACACAATAGTAATTGTAGTAATTGAACCAGATAATTTAGCAAGCGTATACTCAGCGACTAGTCTAGAAATTATAGATGATGGCAGAAAAATTAAAACGGTTTTGGCCCTTGGTACTTACTGGACTAAACAGTATGGCCCTAAGGCTGGAAAGTTTGGAGACCCCTGGTCTAGAGTATCCTCTTACATATGTCTAGGGGATTCTTCTATGCAGTCTCGCATCGTATACTTCTCGTAGAAGGAGATACACATTATCTTCTAGTATAACCCAAAAGCCATCAAATCATGCAGATTTGATGTGCCCATCCATCATATAGTTTTAAAACCTTTCGATTTGGTTTGTTAATTTTCGAGTCCAGTTCTCACACTTCAAGAATCCAACGTTTTCTGCTAAATCTCCCGGAACAACGTTTTAAACAAAGATGAATTTCTGTACATAAACTGATGATATAAAAATAAAAAAATATGAAAGAATCATTGCATGTTAATATTAACTATTTAGCAGATGTTGCGTTACTCAGATTTTAGTATGGAAAGAAACTGCATTTTTCACTCATATTACATCAAAGTGCTGTCTAGAGAATCCTCATGTATGTCGAAGTAATTCTTCTATAAAATCTCGTATATTCGTAGAACGAGTTAGACAATCTCGTCTACTATAACCTAAAATGAAGCTTTCAAACGTGCAGATTTGACGTAACCATCCCTCAAAGAGATTTAAAAACTTTCGATTTGGTTTCCCTTATTAATTTCCGTGTCTAGTTCTCATTTCCACAATCCAACGTCCTGTCGTAAATCTCCTGGGAGCATGCTTTGGACAAAGATGAATTTCTGTACATATGCTGATAATATAACAATACAAAATAAGAAAGAATCATTACATGTTAATATTAATTGTTTAGTAGATTTCAGTATGGAGGGAAACTCCTTTCTGCATTTAATTATATCGCACTGGCGTCTAGAGTATCCCCTTTCGTATGTCTAAAGGATTCTTCTATACATGTTCGTATCGTACACTCCTCGTAGAATGATATATGCATTCTGGTCTGCCATAACCCAACAGGAAACATTCAACATACAGATTTGACATGACCATCCTTCATACAATTTGTGTACGTTTGTTAATTTTCGAGGCGAGTTCTCATACTACTACAATCAAACGTTCACTCCTGGGACCATGCTTTGGACAAATATGAATTTCTGTTCATATTTGGATAATATAGCAATGGAAAATATGAACAAATCATTACATGTAAATATTAACTATTTTTCTTCCAACTCTAGAAATATTTCCAATTGCTTTAGCACGTTAGATGCGAAAAATATAAATAAAATCATACCGTAACAAACTTATTTTTGGTATCATATTATTTTCACGTGAATTAAATTGAATGGAACTTCATATAGCCTATATTCCCTGTGTTACTAACATGACATTTACAGAATTATGTTCCAATTTCGCGCTTCACATAACTCAATAATAATGTCCTTACAACTGTTGGAAGTGGATAGTGAATCCGTAAATAAAAGTTGACCATAAATCTTATCTCTATTCTCAGGGCATTCTTCAATTTCTTCTAAATCTCAGACCATCCGCATTCTATTTTGGTTTATATATATATATATATATATATATATATATATATATATATATCCGAATCCAGATATTTTTCTAGGAAAAGCAAGATCACGTCACAGCTACGTCACAGTAAGCCTTGCACCACTTGCACTTGTTCACATAAGATTTTGTTTTCTGCTTTATCACCAGAAATAAATGTAAAAGGTTTAATTTTGGTGTGGGTTTGTTTGTATCTCTTTTATTTGGAAAACATATTTTTTTTTTACTTCGGTTATTATTTTAATCTTTCATCATAAATGTAGTTTATCATCAAATGCGTTGTTTAATTTATCGTCATATGCGTTATTTCATCATAAACGTTGTTTAAGTTATCATCATATGCGTTGTTTAATTTATCGTCATATGCGTTATTTCATCATAAACGCTGCTTAAGTTATCATCATATGCGTTGTTTAATTTATCGTCATATGCGTTATTTCATCATAAATGTTGTTTAAGTTATCATCATATGCATTGCTAAGTTAGAACATGTTTAAAGTCGAATTAACCTTAACATTTGAATTACTTATTAATTCTCAAACACTAATAAAAATCTTACCTTATTATTCAAACAAATATTAAACTTTGTCTAACATATGAATTATTTTGCATCGGGAAACAAATAATTACATTTAAAAAATTCGATTCGATTGGTTATGATATTTTCTTTTCTTTTATTCATTATCCATGGTAGTATCCGCAAAAAAAAGTCTTGCATGTTTGTTAATTGTATAGTTCCAAATTTAAAAAAGTCTCTAACTTGTATGCGACATCAGAAAGCTATTTTGATTACATCGAAAAATAGACTAAAAATACTTTTAAAAAAAAGAAATTTAAAAAAAAAAAAAAAAAAAAAAAAAAGAAAGAAAAAAAAAACTTTTAACTAATTTTCCCAAAATCTTATAATATACTGCGTTATTTCGAACCACATTGGATTGTATGGAAATACATATGTTAAATCCAATATCTATTTCAGTATAGTTAAACTTAAACAGTATAAAATTCACTAAAATCGTGCCAAAGACAGACAAAACAATTTTTCCAAAATTTTATAAAATGCCATAGAAAAATTTGGGATATGTTAAATAATTTATAAATGTTAACATAATCACAAAATCAATAGAATAACTAATGTTTCTTATCCTTATAAATGTTTTTGAAGTTTCAAAATAAAATCATTTCTATATTTTGTTTTCAACATCAAATTATATCGTTTCTAAATATAATCAATAATAATATGAATAAAATTAAAAACAAATACAGAATAAATACAATTATACATGACAAATAAAAAAAAGAAATAACAAAAAGAAATAAAAACTTTGCAAACTATTGAATACCAACAATTCGCAGATAGTTTCTGAAATTATTGGATATTAAAGATTAAAAAAAAAAATGTCATATTTTCTGTTTGATATATACTTAAATATAAAAATTGTATATAGTACAATTGTTTGTAATTGGAAATTTCCTGTAAAAGAATTTGGAACATTTAAACTATTAAAAGAAATTCAAACGGTTGATAAAGTTTCCCTTTGTTAAAAAAAAAGATGGTCATTGAGTTATCTACATAGAAGGGTTTCTAATTTTTTCAACAGAAGAAGTATATTTGGAGGAATAACCCTATTTTCTATATAGTGATCAATTGAAACTCAAAATGCATGTATGTATAAAAATTAACAATAACAATAATATAAAGAATAACACTAACAAAAATATAAAGAACCCCAATAACAAATTAATATTCTGTTAAAATAACAATTTTAACACAATTGTTAACAATTCTACAAAAAGTGCAGTAGAATGAAATATATATTTAAAAGAATGTGATTCTCGCTTAAATATTTCTGAAAATCAGATATTGGATACAAAATGACAGTTATAACTTATATTATAATTATTTCTAATATTCTATATATTAATATAAAATTCTTTTAAAAATATGATTTTAAAATTTCCATTTAAATTTAAGATAGCCCAAAAGTTAAGCTGTGATTTCAAATATTTTTAACCTTATTAAAAACAGTTTTACTATATTCTTTATATTTAGGAACTCTAGTCGAACGGACTATAGTGGAATTTGTGAAACAAATGTCTCTTTATAGCAACTCAATACTATCTCATTTGCTTTGAAATTCAGTTTCAAAAATTATTACAAAGTCACAGATGCAGATTTCGTTTTGAAGACTATTTTAAAAAGTAGCAAGATTATGCAAGTGGCTGAATTTTTGCAATATGTTCGTGTAGAAATTAACTGACAACAGCACGGTACTTTAACAGTTGTAATGGAACATATATTAAATGATCTAGTGTTTGTGAAGAAAAAATACAGGCTATTTAAAAGACAGGGTATTTCAACAAGACATTTTCAGATACTATTAAGAAAATTTATAAGATAGAAAACGTTTTCCAAACGTGAAATAAAAATGTAATATAGAATTATTTAAAAAATTGTTTGAAATCTAAATGAATATTCTAATATTTTCAACAGAAGCATGCCTATGGGAATAAACTTTTTTTTTCAATATATTGATAAACTGAAATTCAAAAAATGTACCTAAATATGATGCATGAAAAATAACAATTCTACAAAAATTGCATCACAATGAAAGATTAAATGAAATATATTGCAATACTTGTAAAAAAATTAAAAGAAAAGAAAAATCAACAATTATTATTTTTTACCAAAAGTAATTTTTGGTTCTTTGTATTTTTTTTTAATTATACTGCCATGAAACCTAAGGTTATAATAGAGAAAGATTCTGTATTTTTATGCAGAAACATTACAATTCTATTTTATTGCAGATTTTAACAAAATTAAAAAAATTATACATTTTTTTGGAATAAATATACGGCTATTAGATCTGAGATAAAATTGTATGATTTATCAATTGAAAAATAATATGAATATGAAGTCTCTAAATTGTAAACAGTTTCATATTTCTCATTTCCTCGAACACATTTTGAAAAATAAATATATTCAAATTACCAATGTGTAATATTTTAAATTAAAGATTGCATCTAAATATTTGGTACCCCGTAAAAGAAAACATCTCCTAGTCTCGAAATCTGTAAGTAGGCAGACGGGCTTGGCTCACCATGGGGCTGTTGCGCCAATGGACGAAGAGGAAATATTTGCTGTTTCGTCATAAAATTGCACAGGCAAACCAAAAGGATTTAATTTATTGAAAAGATTTCGTTTGATAAACTACAATTTAAATTTCGTTGTAGGTTTTACCAATGTATTTTTCTATGATTTTGTGTTTTATTATTTTTTAAGTTAACCTTTGACTTATTTCTCTTAACTAATTTATTATTTTTACAGACTATATTACAAAAAAAAATTCTGTTTGATAAATGTCCAAATTTAAATTTTTTATCAAAAAAATTGATTTATCATAGTTAGCCAATTGGAAATTTTTTCTATGTTTTGAAAAATTGCATATATTCTATAGCAGAAAAAGTACATGTAAAGCCAATAGGAGCGGCATTGATGAATGAATATATTTTGTTAAATATTACCAAAAAATTTTATTTTTGTAAAATATTAATCATGTTTGAACATTCAGTCAATTGTTTCATTTATAGAAAAATAATGATACATTTTTTGCTGAACTGATTAACATGACTTGTTAATTTTTTTTTCATTTCAGCTTATTAGCTTTTGCAAAACTTTATAATGTCACGCAAATCAATATTTGCATTTCACCCAAAAGTAAAAATTATAAAACCTTAAATAATAGTTAAAAATAACAAATATTTTTCTCAATTTAATAGCTATAATAATGATATATATTGAAAGTATTTATTTAAAAACTAGCAAAACCTGGCGTGCATTGTCCTGCCAAAAAAACAATAGCGTTGTAGAAATTTACTTATCGCAAATATATTTTCGATGTACCATTATATGTGCATACTAAATTTGATGGTTATCGTTTGAAAGGTATAGATGATGAAATGTTGCACCACTATCTGGTGACAAGTAATAATAAAGTGGATAGCGCGAACTTATTTTTTATACTAGAATACATATAATTACCAATTTTCATACAATTAATTGATCGGTATAGAAGATGATATAGTGCAGCACCGTCTGTTGGTGTCTTACAACAAAGGGGATAGCATAAAAACATTCTCCATGTTTTGTCAAACACAGACAAAAAATATCATCAAAAAGCCGTTTAGGAGGAGTTCTGTGACAAACGCATGTACAGAAGAATTATGTATAACAAGATAAATTTATAAATACACTTTTCTAATTTCAAAGTATCAAAGAACCATACTTATCACTACTATAAAGAGTTTCCAATAAAGTATGGTTGCATTAATTATTTACGTTCATTGAGGATTTGGTTCCATTCATGCATCCCACAATGTCAATCTACAATCTTGTGGATATGACACTTTTCATTTAACGTCCCATCATTTGTGTGTTATATGTAATTAAACGAGAAAAAACGCTCACTTGCCAATGCTGACATTTAAGGTTTAAACATAACACCACAATCACCATCTATTCTCATTGATTCTGAAATCAGTGACTGCAACATACACTCTCGATGGATTTATATCTGGCTTTTCAACATTTCTCCATTTATTTATTGTTTTAAAATAGCACTAAAACTCAAATACGTCTTTTTTTATCTATATATTTTTTCAAAATAGTTATCAATTATGCTTTGTGAATTGACACGAATAGTAACTGAAAAAGAAAGGAAGAGTCATGACTCATGTGAGCATATTTTTCAGAGTAAAGGTATGTATGATATAGATGGAAAAAATCTGTGAAAATCAAAGAGCTCCTTAAAAGACTGTCATAATCTTTACGCAATTTACATAATTTCCAATAAAAAGGACATCTTAACTTGTCATGCTGCAAGAATCAAATTGCGTTAATTATCTATTCATAAGGGTATTACATATACCTATGATCACAATAAAGGCGATACTGAATGAATAGTGACGGATTTAGTTTTAAAAAAAAATGCAATTTCTTTGGAGGTAAAGCGAGAATGAGCAATACTTTTTTTTAAATAATAGATTTTGTAAGTATATAACAGAAAAATCAAAGAGCAAAGAGTTTCAAAAAGTTAGACATGGAAAAAAATATTTTAAGTAATTTTAAATAAAAAAGATACCTTTCATACAAATAACACATTTATTTTCTGTAGCCAGCACAAATGTGTGCGTTATTTTATAAAAAGTTTTTAGTTAGATTATATATGAATGAAAAATCAAAGTGCAAAGCATGTCAACGGGTCTGATATTTGATAAAATCTACAAATCAGTTCATTTTAAATGCAAAGTAATATTACTTTTTCTCAAAAATGTTCAGCGTATTCTCCATATTTTTCATTCCTTTGATAAAAATATATTGGATTGACACGAAAGTTCTTTCGGATTTTACCATTTAAAAGCACAGCAAACACTGAAAGTACTTTTCTGCCCAATCATTATTTCACCATACATTTTCTATTCGCGTACGGTATTGCTCTTAACCAAGGGTTTATTTGTGTGCATATTAATTTATCTTATAGAGGCATGTAATTTTGTGAGAGAATGATGAATGGAAATATTCAAAGAAACATTACGTTCTATTTTCGGATTGTGACATTTTGGGAGAATATCAATCTTCTCATAACACATCGTTATTGTGTAATTTTTATGCAAATTATAAAAATTTCATAATAAAAATTTTGGTTCAAAGGCTTATTATTAATAATTATATACTTGAAGTGCAGCTTATCATTACTTATGTGACAGACTGCTGAATATATTTTTTCAATAAAAGAAAGCGAAAAAAATTACAGTTTATAAATGGCAAATGCATTATATGGCAATGTTTCTGTGCTCAAAGTACATAATAGTATAAGTTATGAAAATTTTTCTTTAATTTAAAAAAAACAAATAAAATTCTTTAACAAAAAAAAAAATCACCAGTTTATGTTAGTATTTCATTTACACTTTTATTATGTAGTCTATTGACATGCAGTTTCAATTTATAGCGAAAATTTTATAGTTTCTTATTGTTTTATGATTATGTAGTTTTGAATTGATTTTGAATTTTTAATACCAAATTACTAATACCATTATAAAAAATTAGTATGCAGGTAATTAATTGGAATATTTTTATCAAGTATTTTAAGCATACCGAACAAAAAAAAAAAAAATTTTGCTAGATTTTTCATTTAAATATTTTGTACAAATTTTATATAAATAAAAAAAAATATATATATATATATATATATAAGTTAGTCTTTATGTTAGTAACAGATTAAAAAAAGGTTATTAAAGTTAATTCAAAGCAAAACTATTGCATTAACACAAATTTTAATTATCAATAATTACTTTAAATTAACATAAAAGTAATTTGTCCATTTCAAGAGATAATATTTGAATTTAGCATAAAGCAAACCCGAAAAAAAACGTAAGTGGGTTTCCTGGAATTTCCTAATGACTTTCTAAAAGGAATAACAAAAATAAAAAACGTTACAAAACAGTAATTCCTAGGAAATGACAAAATATTTTAATATAATTTAAAGATGATTCAAAAATTAGAAATTTTTTAAGTAACATATTTCAGCATATTCTTATAATTATTTAAATATATTTATGATTTTTTTTTTTTTTTTTAAAAAAGAATATAAATTAATTTAATTGCCATACAAATTTGTGTCAAATGACTTTTTAATTTTGACCTTATTCTGTTATTCATTTATAAGAAGCTTAAGTATTTTTTTAAAATTCCCTTTTATTTGCAATATTCAAGCAAATTAAAAGAAACACTGTACATAAAACTTGTATCTTAATTCTGAACATCTTAACTAAACCTATCTAAAATGAATGGCTGTCTATTTCAATTAAGAAATTAAATTATGTATATGCTTTAAAACAATATATTTTAAATTGTTTTCTTTGCTGACAACACTATGCTTCTTTTCGGAACTGAAAATAATGAAAATAATTAGATTTTTACTGATAGAATTGAAAATAAATTTTTATATAACAGTGTTGCAACTATAACTTATTTTGATTCATTTCAGTTATTTAATTTAATTTGGATATTTTAATTTAAACTTTTGTAAACAGAACAATAGTAGTTTATAATAAAGTTAATATTACTTTTTAGTAACAAATGTTAATTCTTAATATTTGAATTTTTTTTTATATTTTTGTCAATAAATAAATGTAAGAAGTGAAATGAACATGATTACTGAAATGTTGGAACATATATTAAGAAACATAAATTTTCTTTAAAATTGTGAGCATTTACAGTAAATGTCAATAAATGTTCAGTCATTATAATAATATGTCCATACTTTTATTGAATCCGTATCGTAAGAAAAAGTTTTTGAAACAAATAATCACATAAATAATCGTATAAACAAATTAATGTAAAGAAAACTTCTCAACAAAACATTTGCTGAGCTTCTAATCACTTATAAGACAAAGCACGATAAGCTATGGTAAGCACCTTTTTCTTAACGCTGCTGGTAAGAAACACTTAGAGCAGCTGGTTTCACAATTCCCAAGCGTCTACAATTGTAAGGAATAAGAAGGCAGTAACAACTTATTCTTTTTACTGGCACCCATTTATTGAACTAGCTTGTGTCCATTGCCTGAGAAAGACTGTTTTCGCCTAAACCAGACAGTTTCATTGCATCAGTACAGGAAGACCATTAGGACAAAACGTTTTACTTCTATTTTTAGAGATTAGTGCGAAAAATATAAAACCCGGATCAATAACCTCATTGTGTTAAGTCTAAAGTTGAATATTAGGATGACTCTGAAATTGGCATAAAACTCTATAATATGCTGGCGTTAAAATTTATGTTTTTAACAATCTCGTTTCGAAAATCATAATGAATCTCATACATGTATGAATGTGCATTGGAACAATATTTCAACTGTATAATATGTATGGAGAGATTTATGCATGATTAGTAGGCATTTCTAAAATATAGTTTACAAAAACTACAAGGTAAACATTATAGTTAAGGGAAAAAGCAGATAGAATTTGAAAACAAGAGTATTGTAAATGTATATTTAAGGATATGAGAAAATTCTTTTTTTAATAGCAATTTTAAACAAATAAATATTTATATATTATATATTATATATTATAAAAAATCAAATATTTCTTCGTTAAAAAATGCACCATTTCATAAGGTTCAACATTTATGATCCCGACGACTTTTTAAAAATATAACAAATTTTAAATTCACACTTTTTCAAATTTAAGATATAGCTTAATATTATGTGCTTATTGTAATTCAGTAAGTAGCTCGAAGTTAGGAATAGTTTGATCTCACCACGTTCTAATCTCGAGAAAACAAACACATATGCTAAAATATTTAACTAATACCGGCAAAACAAACACATATACTAAATAATGAACTAATAACGGCAAAAAAAACATGTATACTAAATATTGAACTAATAACGGCAAAACAAACACATATACTAAAATATGGAACTAATTAGTGCAAAAACTAAACTAACTAGTATAATTAGTTTAAAATTACAACATTTCACAGGGTACAATATTTATGATAGCATCGAATTTTTAAAATATCACATTTTTTTTTTTTTTAATTCACGCTTTTTCAAATGTAAGATATAGCTTAATATTATGTGCTTATTATAAATCAGTAAATAGTTCAAAATTAGGAAAAGCTTAATCTCACCAACTTCTAATCTCGAAGAAACAAACACGTATACTAAAATATTGAACTAATAACAGCAAAACAAGCATATATATTAAAAGACTGAACTAATTAGCTTTAAAAATTACAAAATAATTACTGCTTTTTATCTGAATCATCAAGAAATATTAAATAAAATTGTAAAAGGTAGCAAAAATATTTTTTTTTTACTAAAGAAAACAGTTACAAATAAGGAAAATCAAATGTTAAAACTTTTACATAAATCAGAAAATCAAACCCTAAGTAACCTAGAGTAAGTGCTGTAATGCTTGCAATGATGTGGAGATATTCAGCTTTTACTGCAGAAATATCTGGATTTAGAGCCGATTTATTTCTATATTTATTCCGGATTTATTTCTTACTTTATATCCGGATTTATTTCTTATATGAAGAAACTGAAATAGAACGCAGATGATCTGAGATTTGCAAAATACTGAAGAATGCCTTAAGCATAGAAGTAAGATTTATGGAGAACTTTTATTTAAGGATTCGCTGTCCATGCCCACCAGTTTTATGAACATTATTATAAAGTTATGTGAAGCGTGAAATTGGGCCATAAATCTGTAAATGCAGCGTTAGTAACACATAGACAAACCAAATATTTGAAATTCCATCATGTATGATTCGCATGAAAATATTACGATCCATAAATGTAACTCACCCTCGTGTGGTTTTAGTTACAAATTTTTATGAAATTGCGTGAAAATATTTTTAGTGCTGGAAGTAAATTAGTTAATATTAATGTGAACAAATTTTATCATATTTTCTTAGCATTTGTAGAATAATTCAACAATTTTTCAACACATTTTCAATTTTTCATGAGTTATTTTTGTGTTTGAGATATTTTTTCGAAACCTGACAAAGGAAACCAAATTGACCCTTTCCAAAACTATCTTAGGAAATTTTATTTTAAATTTTGTTTTATGCGCTTGCTGTGAATCAGTATTAGTTAGAATGTCATTACTTTGTGTACAAATAATAGAAGAGGAAGATGCTTAAATATCCACATGATAATTGCGGTGATTCATTATCGATATAGGAAGCAGCTCCTACCATACTGACCCTGCGTACCAATGAATCATCTATATATCGGCAACACAAATTACGACCTCAGGTAAAAGAGATCCACATTGTAAGAAACAAATAAAAATATTGTGATTTTTTTTCTTTATTGAGTTCTATTCTAGGGCCTGAATGGCGAAGTGGCTAGCGCTCTGGCACTCGGTAAGGTGCCATGGATGTTGTAGTGGTTCGGAATCCACTTTAAACCGCAGGTCCCGTTCTAATATGATCGTAGAGCGTTGGGGAGATATTGTTACTCAGCGTCCGTAGCTTATCTTCAAGCTACACGCAGCTCCTGGGTGGGGCTATGTGAGAAACGTCGGTGCCGCGCTGGCCTTAAGGCATCGAAGACAATTGTCTAAGCGTTTGCGAGCTGCATTATAACAACAAAAAAGTTATATTCATAAAAAATTTAGCAGCTTATATTTCTTTTAAGTTTTTCTTCCATGTTTCTTTTTAAATTTTAGTTATTTCCTAATAATGCATATTTACAGAATCACGACAAAAACAAAAACAAATTTGCGAAAATATTGCACATAAATTTTCACAACCGCCGAAAAACATTCCTTAACTTAGCTATTCATTAATCATCGTGTGTTTTTATAATATGACTAGACTAAGGAGTTCGAGAACAATACCGAAAGTTAATTAATAGTTCATTGGATTTTCAAAAGTAGTCAACTAATATATTTTGATGGAATTTATTCATGAAATAATTGAAAGATATGAAATCCATTTATCAGTAACAAAAATGTTCACTTCATTAACGGATAAGATTTTCGCTTGAATATTTTGATTTCATAACGTAAGTAACGGTATCAAACTGTTCTATTATGTTATATTAACCCCAAAATAATAAGATGTTTACGAACAAAAGTCAAGGTCATATGTCTCTGTGTCTTAAAAATGATTGATGTAAAAAAAACGAATTATTTAAAATACCACCTGAAAAGAGGTCTTTAGAAATAATTATTTACTCAAAAAAAAAATCAGTAATTAAAATGATTTACTATCGATGATAAGAGCTATACAATATTTAAAATATATGTTTCGGCTTGCTATTCCGAAACATTTTTCTCTCTTTCTCTAGCCTTCGCTTTCGAAACATGGTATTTAATGCTTTTTGTATTTTCTGTTCTCTTTAAATGAATATTATCATTGCATTGATCGAGCATATTACTACTGTGCAAAAAAAGTAAGACCAATTATTATTTTTTTTTTTTTTTTTTACTGAAAATCTCTTTATTTATTCTTCCAAATTTATTTCATTGTTCAAAGTAATCCCCTCCATGCACTCATGACAACATTTTTTCCAATACTCAATACATGCTGAAAATTCATCCGCAGGGATGGCCTTCAAAGCTCCCGCCGATTCACGTTGAATCTCTTCAATGGACTCAAAACGGTGTCCCGGAGTTGTCTTTCGAGCTTAGGGAATAGCCAGAATTCGCACGGTGTGAATACGGTGGTTATGAACAAATATGGGTTTCTTTTTTGACGAAAAATCCAATGCAACGAAGAATCAGTGTTGTGTGAGCTGACGCATTCAGTGTTTCCTGTGCCAATCGAGATTTGACGAGTTTGATGCCCAACATGGAATTGACGGATCCTTTTGAAATTCCAACATCATCAGCAAGATCTCTAATTGTAAATCAACAGTTTTCAAGCCCTAAATCTTTAATTTTTTGGACGTGAGTTTCGTCTGTTGAGGTTGATGGTCGGCCAGAGCACTTCGTCTCCAACGCTTTCTCTGCCTTCTTTGAACTGTTTATACCACATTTCATTTCGACGCAGGAATGCTCATCGAATGCCTTCTGCAACATTCTATACGTTTCCACCAACAAAGTTTAACGCAAGTTCTTTGCTCAGTTAATGCAGGCATTTCAAAAATCGCCGGGATAAGTTTTAGCGTCTCACAAAGCCAAGTTCAAGTCAAACACTAATGAATATTTTGACGTCAAATTTCCCAAAGATGTCAAGGACAGTAGACAATTACAGTATTATTTGCGAAATTGCTACTTGTATATTTGAAAGCGAAAACAGATATGTCTTTACTTGCTATATTTCCCTCCAATACATTTTATTTATTTTATGGAATGTATTTTGAACAGAAGTTTGCTTCCTTTTCTGACAGAGATAAAATAATGTTTATTCTAATATCATTTATTCAATGGAATTCTTCATATTATTTTTAAATCAAAAATAAAATACACAATACTCAAAAATGAAAAAAAAAAAATCGACTTTGAAATTTTTGTTTAAATTTTGTTCGTTATTCATTTTTTTTACATATATCTGTTGTTTTTCTATTCTAAAGGAAAGTATATTAGAATGCATTTTAAAGAAAGGAAGGCAAAGTCTACTTGGCTATTTACATTATTTTAAATGCAATTCAAATTTTCTAAAAAAATAACTGGACAAAAAGCATGCATTTAACTCGATTGAAATTAAATATTGAGAGTCTAAACATATTTAGAGTTAATAATAATTTATTTTATTAACAGACAACATATTATAATTGACAAATGAAATGAAATCATATTATCTTCTTAACAAATCAAATTAATTATTTTAATTAGTACTTTTGTCTTTAAGATAATATGAAAATTAATGATTATAAGAATATTTTTTAATTACGTTGAGGACTGGGTCACGTGGACCATTTCCCTGTGAGTAGGCCAATACTCTGGAAGATGGCATGCCTTGTGGTCTGCACAGACGAACCCTGTTAATCATTTATCACTACCCATGGGAAACGTGTAGCTTGAAGATATACTACGGACCCGAGTAAAACTGCTCCCCCTTTCCCCACAACGGTCTACTATCCTACTAGTAGGGGACTTAAGGTTTATAGTGGATTTCAAACTACACTCATGTCCATAAATTAAGGATAATGAAGTTCAGGCAAAGAAAGAGACAGAAGCAACACAAATTTGACTTATTTGTACAGACTATTTATTAAACAAAAGGTAAAGAGCAAAACAGTTCTATATGTTTGACATAATTAATAAAAATTGCGATTTTTACTCCCTGGAGCAAATTTCAAAAAAGAACCTATTTACAAAAAACATTATAACTGGTTCGTATGATGGTTAATATGGAGTATGTCTCCCGGACCACATCTGACGGGCCTACGAGCCTATAGACCAATGTGCCCTAAGCGTCTGTACACGGTCTGCCTTGAAACTGTCGTACCGGTAGCTGAAGAGAGCTGACGAGACAGGTCTGATGCTGTGCTCCGTGTGTTTCTTTTGGCAGTAACTGCTAAATACCGGTCCTCATTCGGCGTTGTAAATCGGGGGCGACCAATGCTGCAACATCTACTCACATTACCATCATCTTGGAATCGTTGCCAAAGCCTAGAGATGACACTCTGGGCGATTCCAAGTTCCTCGGATACTTCCAGCTGGGTACGTCCACATTCCAGTCGTCCGATAATTCTGCCACGTAAAAAATCATCCAAATGCTTCCTTTGTGCCATAACTATGCGGTTATTGCACTGAAAGGCTTTTAAAGTGCTTGTGAACAATTTTACTTCTTTGCCACCATTCCTTATATACCCCTCTCTTACACTCTCGTCATTGTGACGTACTATCCGGGCCATCTGGTGGTTTTTTGTAATTTGCATATTCTTCTTCAAGATGTGTGTGATAATTCTACAGGTGAAATTTTTATTTTAGAGTTCAATTTCTGTGTGATTCTGAATTATCCTTAATTTATGGACATGAGTGTAATACAAACATCTATGGCCCGGTCGGGACTCGAACCCCAAACCTGTGCTATCGAGCGCCAGACACTTGGCCATCAGACTCTACAAGAGCCCCATTATAAGAATATAATATATAGACTTCTGTAATATAGTTTATTTTATTAAATATTATTTATAAGGCGTAACTTATAAACATTTCTAATAAGAATAGGGAAGAAAACATTAGCAATAGGAAAAAACTCTTAATAATGCTTAACGTTAAAAACGTTTTATATTGCATTGGGCGGTTGTGCATTAAAAACGTTTCTGAACGTTTAAATAATGCATAAATGTTTCTCGCATTTTAGCTAGTAGTAAATAAACTTTATTTCAATCTGAGATTGATTCCTTAGCTGCTTAGTATTTTTTTCTTGAAATTTTCCTCTACTTTAACTTCGCATTAATTTAGTAAACATATTAAATATGCATAAAAACTTTCAAAATAGATTGTTTAATAGTTACTTATGGGTACTTCAAGTAGTTTTACTTAAGATCGATTGCATAAGAAGTAGCAAATACTCTTAAAATGAATTCCATGTTAAGCAAATACGTTTATTGCAAAATTGGCTTATACGAATTTGTGAACCGATTTGAAATAATTTGTTTTGATCACTTATGTCAAAAATGCATAAAACTTTTTGGTTGGATTTATATCAAAAATAAATTTTTGCCTTTATTCAAAAAGACATTTTTAAGGTTGAACAAATTATGGGCCTAATTTATTAGAATTTTTTTTTCTAAGCTTCTACTATTTTTTATTTTATGCACTAAAATATATATTTCAGTTTACTTAAATGATTTTTAACAAACACATTATTAACAGAAATGTGAAACTGGAACAATTCATTGAATAAATAAAATAAATAAACCTTTAATAAAATATACATATTACTTATTTATTCAAACTATTTGTAAATATTTATGACAGTACAATAAGAACGTTATTATTTTATTTGTTTATAAGAGTGTATAATTATTAGTGATTATTTAAATATTGCAAGAATATTTCAAAATTTAATTTCTAGATTTTCAAAGACTTTTGTTAGGGTAATTGATTTTATTACACATTAATTTTTATATATTTCTAAACAGAAAAAATGAAATACTACTACTGTTTACATATTTAAATATTGAAATGCTGATGTTCTCTCGCATAAATCCTCTTTGAATTTCACATTTTTATAGACCCATTAGCACATTTTTCAATATGAATTTAAAGATGGACAGTTATAAATATTAAAATGTTCCTGACTCGTTTTCACATCAAATAATAAAATGAAAAATTTATATAGAAAATAATATTACTAACATAAAAAGTTAAAAAAAAAAATCGCGAATCAGACGAAATGTCGTGCGAAGTTACCATTAAATTTCTTAAAGTTGTAGATGCAGAAGAAGATTATAACAATTATGCAGTCATTTTTAATTAAGGACAAAATTATTAAATTTTTACTGAAGTAGATATTTTTTTATGCATAAAGGAATTTCGTATTTGAAATGGGCATTATTTTTAATATAAAATTATTATTGTACTAATATGTTCTCTTAAAATTTTATGTTCCTATATATTGGTTCGTTACTTAAATATAATTAATGTTCATTTATAACTTTAAATAATAAATGGGAATTTATTAAAAAATTAATTTAATTTATAAATGGTTAAAAGCTAAGAAAATCATGTCTTTAGCCAATGCCAGACACGGCTTTTATATCGTGAAAAAATAAAATACTGTCTTAAGTACAAAACTGCATGCATAAATTATTATCAATTTCTGCTTATTATTTTTATAAACTTTTTTATTGAGTAAAACTCTTATATTACATAATTATGTTAGAAAAAGGGTGTAATTCATTTATTGCATTTTATTATTCTTCATTCATTATGAGAAATGAAGAATAATAAAATGCAATACATATTACACCCTTTTAATTTAAACTCATTAGTTTAAATATAGATAAAATGCTGTATAAAAATGTTTCATTTATGACTGGGTTTTTAATATTTCCCAAGTAAGTCTAGGACTTTTTAAATGTTTTACTTCTTTTCAATCTTAATTATCATATGCACTCTAAGTATGCACTGTAAAGAAACAAGGTTTTTTTTTTATCCTTTTCTGAAAATACAATACAATTTAATAAAGTAAAAATTATTCTTTATCACATTTTTATAATCTTTAAGCAACAAGAAATCATATATTGTTTTATTTTAAGGAACATAAAGATTTATGTCGAAAAATCATTAGATGAACTTGCATTTCATTGTTTCTATTGTCATTCGAATGCAATAGGTCGATGGCATTTTGAATTCATTATCTAAATGACTTTTATTTATCCTCACCTGGTATATGCATTGTTACAACTCCCTACATGTTATTACTAAGTAATAGTTATTTATTCATGTAAAAAAAATTAATTTTATTTAGACACTTATCTCAATCATGTTGACTTGCGTTATTAATGCACTGCTATAACAAAACATATTTTCAATGCATAAATATAGATATGGTCCATATTTTTAAAGAGATGCAAATACTCTGTGGTAGGATAGTTAATTAAAAAGTTGCTTTGATTTTTAAAGTCATATTCGCTGTTTGTCAATCTTATGTTTATCTTTCAATTGTTCAAACTTCAATAAAAACCTACTGCTTAAAAGTAAACTAAATTATGTTTATCTTCAAAATTTCAAAGGATTTAAATACAAAATAAATGAAAAAAATCAAACAACACTCTTGATGTTATACTATGTGTTTGATATATGATTGCTATCTGCAATCATAGAAAAAAATAAACATTCTGTTGGATTTAGATAGAAGATGGATTACTCGATTACATGATATCCCTGAATTCATAGAGAAGGTGAGATCCATAAGGGGGGACATATAAAAAACCAAAATGGAAGGATAATTTTTATAATATATAGATATATAGTACAAATTGATACTGATACAGATATATATATATAATATATAGAAACATATAAATGGATACAGATATAGATATACTAGGTACATATAAAAAACAAATTGCATGGCAATATGTGGTCAGAAATGGAAAGTGTAAGAAGAAATGCTGAGGAAATAAATACAATTTTATTTGCATGACAATCACAGTAACTGTTCAAATGTGCCACAGGAAATATTGATATATATTGCAGCGTTATCAAGTGACTGGCGTACACTTTCGAAGATGCTAGGTGTCTCACGAACAGTTCAGGCAGAGACAGAAAGTTTTACTCTGAAGTCCCCATCGGAATCATTTGGAGTCTCATACATGAATGCATTAAATTGTCAGTTCCATTACGAAATTATCAATATTTTATAATTAAAGTGAACATTTAGGACAAGCGATGCAAAAAGAACTGCTCCAGAAAGGCATATGGACATGTACCATATGGGTTACAGGTGATGGTGACACATAAGGATTTTGTAAATTAAAAACTCCATCAAGCGTTATTTTAATTTCATCTGTGAAAAGTACATTTACACAGGAGCTTGAAGTCAATATACTCTGCAACAAAATGCAGCCACTTTCGACCCTATGTTGCTATACAAAAAATGCTTCTTTATTTGTATTTTAATCTTCCCTTAAAGTTTGGTGCATGGCTTTAGTGACAACCTGTATAAAGTTTTTTTGAAATATCATTACCTACATGAATAATTTAGAAATATTGCCAGTATAACAATTACGAATAATTGGCAAAATAACAAGGACAATTATAATAAGACACTATTCATTCAACAATTGCAGAAACTATAAACATAACATATTTTTGAATTTTACGAAGAATTTCTTTCAGTCAGTATTAGATTTAAGCATGAGATGCCTAAATTAATGCCACGAGATCTTCCTAACAGTGAAATACTTGTTTAATGACTAGAAAACGCTGCGTTTCTTGATCTACAATTTATTCTGACTTGGACAGGGTGTATCATGTTGAAAAACCATTATTATAAATATATACAATGCATAATTATATATGTTAAAACAATTATATACAATATATAATTACATATAATAAATTAAAATTATTTATATATATATATATTTTACCATTTATGCCACGATTTTTCGAAATTAATCATTCTTTATGCGGCGAAATATATCTACTTTGCATAATTTCGTTTTTATTTAAAGTTTGCCCAATAAATTAAGAATCATTTATGTGTTACTGCCAAAATGATATAAGTATATCGATCTTAATTTATTGTGACAATAAAATATATTACGCATAATATATAAGTTTTAGTATTTTTTAAAAAAAGAGACAAACAATTTAAAAAGTTTTTGTTCTTTAAAACTTATGTATACTTTTAAAAATATATTCATATTTTCATGGAACTGGTGAATCCCTGATGTCAAGATGACGAATTACAAATGAAAACTTCTCGAGATTGATTGCTCAACATTCGCCTTTATGTAAATTTGTCTTTTGCAAACATGTCAAGTGCTAACGAAAATAGAAGACTGGCAGCATATAATATATGAATCAAAAAAGGTGTAAAAAGACACTATTCTCACTGCATATGACGGTAAAATTTCAAAGGTTTATGCAGCTAAATTCAACGAAGCAATAATTTGTTTTCTGCATATAAAACTACGGTGAGCATATGCGACTTTTTCTCTACTTTCATGCAGTTCTGAACGATAGTGTATTTTGATATTAAAATTACCATAAAAATTTCAGTGATACATTTAACTTGGTTTTTGTGATATCCATACGTTTCCACGTGTTGAATCGTACGCTGCGTGTGATTCTCATTCCAAATCGAAATTCTGAATCTTACCTAATCGAAAATCGCTGCTTTGGTTGGAAAGAATCGCAGTTATCAAATACAGTTGCAAATCATTATGTTTAATTTGAAAAACTAAAATTGTTTATTGTAAAATAAGCAACTTGTAGAGCAAAATTTGATTTTTTGTCACAAAGTATTCACATAATTCAAAATTGCAAAAAAAGTCAAGTTGGAAAAATTACAATTGCAATAATAATAATGTCGTTAAATAGTTATCTCCAGAAACAATAAGGCCTCTTAGCTTCATGTGGTAACGATGATGATAGGCAAATAGAAGCTAACTATATTTTCTGTTACATATGATCCCCTACAATAATATTTACAATAACCTGATACCTATAACGGTTATAAATCCTATAATAAATTGATTCCTAACTATATGTTCTGTTTCACACTAGAAATAGTACCCTTATATAGAAGAATAATTTATTTTAAAACAAATCCTAATAGACGTAATTGTTTTAGATCCAAGTAATGAAAAATCGCAAAAACTGATTTCGCAAATTCCGACAGCACGTAGATAGAGGTGACGTAGACAGAAATCCCAACAGCTCATGTTATTTATGTAATTAATAAAAGTGTTGCGAATAATTTGAAATGTGACTTAAAGAACTGTTCAGTGTTCAGCATTGTGCTTTTCAAATCTACAAATATTCAGAAAATTTAATTATATTCGCTATGTTTCTAAGGAAATAAATATAAAATAATAATTCTTAGATCATATAGCTGTTAGAGAAACAACTCATGGTACATATATGAAAAATGCAATAGATGGATTACTGAATAATTTTCAGTGACCTATAGGTAAATTTCAAAATTTTGCTGTTGCCCGTAAAGAATTCATTAATATTTCAAAAAGTGATACTAAAGTTCCGAAGTTCGTACCAGTTCCCTGCATAATTCACCGAATAACATTATAAGTAGATATTTATGGGAAAATTTTCTGAAAATTGTAAATTTTATTCAAACAAATGTCACGTCAGTTCAAGAATGGGCTTTAGAAAAATTGAAAAAAGATCGCCAAATGACTTATTGTTTTACTATATCAGGAGTTGGTTATCATTTTATAATGTTTTAAAATGCTTATTTGAATTAATCGGGCCCATTTTCCAATTTAAAAAAAAATAAATAAATAAATAAATAAAAAAATAAATAAATAAAAAAAAAAAAAAAAACCGAAATTATGCTTAGAACTGAAAGGTAAAAATTGCCTTCAAGATTTATTATTCTTTAATGACACCATGTAACATTTACAAATAATTACAGCACATCACTTAGTTTGGTATCGCAAGAAAAAGGACACACAATAAGTGACTTGTCTCAAATTGTATTTAGTTTCAATAAAAACTTCAGCCTTTTCAAAATGATCTGAATACAAAAAAATTTAAACATGCTCCTCATTTAAAAGCAAGTTCCTTTAAAATGTGAGAAAAAAATTAACTATTATCAACAAAAGACTGGAAATATGAAAATTAATTTTGAAGAAAAAGCTTCAAATATATATGTGTGCTTTTTGTTAATCCATTTGAATTAAAGTCGGTTTTCCAATTTCTGATATATATCTATCCAACATAATATTGAGAGAAATAGAATTACTAAAAATGTATGATGATCAGACATTCCAAATGTAGCACAAATATCTTTCTTTTATTGAATTCTTGAAATTGGTGTCAAAAAGAACTTAAAGATGGCAATTTGCTGACTATCTTCAATTTTTGATACAACAAATTCCTATGAATATCTATACCCAACTATGAAGAAATAATATCACTCAATGCTCACTATCCTAAAGAATTGTTACAAATAGCCTTAAATAATTACATACTATAATTTAAAAAAAAATTATCTTAGGTAAATCAACTGAGTATCACATGTTATGAATCTCCTTCTTGTTATGGATGTATTTAATAGATATAATAAGTTGGACACGAAGTATTCATTAAAAGAAAAATAAATGTATCTTAAAAGTTTACGCTTTGAGGAATGAAAAAAAAAATAAATAAATAAATTTAAAAAAAAAAAAAAAAAAAAAAAAGGAATAAAAAATTAAATCAATAAAAACTAAATTTGTAACATTGCATTCATTTGAAAAATTGATTAATTTTGCTGTTGTTTTATTCTGAATAAAAATGCATTAAAATATATTTACTTCAAGCATAGGCTAAAATTATTCAATTGCAAGACATTGTAATAAGTGGTTTGTATTAATTTCAAATACATTGATTATTTTTGCTATATGATATTTGTTCATAATGAAAGATTCAGCCCTGTGACTTGGTAATATTAATATTAACGAATTTTATTTTAATGCGGCAGTATTAAATGTAAACGTAATAAATCAACTTAGTTACATATAAAATGGAATGCAACATTTTTAACATGGCTTTAATTTCTATAATTTATGATAAAAGTTATTGATATTGTTTTTAACATATGATGTTGTCCTACTTTTCAAAAGCTAACATTTATTGTCTTTCTGGTTATTCTAAAGTTTTCCATTAATTTCTCTTCTTTAACAATTTCCTATGTATGTCATTTCTAAATACAGACAATCATACAAGATAATGTCTAAAAGCAGATATTGGGTGCATGTGAAATTGTTGAAGCATAAGAATAATTTCGAGAAATCCAATAAACACGAAAAGAACTCTCTAAGTTTTTCAATGCATAGAAATAAGAGATATTGAATGTAAAGCATCTAAAAATACATTTGCTATTTGAAGTGTCTTCAAAGGAAAATAGTTAGGGATAAAAAAATAGTGTAGCATAAATTTAACATTGTTGAAATTTGATGTAAAATGTTCCTTCGAAATGTCAAAGGCATTTCAATTGATCTGTTTCCCAAATACACAAAAAATACGTGACTTCCTTTTTTATTCGACTTTATTTGTCACGCTAAAATATTAAAAACGTTTTAATATTTTTTATATTTTTTGAAACATTACGTTGTTTCGGGAAAT
Source organism: Caerostris darwini (assembly GCA_021605075.1). Lineage (NCBI taxonomy): Eukaryota > Metazoa > Arthropoda > Arachnida > Araneae > Araneidae > Caerostris > Caerostris darwini. The sequence goes on along the minus strand of BPLQ01013901.1, from coordinate 22,738 downwards.
ACAATGTAACTATCTGAATTTTCAAATGTTACAAAAACATGTTACGACTTGAATATAATTCTGTAAGTATCTTTATAGCCTTTCATGACTGTCATTAGTTTTAAAACATTTATGAATAGGATAAAATATTTTTTTTTATTTTTTTATTTTTAAGAGCATGTTAGCATTTGTAGCTCTCCTCTTTTTTCACATCTCTAAATAGTTAGAGACTTCAAGTTAACCTTAAATTTACTAATGTATTTTTTAATTACTTTAATCTTTAGAAAAAGAGTTGTTCATAGATTACATTTGTAAAGACAACATTTCTATACAAGTTTAGTTTATATACATAAATTAATGTTTAGGAAAAGTATTTTAAATTGTAGTAATTTGCTATTTGAAATACCTACCACGGTTATTATCATACGTTTGTATAAAAACAATAATATAAATTGTCCACAGGTCCTCCGATATCATTTAACATAAAAAATACTGAATTATGATTTTTAAAAATCCTCTTCAAAATTTAAAAAAAAATAAATTCATTAATTTATACCATAAATAATATGAATAACAAAACTATTACTTCATAAATTAATATCTTACTAAAAACTTCAAACTTTTATAATATAATTTTATCTGTTTACAAAAAGGAATATTTTTAGGGAACTAAATCTGAATTTATGTGGCAAGTTTCATAGAAAAATGTAAATAAAGTGTTTACTTAAGCATTAATGGAATATTTTCACTTAAGAAAATTTATTTTAGAAGGTAGCTTCTTAAAATAATCCACATAAATATAAATATTGGTTTTTGATGGCAGTGTTTTAAAAGAAGCTTTAAGTAAATATATTTTAATTTTATTCTCATAGAAATAAATAATTAGGAAGCCTCTAAAATTATCATAAATTAAACGTAATATAATATAATATAATATTATAATTATCATAAATAAGGCATCTAAAATTATCGGAAATTCATAAATTCAAGATCATAAATAATAAAATATGTTTTTTTTTTATTTCCAAAAATTTTGAAAATAATGTATTGTAGAAATAATTACACATTATTTGGAGATTAAGCCCTTTAATGCACTACAAAAATTAAAAAGGACATGATATAAAATTGAAAATAATAGCAGATGCATAAGAAATACGTATCTTAAAATTCAATAAATGTATAATCGCTTTCACAAATACCTAGTATATTGCGATACAATCACATATATAGGTACTTGCAAACTATATATAGTAACTATATATATAAGGTTTACAAGTAATATTATTTATTTGTATAAACATCAATATAAAGGCATTTCAGTTTCAAAATAACTATGCATAAAATCTAGGGATATATATAATTTTCTTCTGCAACAAATATTTAAAGTTTTTAAAGTAAAGCATTTTGGCATTTTTATGCATGTATTAAATCAACTGATTTTTTTTAAATTTAATAATAAAAATAGATTTTCAACGACTTTTCTTCAAAAGAGTTAAATCGAACCAAGATGTCTTTTTTCTCTTAAGAATACTACACAGTAGTTTCGGAAATCTCCTTAAATCTCCTTTCAAATAGAAGTTCCAGTTTTAGATCACGTCTAAAAAGATATAATTTGAATAACAATAACATTTTTCAGAAATCTCCTAGCTCGTTTATTTCACGGTGTTGCAAGATACTCTAAACAGAATTTACTCAGATTCTCTTACAAGCAAAAAAATAGTTTACGAAAATGTTTTGTAGTTACCATAGGAAATGCTTCTTCAACGTAGATCCTCTTTTGAATTTCTGCATATTAAGTAACTAGTGCATACGAATGTCATTACAGACTGTTTTTTCTTGAGAAAGATATAAAGTTTTAAGAAGAATTGTTGGAATCACGTTTTGCTGCTAAATTTGATAAAAAAAAATTATTTTGTAAGTATGTACACTTTTGCAGCTTATTAGTTATTCAAATTTAAGATATATATATTATACAAAGTTTACAGTGTAAGAAACGATTTTTTTTTAACTAAACAAATTGAAAATATATGAAGTATATGAAAAAGCTTATAAATTCTTCATGGTTTTGTTTTTGTTTTTTTTATTCACAAATATGAGTTTAAAAGAAACAATAGCGGCTATATTTTTTATGAAGTACGTAAATGGTAATGTACTGAAAAAAGAAATAATAGCCCTTTAATTCCGTCAATTTATTTTGCTAGTAAAATATCATAATATCAAAAAATATATAAATATTATAAATTTTAACCCCAAATTAAAAATCACAGTCAGTAAACTGATATTAATTAAAAATAACTTTAATTTATTTAATTTAAGCACATTTTGTACATTGAATTTTACAATACATCTTCAGTTCATAGCGTTAGATTTCAATTTTTAACAGTTAAAGAAATATATCAAAATCAATTAATGCATTTTAGCAGCATGTTTAATTTTCGTTGGACTGACTTCATGTGTATTATTCTGACTGCATAAATATGAAAACCCCTACTATGCAAGTATTAGCCCTTTCTTCTTAAGACCATAGTGTGGTTTGTGCACTCCAGATTTGGTTTTTTAAGATTCAAATTAACCATTTGCATAACGATGTACAGACATTAAGAGGCATATATTTCATAAAAATTCTTTCGCAGTTGCGTATATTGATACACGTGTTCACATATAAAAAATCATAGTACCAGGGGGTTGAATCTGAAATACGAAAAATTAATTTTGAGTACAAAACAATAAAGCGGATATCGGTCTTTTTCATGTTGTGTAATATTGAATTATGTAGGTATAATAAAAAATAATCTAATGTATGAAAATGTTTGAAAACCATTTGTAGCAATATTTACAGTCACCTGTATAATTCTTTAAATATATTGAAATAAATATCAGCTTTTAATTTGTTTATAGATTATCTAGTAGAAAACATTTGCTAAAGGGATGGATACTGAAATATTATTTTTGGTACATATTTTAATTTATAATAGTATTCCATTGTGTTTTGATTTTTTACTATATAAGTTGTTATTGTCCATAGATAAAATTTGTTGCATTAAGTATATTCCAATGGAAAATTTTATTCTAGGCTCTTCATATGAGATCATTGGTACAATGGATATATAACAGCACAACGTAAAATTAACAGAGGATGTACTGACATAGTCTCCAATAATAATAAAAAAAAAAAAAAATTGAGGTCATATAGACAGACAGACCCCAATGGAAAAGAATGAACTACTTCCTTAAGACATCAACCTGTAGAAGACCTTTTTCCAATCTGTCAACCTGACTAAACCTTTTTTATCTTTCCCCTTCGTTGAATTAGCGCGGAGGAGTTTATATTTTATTTATTCTGTCCTGGCCAATGTCTTTGGACTGCAGTTCCTGCAATTACTGCAGTTTTCCTGCACTTCCTCGCTGGCAGTGCTACTCTACAGCTTCGAGATTTTTATTTAAAAAAAAAAATCTTTAAACCTTTTTGTTCAATGAACGATATTTTTCAATTGAGAATAATAACATTTTCTTTCAAGTAAATAAAAAATAATCGCTGTATGCATCAAACATCGAAACCATATTATACAAATTTCACACCGAAAGAAACTTGCATAGTATTTCATCCTCTCGTAATACAGAAAGTGGAGATGGAAAATGTATTTTCTCAGAACTTAAATTAAGAATAGACACTAGAATTATCTTACTATTTGTAAAGCAATTTTTCATAATATTTCCACCACGAGAGACTTACTACTCTGCAATCGTGTAGTACATTAAAATTATATTGTAACCTACAATCACATTGGAGTGCCTTTCCCAAGGATGGTATATGGTATAGGTAGATAAGTATGGTATATGATAACAATTTTTTACGTCCTCCATAAAAAATTTAACAAAATAGACAGTTCTATTAAACTTATCCTGAAAAGAAGCAGTAACATTTAATTATGCTAGCTGGTTAACTGAGCTTAATTAAAAACGAATCTATCTATCCACAAGACTGGAACAGATCTTATTTCGATAAAGCTCATAAGCGTATCGTAAAAAAAATTAATTATTTATGTAAAAGAGACCAAGTGTAATTAAATATTTTCAGATTACACAAAATAGTTTCAACTTCTGAGTTTTTAGTCGCTTTTGTGAAAATATTTAATCACAGAACCTTAAATAATTAATAGTTAATTAGTTTAAAAATCTTTTTTTTTTACCTCCGGTTTCAGAAGAAGCTTCCTTTGTGATAATATTTTAACTTTCCAAAGTTTATTTAATATTTAATTGTGGTGTTGCTTAAGATTTTAAGCTTTAAACCCTTATAAAAATAACTTATAAGCCTTATAACAATAACTTATTCAAAAACGTACTTAGAAAGAATATACTAAACCATCTCCCCAAAATACTCATTAAACATTAAAAATACCGCAATATCCCATACCACATATAAAACACATTCTTTGGTATGTTGGAGAATGAAACATATATACATGAAATAAATCAAAAGCAAATTTTATGATTTTTAAAATAAACAATATATATTTATTAATAGTTATATTTTTAAACGGATAGATATGTCATTGCAATTAATATTCTGTTAGAACAATTGATTTCTATAAATTATTAATCAGATATCTGAATATGTATACAACATACATCAGTAGTAATAATACAAAAATATGTGTCTTGACATCTCAGAACAGTGTTGTTCAATGGGAGTCTATCCAAAACTCTCTCCCAGTATTTATACCAAATTTTGTGGGCTTTCAAATAAGGTTCAAGTAAAACATATGCCACTTACATATACAGATATTCATGAAGTAATCAAAGGAACCCAGGTACCATGATGATGGAAGTGTAGCTGCTTCGTATACCGATTCGGGGCAAAGGGACTTTCTGTATCTAGATATCCCGGATCACCTTTCGGTGGCAAACATATCCTGTGAGTAGCGGCCCATAGTCCTTCACTGCAGTGAAATGTTATACTGTTCTGCAGCTGAAAGCAGAACAACCAGTTGGGGCCTCGTTTTGCTCTCTCAGCTTGGATTTGCAGAGTCTTTCTCTCTTACCACCAGCTCCAGAGCATTCCTCTCTGTCTTTACTCTTCGATGATCTTCAGTGTCTCTAACACCTTTGTCTTCGGACGTGACAGCAAGGGCCAACCGCAAACGCGTGTCCCTATTACCAATGTCGGCGGGAACTCTCTTGTCCTGGTCTTTGACTCTCACACACGAGTTCTTAGTGCAGGAGACAGCAGCTTGGAACCTTCCATTTGACGGACTTTTTTAGGGAATTTCCAGGGCTCCATTACGGGACAGCTCGTTCTGTTTTTTTCGATCTGCTTCCTTTATTTCTTTCCCGTCTCTCCGTTGATCCTCACTCGATGTTTCTAACATTTTTTTTTATGTTTTCCAGTCCACACGTCCATCATTCGACATTAGCAGTATTTTCATTTAAAAATCCGCCCCTTGGCCTATTGTTTTTTCCCATTGGTGGAAGTGATGCTGACACTAAATCAGATCGAAGAAGAAACTAGTCCTTTTAATATTTCAAAGCATCAATTTCAATCCAACAAGCGCCACCTTCCCAAAACATGTGTGCTTATCTTTATATCAGTATAGTCTTTTATATTGATAAATTGATATTTCCGTTCGGACAAGTCACCTCATCAATGAGTACGCGAGCACAGATAACTTCGTCAATCTTAACTGTCTTAATAAACTTTTGTTTTTGGCCATCTGCCCTTTCAAATTTCGCAAGATCCCGCCAATTGAAACACCGCACTACATACGTATATGTACACAACATACTCATGACAGACGCATGACATAAATATTATTTTCATTCGCAGTTGGGGGCAAAACACCCATTACCCATGAACATATCCGAATCGCCTCTTGTAAAGAGAGTCTGATTCTAGAGTATTCTAGAGTAGATTCTGGTATTCTATATATATATATATATATATATATATATATCATACTCTATATATATATATATATATATATATATATATATATATATATATATATATATACTGCACTAACAGATGTATAATATACCACGACAACACACGACTTTTACAATAATTACAAATAAGTTTACCAGGACACCAAAAATATTTATAAATATCTATTGTAACTCATATCGACGCGACATAATTAACCTTAAGAAGATATAGCGATTTTCCTTAACATTAATTAAGCTGTAAAGCTGACAGTAGCAGATGTTCCATCGATATTTTTTTAACTGAATACTGTAGCATTTTAGAATTTCTTTTAATCTCTTATAAATATCATTGAGATGTCTTGAATATTTGCAAATCTATGAAAAATTCAATATTTGCACTTCTTAAAAGATGAGTTTCTGCCTTCAACTAATTAAAACATCCAAAGTTAAACACAGATGACTTGAAAAAAAATCCCATTATTTTACAGTCGAAAGCACTGCTATTTTCACTGATTAATTTCAAAGCAAGACATCTGTTAATTAAAGTGTTATTATTATTTTTTTTAATTTTGAGAATTTGAGAATGTATGTCAGTATATGTTCATAATTTCATGTAATTGTATGTAAAATTGGATTATAATAACGGAATATATTCGTTATTTAATATATATCAGGAATTTATTTAATTCCTTTTTATGGGAGTTCTAGCTTTTCAGCGTCTGTTATAAGGTCTTAATTGCTTAATTAATTAATAAGGTCATAAAGCCTTAATTTGCTTCAAAATTAATTTTTTAATTTTTTTTTTTTTTAATATTATAATTTCCTTTGTTAAAGTATTGTTGTTTTCCATATCATCATTTTTGATTTTATTCATGTTATACAGAATTCCTGTTCCAACTCATTTATGTTATATAATAATATTTTTTATTCAAAAGATTTCAAGCGTTGTTTTTTAATCCTAATACCAAATTAAATTAATAATATGAATCAATTAAATTTACAATTTCTAACGGTTAGTATATCTATATAAATATATATATATATATGGTATGTGGTATGTGTAATGCCAATTTATTCAAAGTGCTATTTTATTATTATTCAACTTAATATGGTCTATATTTACAATACTGCTCAAAATGCTATGCATGTGATTAAGAAGATCTGGAAACTTGTTCACTTTATTAAGGTTTCTCTAACAAAACTAAAAGTTTATCTTTTTATTTTCATCACATATCCGTATGGTTCTAGAAATCTGTCAAATGAAGAACTAATGGATCTTACAGTTTTTGTGTGTGTGTGCGTGTGCATGTCGTTGTGTGAAGGGCACAAACAATATGTATTATACATGATGACATAATTTTTCAACAGAAGATAAGACATATGATAGAATTTAAGAAGTTCACCTGAAATGTTTAAATTTGCCATTTTGTAAGTAATAGAAGAACCCTGAATTGCAATTAGGTTAGATCCAATTATTTTAGGCATGAATTTGAATTTTTCTCAACAGTTCTTCTGTGGTCATGGAGGGTTACCAGCATTTTAACCACTGAGTAATGCAGGGAAATTTCAGCGGCGCCTTTAATAATAATTATATCATCAACTGTTGTGGTCTAATATAATTCGTGTTCTGGATGACAATGGATTGTTCCTTCCAACTGGTTAAACGTTTTAGTTAGTAGTCTTACCTCGTGCAGCTTCGTAGTCATCAAATTTTGCTCTAATTCAGTGGAACATTCAAATACGCTGCAAATATCTACAGATTGTTCAACACCACTACAAACTCTATTTTTAAGGTGCTCACTGGAAACCAAATCTTATAGAGGAATCTTAAAAAAAAATTTCCAAGTTGTACGACAGCATTTTTCTAACGTTCGAAGCAATAGCATATTTAGCAATAATTTATTTAGTTTCATAAGTTGTAATTCTGATTTAATTTCAATTACTTCCTTTTGTTCAAATTTTGTATATTGGTATCCCTTAACGTTTTCAAAATTATTTGGGATACAGCGATTCTTCAAAGTAATACTTAAAAATTATAGTTAGATTGTTTAAGTTCTTAATCCATATTGCTTTCCAATAATCATCCACTAATAACAGTGTTCCTAAACCATATTTGAAAGTTTTTGCAGTGTATACCTCACTGAATTTCTTTTAAATCAGAAAAAATGTACGTAACTTTTCTTTCAGTTAAACTTTAATGTACTTTAAGACAATTTAAAATAATAATAATAATAATTTTAAAAAAAGGTAAAATATAAGTATCGTTAGAAAATGCAAGCAGAACATAAAAAAAAATATAAAATAAACCACATAAAAATTTTTAATATATTTAGAATTCAGCTAACATTCGCTGAAACATATAATTTGAATATTATAATGAATGGAATCAATTAACTTTGAATAAACTCACTGTATTTAACATTTCATTTTATTGCATCAGTTTCATAAGTTTTAATTCTGATAAAAATTCATCTTGTTTCCATTCATTTTCATTTTGTTCACATTCTTCTTGTATCTAGTAACAGTTATCGTTTCCAAAATGATTTGGGTAAGTCAACATTACAACTAATAAAAAAGTTGAGCACTTTATTCAAGAGGAGTGAGATATTTAATCAAACATTTCTTCGGCCCCAGCTGTGGAAAGTCGGTTTTGTAACTGTTAATAAAAATTCATTTATAACGCCAGATAGCTTAAGTTTAAATTTTTCTATTTACTTTGAGTTGCAATTACAAAAAATCTTACTTAAAAAGACGATACATGAGATTATGATTGAAAAATTATAATCCGAAGACTGACTCAAGAGCGATTTCACTAAAACCACAACTGAGAGCTATGTTTAATTTTTACATATAATGTCACAAAACACATTTATTTTTTTTGTTTGTAATAATAGCAGAATCAAGTGTTTGTTTCTCTGTCATGTGGTTTGATCGTTTCATTCGGATCATGAAATAGAAAAATATTGTCCCTACTATATAGTAACGGTTCTTTATTTAGTTTGGCTTAGTTTGGTAGCTTCATATTTGCAGTATAAATGTACGGTTGATATTCATTTCTATTTTTGCACGGATGGGTCCTAAAATGATCACATCACATTTTTAATAAACCACGCTTTCAATTAAAGTATATGTCCAATTGAAGTTATTTCCTCCTCAATGAACAATTTTGCAATGACTTTTGCATGTTTCGCATTTGATTCTGTATTTTGTTATGATTCCGTATAATTATTTATTTACATATAGTTAATTAAAATTTCTGAGAATAAAGTCCATAGGTACCTAATTCTCTTTTTATAACTTCCTTTTTCCAAAAAAGTCTAATTTTAGTAATATGCAGTGTATATATTATATATATATATATATATATATATATATATATATATATATAATTTGATATTTTTTGCGTTTTTTAATATAAGTTCTTAAAGTGTTATATTATGCATTATTATTTTTTGTCAATGTTAGTTGTCAACTTGATATTTAATTACCCTAAAAACACCATTTTAAATACAGTGTAACAACTACCTTTTCTCGTGCCTGTAAAAATAAAATAATTAAATAATAACAAATAAAATAAAAACAAACTATCTAAGTATAATAAATACCATTAAAATTATATATGCATGTACATAGAATTTAACTCATTTTTTCAGTTAGATCTTGGATACTTTGCATTTATTTGTGAATCTAATTTTTACCCCATAATTACACCATGACGCGAAACTTATTGCTCACAATTTTTAAACGAAAGACCTCGATAATTTAGACATTTGTCATAAACATTGTAAATATTTTGTAATTTGGAAGTTTGCATCATTGCAATAGAAAATGCTTATCCATGTAACAAAATACACAAAGTATATTTTTCAGTAAGAGATTCAAATTCAAGATCGATTCAAAACTCTACAAAGCAATGTAATTTCCAAATCACCATTCAAAAAAAGTTATTGTTAAAATTACAATGCATTATTGGAATTCAATATGTGATTTTGAGTTCATAATTTCCCATCCAAATTGAACATTATTTAAATCACAATGTGATGCTGAACTGCTGAACATAACAAGATGTCAAATATTTTGTCGTGTGTTCTTTGGAATATAAAATACATTTATTGAACAGTAATATATCACAAAATATGAAATACTTTCCGTAGTAATGACAAATTTCTAAACTTTTGTAAATATCGAAAAAGAAAAAAAGATTACACACGCGTGGTACATTAAAATTCATGTATCTCTGTTTAGCATTTCGAGGCCTCAGTAAATATTTTTCGTTTTGGAAATCAGCACTTTCTATACATTTACAGTACATGTTCTGCATAAAATAAATAATTATTACACTCTGTACATCTATTCGTTAAATATTTATGCGAACCAAATGTGACATTAAGTTATAATTCCTAAGGATAATGCAAAGAAGAGCTTATGAATACAAATTACTATTCTCACCAAATTCCCTTTTACAAGTTCAAAGAAAGTTTAGAAAGTGGGGACAAACATTTCTTGCAATACATTAGCATACAGATCACGAAGTGTCCAAGTCACGGATCCATGTGGATTATTTGCGACTTTATTTTTAATCCATTACGTTAAAACATCACAAATGCATTTCCACTGTTACATGAGATGTAGATTTAAAGCATGAATAAAATGTTTCTGATTGTTCTTGTATTATTTAACCATATATATTGATTACTAACGTCTTTCTCCTACTTTTAATCTAAGAAAAAATAAAACCTACTTTCTTTACAAAAATACCTTAACCAAATTTTAATTGAACTTGAAAAACGGAAATATAAATTAAATAGTTTAAATATTTCTGGTTAAGTCCTTTTTATGTAAAATGGACATTTACTTTCCTAATTTAGTTGAAATTGCATAAAAGTAAATATTCAAATATCATATATTAATGAGATTTATTAACACAAATACTGCGTTTGATTAATTGTTGATAATATTAGCGCCATGTATGTTTTTTTTTATTACTAAATATATCACATGTGTCTATATAATTTTAATGTACATTAAAATTTTAAATTAGCTAACGAAAAAAATTATATATTTTTTTCCAAAGTTCCTAGACGTACTATAATTCACAATGTTTAAATTTCTGAAATTTTTCATTAAAGTGCATAAAATTAAAAAAATAATATATGTGTAAACGTTCTAAAAACATGTAGCTCAAAGCAAATATTAAGTCATTCAATGATAATGAAATGATTTCAGGCAAACTATATATATATATATATATATATATATATATATATATATATATATATATATATATATATATATAGAAAGAGATAGATGCACAAGTAGATATATAGTTCAGATCTTCAATAAGCTAAAAAATATTAAATGATTAAAAATGATATAAATGATTTATAACGATAAAAAATATTATATTATTTTTAATATAAAAATATAGAGAAAATACAATATTCCGTGTAGGCACCAACTTTGAGTATGAGATGGGAAAAATATAAAGTTAATAATAGACGATAAAACCGAAGATTTTATTAATTAAAAAGAAGCAAATGGACACGATAAAAATTAATACTTGAAGTTTAGATTTTTCCATAAATGTCCATAAATTTTAATTAAATGTATTTCTATATACAATAAGTAAATGACGTAAATTAGTTTGCTAAAAAAAGATAGATTTCTGTATTCCAAAGCATGATTCCTGTTTCTTGCGTTAAAAATTTCAAAATATTACTTTAGAGAATGGTTTATTCATTTACTTAAATATCTATTAAAATACCAGATATATATAGAGATAGATAATAAAATGATAACGTTTACAAAGTTGTTTAAATAATTTTATTACTTAAATAGTTATTGAATATTTATAAAATGATTTTATGTTATAAGTAAACTATTCGGAGAAATGTATAAATTAAACCAAACTGGAAAGAAAATTTCATAATAAAAGTTTATATATTAAATAAATATAAAACACTAAAATTTGAATAATACTGTTATTAATTTAAAAGAAGGAAAATAAATAATTAATGCTTATTTAAAGTGAACCTAATTTGTATTAAATTTTATATTCATTTAATTTGTTGGTTAATAATTAATAATAAAAAAAAAAACATTATTTATATAATAAATTTTTTTCCTCATACATAAATGAGTTTATGTTCGACAAATTTACTGCAGTACTACAATTGTTTAATTACTAGTTTTAGTTAAAACACCTTAAATAGATAAAATAATACTTAATATGCACCTTAAATAGATAAAATAATGCTTAATATGCACCTTAAATGGGTCATAAATATTGTAGTCTTCTTTTGCATGATAAAAATATAAATATTTCTAATAAATACATTTTGTACTATTCAGGTTTGGAAATTTCGTAGATTAATCGTCTAATGCTGAGTCACGAAAAATAGCCATCAACACAAAAATAGAAACATGTTTACGTGCATTTTATTATTGGAGTAAATTCCTTGAAAATAGATCAGTCACCACACTTTCAAAAAATTACAATCTTCAAACAATGTTTTCTTTCCCATCGATCTCAGAATGTCTTCTGTATATTTTTTATTTTTTACGAAAAGTTTTTGCAATCTTCCATTTTTTGTATTTTTTTATTTTTTACGATTTTTTTATGTTTTCAACTTGTTTCAACCCATTGAAATAAATTTATAATATTTATTTTCTGCATGATACATGTTATTTATAATAATATGTTGTACACCGCCAACTAAATAAAAAAAAATTTCATACACACGTATATACGAGTAAATATGTATAAACATACAAAAAGATTAAAACACATTTTTAATGTTTTTAAATAACATGAATCATAATACGTAGTCTAACATGATATTTTATTCCTAATATGTGTGTCAATAATAATTTTTTCAGCAAGATAAAAGTTTATATTTTTGTAACTGGTGTGCCACATATAAGATATATAGTTTCTTTTGTTTTTCTATTCTCAAAACTTTGCCAGTAATCACTTGGGAGCATGAAATTTAAAAAAAAAGTATTTTAAAATATGAAAAAAAAATAATAATAGTACAAAAATAATGTGGAATAAAACAAACCAAAACCCTTTATCGTGAAAACCGAGAAAAAGAATTGAGATATACAAATACTTGTGTGTTCAAGATGGGGGATGACAAACAAATGAGGGAAATCTTTAGTAAGGGATATGATCTCCTTTAACTATCATGGTTGTTTACTTCTGCGTGTTGTCTTGTACCGTCTCCATCTTTCTCCAGTTATTCAACGAAGTATTCGTTATTTGTTGACGTAAAAGGGTCCCTTCCTCTATGAACATGTGTTTCAGCATAAAATAAAAAGTATTCTCCAGCATTTGAGCTTCTCAAACGGATAAAATCCTGTCGAAAGGCGTCTTCTCAAAGCATCCCACACGTGTTCTATGGGATTTAAATGAGCTTTGGGATTAATTCTAAACTGTTCTATGGGATTTAATTCTAAACTTATCATTAGTTTATAAAGGCTACCAATAAGCACGAATTCGATATTGTCTGACAATATCATCCATGAAAAAGGTACCAATGGCATGTCGAAGTAGACCCACATAAAATATAATCATTTGTTGAACCCCATTAATATTACATAACATAAAACTACATATAAAACATAATAATACACATAAATATGATAAAACTGTGTCCATATCTCTCTTCAGAACTGACGTTGGGAATAGCTTGTGAAATTGACATGAGTAAAATATGTAAAAGGAAGTGGCTATATTGGTGAAGATAATTTTCACACCAGTGTAAATGGTACCATTGTCAATGCGATGAAACGTTCAGGATTATAGGCAAATATACCATCATTATGCAAGTAACATAAAAACCATGTTATCATATGCAGCTGATGCGTAGTATTGTCAACTGGCTGGAATAATTTTATTTTCCTCTGATGTACTGATATATCTGACGTTGAATGACTTTTTTTTTGTTTTTGGCCGGCTATGACCAAACTTTTTAAAGCAATGGAACTTCTGGCTTGAATGGCTTTCCAAGGTCATAACTGAGAGTTTTGTCGATCTTGGACTACCCTTATGACACTACGTCCCTATTTTAATTTGCTTTCATTCTACCACGTATAAATTCAACCAGACGGACTTTTGTCGTAAGATGATTCATAATACATGCGTGAACTGACTTGACTTTGCAGAAAATAGTCTTTAATAGCACTTATCTTGCTTTTAATGTCGTCATGAACTGCGTGCTATGGAAGCACGTATTTTGCATGCCTTCACGTCGTTTATGTTCTTTTGTTCCTGATATACGCATGGGAATCCCTCTTCCACTAATTTGATGTACAACAAAACTTAAACAATCTGTTTAAAAATTACATCGTTACTGCAATTTTGCATAAGAATACTATAATATTCTTTAATTTTCATGATTGATAATTAGTTTAATTTTTAGTAATAAACTTAATGGTTAGTTTAATTGTGAGTAAATAGCATAAAAAATCATGGACGTAAGCAAATTTGTGAATAAGAACAAATAATATTAATTGACACATTATGGATTACATTTTACTTATTTTTATTTAAATTATAATAAATTGATGAATCAAATATGAATAAAATTTTTTTATATCAAAAATTAATTTTATAAACGTCATTTAAAATAGTTTTTCTTTTTATAAGCGTGCAGTTAAATGAAACACTGCTTATTAAATTTTGTACTATTAACTCTTCTTATAAAATTTTTTTAAGAAAGCTTTATCGGTAGTCTGTACAATTTAGATGCTGGTAACTCCGCTGATATATTTGGAAAAAAAGAAAATTTTGAATTGAAATTAAACTGTATATAATTAAAAATAATAATAACAACCCTTCTTACAACTATAACGTCTTGTTTTACGGAATAAAAAATTAAACATCTTCATAGGAAGGAGATCCTACAGGATTGCAAGAACGTACGCAAAATATTTAGATTAAGTTGCCCCGGTAGATATTTTTTCCACGCTCTAATTAACTGCTTTGCAGTTAATCTTCACATCGAACATTGGGGGGATTATTCGGAAATACATTTGTAAACCACAAAGTCCATGGCCAAACGACAAAAAAAAAAAAAAAAAAAAAAAAATCTGCGATAGTTAGTTCTTAAGGCTTGGGAAATAGTTTGAATTTGAATCATAATAAAGTTTTACTGTTCTGTTAAAGGTTTTTACTCGAAACATTTCTTTGGTTTTTGGTCGTAATTTTGTTTTAAATAATTTATTCTTAATCTTTTGAAGTATTTGTTATCTTCTTAAAAATGTTAATTGTAATAGAAAAGTTATAATTGAGTTTGAATTACTAGTTTTTGAATTTTTTTTTACGTTTTTATATAATACAGGAATTATTATGTAAAAAAATGATCAGAATGTATTTTGTAAAGGAATAATACAGAATGTATTTTGTAAAGTATATGCATAATTCAGAATGCAATATTTGCTTTAGTTTCTTACAATTCATGGTACTTTTTTTCAGCCTATTAAGAATTAGACATTTCAAGGCTATTTAATAAAATTAACTAAATCTTATTGTTTGTCTTCTTTCTATTTTGATACAAGCCTGAAATTTCGTTTCTTGACTAATTATATATTTTAATATTTTCTTTAAAACATATCAATGAGAATCATCGATTACAAATTGTCAAATCATTGTCCATGTATTTTTATGTATGGACTCAAAGAAATTAATTAGACTATTAAAATAAGTAGACAGGATTTTAAAATGACATTTTTGACATTAATGACATTTTTTCAGCATGTTAAGAATTAGACATTTCAAGGCTATTCAGTAAAATGAACTAAATCTTATTTTCTTCTTTCTTTTTTGATAGAAGTCTGGAATTTCTTTTTCTAATTAGATATTTTAATATATTCTTTAAACAACATGAATGAGAGTGATCGTTTCCAAATTGTCAAACATTTTTCTTATTTTTTTATTACGTATTAACACAAAGAAATTAAATAGACTATTTAAAAACTAGACTAGATAATAATAAATTATAAATCCGTGACATTTATAATAAATTATTATAAAAAAAGCTTCATGTAAGAAATCATTATTAATTTGTCAATAAAAGCAGAAAACAAATTTTATTCCTAATATATATTTTTAAAGTATGATAAGAAACTCTGAAGCGTAACTGAAAATGTAGTACATACTAAATAATAGATACTTAATTACTCTACATTCAATAATATTACTCAACTTTTGAATGATTAAATATATACCGCGGCTAGTTTCAGATGGATAGTAGGTTTTTCTTCAATATAGCACGAGTTTTATAGTAACAGTCCCACATTTGGGTATACTGGAGAAAAATTCGTATCTCTCACCAAATTGATGATGCTAGACACACACAAAAGTTGTATTAAACAATATTAAGAATTGTAATATCTTAAAGATACGTTTTCAAATTATACTATCATTAGAAATCAAATTCAAGCCCTCTCCTAGACATTTTATCTTTTTCACCAATTAGTTATTATTACAGAATAATTGGCTGATTAAATTCTTGTCAGTAATCAGTATATATATGCGGGATTTACTGGCTTTGAATATTGCCCATGGGTCCAACGTCTAGCTATCTGCCTAAAGTGCTCGTACTTGGGGTAACTGAACTCTCTGAGAGGGAATAGTGAATGAAGCGAGGATGGCAATAGATAGCTGATGACGATGTTACATTTTAGGATACCCTTATTATGATATTAAATATTATTATTATTATGATTATTAAATTTAACTTGTAGTAAATATGTAATGGCAGTTAGTGTTCATTAGAAGTAACGCAAAGTGAACTCTCCGTTCTTTAAAATTCTCCTAGATAAAAAAAAAAAAAATATGCTTCTCCTAGTTTTTCCTTTAAAACTCTCCTAGTCCCCTTTATATAGGTGCGGAAAGTGCATACTTTCTACACCTATTTAGGTTCAACTGGAATAGGGTCATTGACTCGTACTGACGACGTGATTTGAAGTAACTATCTTATAAACAACATGGTGTTCCCGAAGTCGTAAGCCGTTCAGGAAAAGAGTTCTGGATCGAATGTTTCTCCAATTATTTGGAGTTCCTTATCTATATCAGTCTAGATACAGGATTCCTGTTTGTTTTGGAGGTTGACGTGACGCCTGTTTTGAAATTCAACTGTATAGGGGGCATTCTTTATATTCTGGAGGGATATTTTACTATCATATAAACACTAAAATTGGCACTAGTTGGTATAGAAGAAAAAAATTTATATAACCTATTTTCAAAATTTTTACTAGAAACAACTCCTTTCCATATTACCCTTGCAATATATTTAATTTCAGTTTTTTCCTCTCTTAAAAATGCAATTTTTTTGCATATAAATAATATTTTTTTAATTTTTTTATTCTGTTTAAATTCAAAGTATAAGGCGAGATATAAATAATTTGTTTTGAATATGCCTTATCTTATCTTATTTTATCTGTCTACCTATCTATATATCTATCTCCTCCTCTCTCTCTATATATAAAGAAAGTGATATATATATATATAGATATATGCATATAAATATAACTTCATTTGTATAACATATATTTTTAAGGGATGAATAAAAACTATAGAGATGTTGGAATGCATTGCGCGTTTTTATCGTTTACTTTCAGTCTTGAAATTCACACAATAAGGTTTTTGTGTGTGTTTATATATATATATATATATATATATATATGTATATATATATATATATATGTGTGTGTGTGTGTGTGTGTGTGTGTGTGTATCATGAATTTTTAGAAAATTTCCCCAAAACATATTTCTGAACATTTTTGAATTTAAATTATATATTTGATTCCGTTTTGATAACTTTTTTTGTTCTTAAAATAATGTTGTGAGTTCTGTTAAGTTATTCTTATTTGTGTCTGTTTAAAATTTTAAATTTAAGAGTTTTAAAATAGTTTATTGGTCAAAAGAATTTAAGGAAGACTTCATGAATTTGTGCGAAGAATTATCATTGACTGTAGAACCCGATTTTAAAATGTTATATTATAAGAATACTATTCTTAAAAGTGATTAATTACGATGAGAATTTGGTAATTGAACACAAGTATTAATGAAAATAAAGACGCAGTTAAACAACAGCAGAAATATATTTTAGAATTTGAAAAATCACGAATAGCCTTTGGAAGCTTAAAAACTTTTCATGGGAATGATAACACCTTATTATATAATTTAGGAATTTAATGCAGAAATTCAATATTGAAGACAACATTAATCTGTATCTAATACTTTTTGAAAAACAAGCTCATTTTACTTCATTATCGCAAAAAAGAAGGGGCCTCACAACTTTTAGGACTACTTTCCATTAAAATAAATGTTAAATGCTCGTGAAACAGATGAAATAAATTGAAAATTACAGCAACTTAAATCAATTATTATTAAGCAATTTAAATTGACCCCTAAAAATTATGTCACTTGTTTGTTATTCGTATGAATATTGAAGGCGATACCTAACAAAATTTTTATCATGAGTTGTATGCATACTTTAAGGGTTGGGCATCAGCATTGAAAATAACAACGTTTGATCAACTAAAATGACGAATAAAATTTAAAACATCTGTCAAATTTAAATAATCTTATAGATTATTTCTTAAATGAATGGAGAAATATTTTTCCTTCTGTATAATTTGTAGAAATCTTGATGATTATAAGAGTGTAAAAAAACCAGTGAAAGCATTTCCTAAAAGTGAACGTGAGCGCTTGAAATTTTCGAAGCGACTTCTTCAAAATTAATTTTTGAAAGAAATTTAGCAGGGGAAAACATCGCAACAGAATAGGCGAAATAGATTTTTTTTGGAAATCGAATCCCTGATAAATGGAGAAAACAAGGTTTAGTAAGTTGCTGCGATCGTGGAGGCGGCAGACATTTGCGATTCCATTGTATTAAGTTACGAAAACAAAACAAAGGCAGTTTAACACTTAAGGGGCAGATTTAAGGAGAATCAGGAAATATCAAGCATTCATGTTACTCGTTGTTTAACAAAATAAATGCTGCAGTTGAAGCAACAATTCATGCTAGTTTCTGCCTCTCTCATTCAACAGCGAAACATGGGAAATTATTTATTTACGGTAAATTAGTCAAGTATAATGCAGATTATTAGAAAGATTATTAATCATGATTGCAGCAGCAAAACCGGGGCCTAAAAAAGGTAATTTACTTAAAAGCATTATCTCTCCAGCTCACATTATAAATAGAAGCTATACAAGAAACTATATTAACTCAATTGTTTGACAAAAATCAACACTTAGAATGGTTCTCTTTGGTCTTGGATGAGTCAAGAGATTTGTGTTAATTTTTATTTTCATTTGAGTGTTAATTAAGAAGTATGAATTGTATTTGTATGAAGAGCTTCTTGACGTTCATAGCATTTCAGCCCCGAACACTGTATAATATACGCTCAAGAGCCAAAACCTTATGACCGCCTGTCAATAACGAGTTGGCCCACATTTGGTGCGCAACACAGCTTCAACCCGCTTTGGCATGGATGCCACAAGTCCTTGGCAGATGGCCGGAGACAGATTGTACCAGATGTTTAAGCAACGGTCACACAAATCCGAAATATTGCGAATTGGTGGTCTTTGAACTCCGAGTTCAAACATCCCAGTCATCCAGTCCCAGAACATCCCAAATGTGTTCTAACGGATTGGGATCCAGTGAGTTAGGCGGACAGGACATTAACTGGAATTCAGCATCATGTTCCTGGAACCACTCCAACACAATTTTAGCCTTGTGACAAGAGGCGTTGTCCTGTTGGAACATTCCATTTCCACCTGGAAAAACAGAGGCCATATAAGGGTGCAAATGGTCCGCAATGATGTTCAGATACCCTGTAGCATTCATGGTCTGCTCTACCACAACCATTGGTCCCAGAGACGCACAAGAGAACGTCCCCAAAGCATAATACCGCCACCACCGGCCTGTGTATGACCTACTGTACATTGAAGGAGAAACTGTTCGCCTGGAAGACGGCGTATCCTGACACGGCCATCGGCGTGATGAATGACAGACCGTGATTCATCTGACCAGGCAACTCTCTCTCACTGATCCATGGACCAGTCACGATGTTCCCAGGTCCAGCGCAGGCGCAGTTGGCGATGACACTTAGTCAGCAACGGCACACGAGTGGGACGTTTGCTGCGTAGCCCCATATCCAACAGTGCCCGCTGAACAGTGTGATCCGATACTATTCTACTTGGTCGTGCATTGTATGGGGCTGTCAGCTGAGCCACTGTCTGGCTCCGGTTTTGCTTCACCATGCGAGACAGTCTCCGACGACCTTTTTCTTTGATAACGTGTGGACGTCCAACACCATGTCATCTACTGCTGGTTCCACCGTCATTCATCCACTTTGCATAAGTACTAACAACTGTAGATCGCGACCAACCCACGAGTCGTGAAGTTTCGGAAATTCGAGACATTACAATCTGCCCTCTATTAAAGTCGCTTAGATCCGCAGCCTTTCCCATCACACACAGAAGTAAGTGAAAGAATGATTCTTCAGACTCTCCAGCAGCAGTTAAATACCACTTCCACCTGATCACGTGCCTTCCACGTCATACAGGCGAGTTCATTGCAAAATGTAGGGGTGGTCATAATGTTTTGGCTCTTCAGTGTATATTTAAAGAAACTGAAAACGCGATTCAGAAAAGCAGTCTTCATTGGAAAACTAATCGAAATTTTATAGATTTAAAGGAATCATCCTCTTATTGTAATGCAAATCAATGAAGTGGTTAACGACGTTATTATTTTATAAGGATTTAACTAAACAGATGAATGTCCTGAATTTCAAATTTCAAGGAGAAAACCTGGTTCTGCCTACACTCAGATTAAGTTCATTCGACAAAAAAAAATTGTTTTGCTTCAGTCTTAATGGAACAAAAAAAAGTTTCTTATATTTGCCAGACATTCAATCAGCAAAGTGAAATCCCACTTTCGGTAGACTTTGCAATTGAATCTTCGTTAAGCTTTTAAGTGTCGTTTTTCAGATTTTGATGCAACTGCAAAAAATATCAAGGTTTTTCAAAATCCTTTTAACGCCGACATTGAAACCCTAGCCCCAGAATTTCAAATAGAATTTATTGATTTGCAGTGTAGTGCTATTTTTAAAGAAGAAAAATTCAAACTCATCATTACTAGAATTTTCTGAGAATCTTCTACTCACACAGTTTGATCAGTTGAGCAAATTCGTTCATGGATATTTTTTTTCGATTTTGGAACAATTTATCTGTGTGAAAAAAGAAAAAAAACATTATACAAAATGAAATATATAAAATTATTTACAGATTCAAAGTAACTGATAAGCATATGAAGTCGCTATGTTTAATATTATGTGAATTAACAGTATACGTCACTCACTTACTGTAAGACTTTAAAACAAATCTCATACTATGAATTACAATTAAACCTTTAAATTTTATTAAGTACGTAAGTTATCGTGTTTCTTGAATGGTCATTACATAAAAATACCTGATAAGTTTTGCATAATTTACTAAAATTTTATATTTTACAATTTAATCAAAATAAAGTGTAGAGGGCCGGATTGACAACGCTCGCTGGCAGGTGTTGGCCAGCGGACGTAGTTTGGAGACCCCTGCTTCAGAATATGTGTGTAACAAAATGATTAACACAGAGAGTTTTTCTAATAAAAGTAGTTTTGGCGGGAACTAGAAAAACATATATTTCAACTAATACTTTTTTTTGAACTATAAATTATTGTAGATGGAAATAATTTCATTTCACATGGTATGTAATATCAACATCGCAAATTTTTGCAAGCAATTTTAACAACTTATGATTCTAATCGGGCTCCAATATACTAAAATAAAACTAATTCACATATCCAAATTAAACATGTACAATGAAGTTGAACTGGCTCACTTTAGTGACGTACTTGTAAAAAAATAACTTACAGATTTGATCTGTATGTATAAGCCAGATAAAATTCAAACCATTACCGTGTCTCTGAGGATGATAAGCTTTGAGTTACACAAACCAGAATTCGGCCTAAAATAATAAATGATTTTAAATCCATGCATAAGATTTTGTTGCAGTTCTGGAGGAGACTTTTGGATTTATTCAAGCAGAGGATTACGACAAAATGTTTTTCATTGTAATGCATTTGATGGTAAGCCGAGAAGAGTGTCAAGAAGGGGAGTATGGTGTAAGCCACAAAGGCTACAAGTTAATTGCTGAATGGGCCCATAAATTGCCTCCTAACAATATACCAAGATATAGCAGTATGAATAGTGAAATTAAAGGAAAATTACTTTTAGAGAAAACCATAAAATCTTAATTAAGGAATTATTTTAACTAATCGGTAATTACAGAATTCTTAGTCATCCACGTGAGCTTGGAGATGGTTCCACATGCAACGAAACCGGATTCTACAATGGGATTTTACCATAGTGTCACAATGTTCTCATATTCCCAAATTTTCCAATTTTTCCATAACCATATTTTATGTTTCTATTCAGTGATAATTAATTCAACTTCATCCGTTACTTACGTGCTTATTTTTTTCTTCATGATAACCTTGTTTTTATGTCGACCTGTATAGGTCATTTTTTTTACATTCACATACTATTACCATTTTATTGCCGGAAGTGCTCGTTTTTTTTTTCAATTCCTTGTATTAGCTCACACTATTCCTATATATATCTTGTTCAAATTTTTAATCGTTCATAAAATACTTTTTATTCATCCACTCAAGTACAAATACATTTTTTTTGAACTTGTAGTGGATGACACACTTGATGTTAATACAGTTTTTCAAATATTAATTCAGTATTTAAATTTTTACAATTAGATCTCAATTAGTA